>OX638381.1:88468741-88911439 GCA_951813785.1 Criorhina ranunculi | reverse complement strand
GTTCAACTACAATCACCTCAGCCTCCGCAACCGCCGCCACCGCAACCACTTCAGCCTGAAGTATCAACATCAAGTACCAGTAGACCGACAGGTAAAGGTGGAACAAAGAAATACAAACGAGCGAACATAAACACCAGCAATCACAACAATAGCAACAACAACAACAACAATAACTCCAACTTAGCCAACAACAATAACACCAGCAACAATAGTAGTCCGACGCACTGCAATGGCCAACGAAAGGAGCGATCATTGCACTACTGTTCGATTTGTTCGAAAGGTTTCAAGGATAAGTACTCGGTGAACGTGCACATCCGTACCCATACGGGCGAGAAGCCATTTTCCTGTTCACTTTGCGGGAAGAGTTTCCGGCAAAAGGCTCACTTGGCAAAACACTACCAAACCCATTTGGCTCAGAAGAGCAATGGAAACATTGTGAAAGGAGGCAACAAGCATCAGCGTTCGTCAGCGACATCTGCTGCAACAGTAGCCGCTCTGGCTGTACAGCAACGTCAACTGAGTCCAAATGTGCCCACTACACCCGCTCCGTCGAATGGACCACAACCGCCACCTCCCCTGCCTCCTGCAAATGGCCTACTCGCGAACAGGTAGAAAACTGCCCGAGCTCCGCGTGGTTTTCATCATGTCGCAATCGTTCCTAGTTAATTGTATTTTTTTTTTTTTTTTTAATAATAATCGATCCACAGAAATGTGGATTGGAGACTTTTTTTTTTAATATTCATTCAAAATGTGATTATTTTTAATTTTTAGAAACATTTTTGGAACATTTTAAGTTTTTTGTTGAGGTCTAAATCTGGATGTGCTAGATTACTAAGAAGTAGACCTTAACCCTTCTAAAAGTAAGACAAGGTGGTTAAACTTGTCTGAAAATGCGTCACTCCTTTCATACCCACAAACTTGGTAAAGCCACACAAATCAATTTTGTCTCTGGACTAGTGTTTTACAGCTTATGTCTCAAACTCGAGTTACCGGTTGTAATCCATGTTTGTGTATTCCCTTTATCTCGTAACTAGATGTCATAGCTGATAGATCCACTTTTCCAAAACTTGGCAGCGAACTAAAATACTCAAAAAGGTTCCAAATGCCCATGCACTCCTCCCTTCAGATTTGACAACTCTTTTTAACCAAAGACTCTTGTTGCCTTGTAGCTGTGTAAAAAAGGAAATACGTCTGTCTCTCCCTCTCTTGCTCGCCCTTTATGTCCTTAATGGCCTCTACGTGCTATCTTTGACAAGAAATCACTTCCATTATGCTTTCAAAGGGCAACGCCTTCTGCCTCCCTGTGGGTTTCACCCGAGAATTTATTGAGACACTTTTGTTGACGCCTTACTGACGATGTGCCTGATCCACTTCCACTTGTATTATTCGACCTGCTTCGCAACCGTCTTCTAACTGCATCTTCCTAGAAGTTCGGTGTTGAAGGTAGTTTTTGTCCACCATATTTTTAGGATTCGTCCTAGGTACTCGTGTATGAACACCTCAAGATTTTTTCAAAGATCTCAGTCACGGCCTATACGGATCTTGATTGAGCAGCGCGTCATCCTGCACAATAAGACGGATTTGACAAGGATGCCAAAAAAAGATATCGCTCTGTAAAGCTCGTCTCTACAAATGCTGTCATAAGCAGCCTTAAAATTGATAAAAAGGTAGTGCGTATGGATTCTTGGTTTCTGACCCAGATCTGCCGTCATGTGAATATTTGGTCAATGGTGGACTTCTCTGGCCTTAAACCACAATGGTATAGACCAATCAGGTTGCTAATAAAAGCTAGGTTACGGAGACCTGTAGCGGATTTCATCGGTCTTTTTTCTTGAGGATCGGACAATCAACGTTAAAGCATGCTTTTCGAGTTTATTAAATTAAAAAATAGCAGTCTTTGCTTCATCCAAGTTGGGTGGACGTAATTGTCGTCGAGGTAAAATGATTCATTCGCTGGTTTCGCAATCTGCAGAAGTGGTTCTTCCATATCCTTAGCACCAACTGCGACTCTACTACTCTAATCCCTTGCTTGTGTTTGGGATTTTACTCTATAGAACTCTTTTTAAAAATATTTTACTTACAATAGCCTTACATTAGTGGTCGCCGAGAATACAGGCACGAGCCTCAGACTAACAAACGTTTTTTCACAGCACCACTTCTTCGCAAGCATGACAAAGCTCCAAGAGTATAATCTGTTATTCAAGCAGCGATAAAAGCCTTGGAATCACCGACAGTACGATCCAAGTTGGTAAAGCAATGCCGCAGGCCTCTGAATGAGATCGCTGACAGATGCGACGTTTCCCTGTGTTGAGTTCCTGGGCACAGGGACGTTCCGAGCAACTGCAGAGCGGACGAGCTAGCAAAGGAACGCACAGGTTGGATCCCTTCTGATAATGGAGGAGAACCGCCTGCCTCCATTGAATCGATAAAATCTCACCTCGATACTGAAGCTGTCAGTGAATACGAAACATATAAGAAATATAGTAGGAGCCCTTACGGGGCATTATCTAATTGGCATGCATGCCAGCAGATTAGGTGTTCAATCTAACGATTTTTGTAGAAGCTGCAGAGACGAAGAGGAGAAGGAAAGGACCACATACGCTAAGGCGGAAAACCCTAGGAGAGTACTTCTTCGATAGCCTCAATGACCTAGCTAGGCTCGAAATTTTTAAAATTAAGAAATTTGTATGTGGGTCCGATAAGTTCTGCACTTAGTGTGGCACAGGATAGGGTTTACACAGCTACGGTTACCCAGAACTCCAACTTCAACTTTATTCTTCTTCCCTAAGGAAATTGCACATGTGAGGTCTCTGATGCTGGTCACCCGATTTTTCTACGTGGTATCACAACGGGCCTTGTTCTGGCCTAAGTGGGGACAGCCACTCAGCCTTACCTAACCTTATCATAATCTTCCATGAAAAAAACCTTCTTAATCCGTCGTTCGGAGTTGCTAATAAAACTGTAGGTCTCTTCCATTTAAGCGAAACTTATAACACACACATCACAAATGGTTACGAGAAGCTAGGTCCTGGCTCTTTACGAGCTGTCGCGCCAAATATATTTGTACTTACAATAGCCTCAACAAAAATCAGTTTCATTAATTTTTTATAACCTAACAAATTAATACTTCTAGACAATAACACAAAACTATAAAAAGAAAAAAGAGAACCTAATACTCAAATGAGGCTTCGGAAGTTGCAATTTTGTTAAAAGAAAAAGCAAACATATATACAAAAACTTTTATATAAATATTAGCACAAACATTTCTTATTGCAATTCAAATGTAAACAACGAAAAGGGGATTTAAAAAAATATATATATGTCTATGTCTACACATATATTTTATTCCGTTTCTAAAACAAAAATGT
Organism: Criorhina ranunculi; assembly: GCA_951813785.1. Classification (NCBI taxonomy): domain Eukaryota; kingdom Metazoa; phylum Arthropoda; class Insecta; order Diptera; family Syrphidae; genus Criorhina; species Criorhina ranunculi. Next base: position 88,908,071 of record OX638381.1, on the reverse strand, counting down.
GCCAAAAATATTAAACGAAGCTTAAATGGTGATAATAAATTTATTTTTTTGATATGAAACAAAACATATATACAACACTAAATGAAACTAAAAAATTGAAAAAACAAATTCAAGAATAGCAACAATTTCATGTTACTCTCTCCAAGTAACCTTTTAAAACATTATTCAGTTAACGATTAGTTTCAATTCCAATAATTTATGTTAACAAATAAAGTAAATGAATTTTTTTTTATATAGTATTTATATTGTATATTTTTGTTTTAAAATATTTTGTTTCATAATTCACCCTTGCCATTTAAAAAAAGAAAAAAACAAATGTGAACATTATTAATTATAAAGTTTTTAAAACAAATTTAATTTGAATTTCTCGTCGAACTATATAGATATGTGTTTTTCTTTTTGATGAGAAGTTTTTATTGTTAATAGCTTAACTTAATTTTTAGTATTTATTTTTTTATAGGCATCTATTTGTTTTCTCACAAGAAAATATATTCATTATGTCTTCCTAATCACAAAATTATAAAACAATTAAAAAAAAAAAAAACATCAATATACTGCCATTGTTTGTGTAATGTAAATTTAAATTATAGTGTTTTTGTTAATTTTTTTAATTCATACATATAAACATAATTTTACTATATTTATTGATTTTATTTGTTCTGTGTATAGTTTCGATCATATTTTACTTAAATGACAAAAAAAAAACAAGAAAGCAAAAGTACGGATTTGTTTTTAATGAGCAACGAATGTTTGTGTAAAAATAGAAAATAAAACAAAATTGTGGCTGTTTAGAGAAATCATAATGAAAATTAAAAACTTAAATACAACATGTGTGTATATTTTTATTTTTTTTTATTTTAGAAATGTTATTGTATAGAAAGAAAAAAACAGAAAACAATGTATTTTAATTAAGCATACCACTTTTAATGTTTTCTATATAATTTCTTATTTGTATTTTCTTTTCTGAATTGCATATTCGTTAATAAATTTTATTTTATTTTAATTTAAGTTTATTAGTTTTATCTGTGTTTTTAATTTATATATATACATACAGTTATTTTTTACGTAAAATACTCTTTGACACAGCAGATTGTTTTTCTGCTGATAAATTAAGTTTTTTAATTTAAAATTGTTGATTAAACAAATTGAGTATACTTTAGTTAAATAAATAAATGTTTTTTTACAACAAAATTTTAAAAAAAGAAAGTGTTTTTGAATAAATTTCTTTGGGTTCACTAGTTAAGGTTGTCCTTGCCTTACTTATTTTAATATAGATGACGCTTACAGTCCGAGTGGAACATAGCCTCAACCAACATGCCCCTCCAGCTAAGAGTAACAGTGATAAAACTAAGGACTAGACTTAAAATACATGGTCAACGAATGGTGAAACTTAATTCTAAACTATAAACTAAGGGTGAAAAGCTTAAACAATCTAAACCTTAAATCTAGTAAAAAAGAGCTTAAAACTGTATTTAACTATTTACTGTTGCTGCGACAAAAGAGAAGAAAGGGTTCAGGGTTGAGGTAAGTAATGAAGTCCATGTTTCAGGGTTGGTTTGGTACAGTTTAGATAAACATATTTGCTTTACGAAGCATTCTTGTAAAGGGTTCATTCGTGCCATAGTGATCTGATGGAGCAGATAAGGACAATCTTGATTTCCAGCTAATAACTTATGTATAAAAAGTATATCAGCTGTATCACGCAGAGTCCTTAGAGCCTGTAAATTGAGCAACTTAAGACGATTCTCGTAGGGAGGTAAATTGTGTGGGTCATCCCAACCTTAACCGCATAAGGCAAAGCGAATGAATCTTCGCTGGGCGGCTTCAATTCTCTGAATATGAACTTGATGGTAGGTGACCACCCCAAGAAGTGGTCTAACGAATGTCGTATAAAGGGATTTAGTCACGTTCGAGAACTCCTTCGACCAACGTTTAACACAGCCAAGTGCGAAGTTGGCTCTGCTAATAATGTTGTCGATATGAGGACGAAAGTTGAGTTGAGTGTCGCAAATAATGCCCAGGACACAAATTAAAGAAACGGTGAGAACCAGCTCATTGTTAATGTGCCCAAGTAACAAATTAAAGAAACGGTGAGAACCAGCTCATTGTTAATGTGATATGACTTTTGAGGCAGGAGATGACGCTTACGGGAGGAAGTAATAGCTTAAAATTTTTTTACGTTAAGCTCTAAAAGATTTTGTTGACACCAAGTGTAGAAGTAGTTTATGTCAGTTTGCAGTGCAAGAGATTTGCTTAGAGATTCTCATGTCGTCTGCAAATCTCAATGTCAGATAGTAGAATTACATGCTCAACATCATTAATGGTCAAATCCAAGATTAGAGGTCCTAAATGGCTACGTTGTGGTACGCCTGAGAATGCTGTGATAGGGCTAGAGACAGATCATCTAAAAAGGACACTGTTCTTGCGATCTTTTAAATAAGATTTAATCCATGAAGCAAACCATGGTGGGAAACCGAGTGCCTTTAGTTTGAGGAGAATGACTGTGTGAAAAAAGCTTTACTGAAATCTGTAGCCTCAGCATCCACTTCCTTACCATTTTCCAAAGCACATAATGAATTGGAAACAAATGCAGTAGGGCTTGTGGTTATAGATCGACCCTATTGAAATTGAGACCCATGTTGCTTTGAGGTCATTTTCAACTGCGTTGTCCCTCCAGCCTGGATTCAAAAACTCATCAGCCCAGAGCGCTGATGTCCATCGGGGTTGGATCTTTACTACAATTTTGGTTGATCCACCACTGTTTCGCGTAATTTAGATTCTACGACATTTACCACCTAAAGCAAAAAATCTACGTTTTTGGCTTCTTATTTTTTACACTTCCTAGTGTTTCCAATGTAATAAAATCAATAGGAAAACTTTGTTTTTGCGTTATTTACTTTTAAATGGTAAACATGGAACTTATTGCGTGAAATTGCAAATCTACCACCCATTCCTAGACCTACCACGCTTTAAAATTCCCAAGTCCCAAAACTGATGTCCATACACTCTACGTGTCCCAGCAATCTTGGCCGCTGCACTCATTCACATTTTGATGTAAAGTTCGTTGTTGAATTCATTGATACAAATTGGACCGAGGGAATTTTCATCCGCTTTTGTCCGAGTTCATGATTCTTAAGTACATTAGACTCTCCTTGGTCATTGGAGAGAAAGCTTTTCTGTTTAAATGTCTGCTTAGCCCAAAGAAATAGCAATTGGCAAGGGTAATTGTATGCTTTATCTGGTTGCTAATGTCATTTGGCGAGGAAACCACGAAGCCCAGTTAAACAAAATATTGTACTACCTACCTGCACACCGAATTTCAAATGCCTTTGAGCACTAGGCAATCCTCCATTCGCTGATCTCTTAGAATTATCGGAGAAAGAGATTGTAGAACAAATACTTTTGAACTTCAATGGATGGATATTCATAAGTGCCTGTTTTATCTAAAAGCCAGGGCACGTGAGTTCTGCTGAATTCCGATTCAAAATTCAAAAATACAGTAAAAAGAGGGCTTTCCTTTCAAAGATCAAGCGAAGTAAAACCAACGTCAAGGATCTGCAATGCCACAGGCAAACCTTTACTGATCGAATAGAAAACGAAGAAGTAAACGTCGTACTTGGTTTGGATTCCGAGAAAAAATCTGGAAGCACACTTTTGCATACTTTTCCTCCGGTTTAGATTCACTTAATCAAAATGAAGTAATGATAGCAATGTCCTGATATGAATTGCCAACTCAACTCTGACATCGCCCTACCAAAGAATGCCCGATAAATTAAATTTCACTATAGCCACTGATGGAATTAGAAATGTTAGAAAACGTCTTCTAACACAGGAGCTATATACTTCGAAAACGAAAAATACTTCACCTTAGATAGCGGTCCCAAATGGAGAAAAACTCTCACCCACCTTGATATCTGAAAGCACAAAGCACTTGACTAGTAAGTAAGCGACTAGTAAGTGCGATGAAAATAAGTTCAAAACCAGTTTAACCAAGTCTGGATAACATGTCGCTTTTTGTTGCCTTCTGTGGATCAAATCTCAAAACACACACAATTCTCTAACTTAGATTTTATATAAATTTTATTTTCCGAATAAAAATTAAGACTGCTCACATTGGTTTTGTTTTCGCTTAGAGAGCCTTGGGTGGTTCTACAACCTCTTCGAGAGGCTTGGTTGGTGGAGGAATTTTATACTCTGTTTCTGGAGTCTCGTAGATTTTCTCCTCCTTTGGCTCAACGACCGACACGTTATCAGGCAATGGTTTCTTGGGCCCAATCTTGTTCTTTGGATCGTATGGCAACATGATCTTGACCTTGATGCCCAACACACCTTGGCGCAACAAGACATGTCGGGTGGCTGTCTCTACGTAATCGTTGCATGGATCTCCAGAATGGATCATCAATCCGTCGACGAACTTCATCGACTTTGCACGTTGACCACGCAATTTTCCGGATACGACGACTTCACAGCCCTTGGCACCAGACTCCATAATAAAGCGGAGAACACCATAGCAAGCACGACGAACAGCTAATCCTCCGGTAAGCTTGTAGCGGAGTGACTCGGCTTGAGCAATAGCGCACAGACCACGAGTAGCAACCTTTTCCGCGTATAATTCTATGCGACCAGCATCAAAGTTGAATCGCTTTTGGACCATAGCAGTCAATTCACGAATGCGACGTCCCTTCTCACCCAAGACCTGTTGGGTTTTGGTGGCCATAATGATAATTTCTGTGCGGGATGGAGTGACTCGCACCTCAACACCGGAATAACCATCTTCGGCCAATTCACGTGTAAGGAACTCATTGAGTTCGGCTTTGAACATGCCATCGGCAACGAACTATAATAGAGAAAGTACATATTAAATTTGAGACACTAAATTTATACTTAAAGCACTTTGAGGTTAGCTCAGTAAAACATAAGGAAAAAGTTAAATTCGAAACATTCTTGAACAAATTTATGTTTCACAAGTAGCCGACAAATTGCTTTATATAATTTTGAAACACTTTTTATGAAAATTATAATTTTACCTTGCGTTTTTTTGAAATATTTAAACTCATGTTTGTTTTATACGACTCTCACAGAACGTGGTCAAAAAGAAAGAAGGAGCGCAACCTTATCGACAATATGGCGTTTTCACATATTCAACAAAATGCCGACATATGTCCAACCACTGCCCATGTCAAAATTGACTTTGAGTGATGCCAAACTAGAGATTTCAAACGTCGGTATTAGATATTTATAAAATTACTTAGATCGTGATTGTATGTTAGTTGAAAGAACTTGAATAACATCATCTTTTCGGGTTAAGTGCAATATTTGAAATTGAAGTTAATTTTATAGAACGTCCAAATAATAATACAAACGAAACAAATATTAAGATCGACAGCTCGTAGCGAACCGAAGCCTAGCTTCTCTTTACCATTCATATTGTGCATGTAACTGGAAAGAACTGACCCCGAACGGTGAACTCAAAATTTTTTTCAAGACAGATAATACCTTTGAATGTTTGACATAGCTTGCCGAAAGGTGGTAAACAAAAAGCGTTTGATTGAGGTTTATACCTGTTTCAATTCGCTCAGAAAAAAACTAAAATTGCAAAGAATACATTTCTAATAAACAAACAAGCGTATTTCTTTTATTGATTCATGAACTCCGAAAAATGTAGCACAGTCATTTCGACGAAAGAAGTAGCTTCAAATTTATTGGTTTAAACAAATTTGTTTTGTGAAATGCATGCATTCTACGGAATTCTGTATTTTATGGGAATGAACATTTTAAATGAGAAAAGCTATCTTTAATCTAACTCATTTAACCAAAGCTGATTTATTATTGAATTTAAAACATATTCAATAAAAATCATGTTAACCGAGTGAATATTTATACAATATTCAACAATTATTACAACTGAATTCGCCCGTTAATGTTTTCTCCCAGGCAAAACTACCTAAACGACAAATTTTTAGCCGGCTCCTATTTTATAAAGGGGACAGCTAGTTTAAATCGCCATATTTTTTTTTCACATCAATTGATTTACTCGTGTGTTAAGTTATAGTCGACACTATTAAGGTGTTCGATTTCTTTTCAAATATTCAAGATTAAACTACTAAAAGTATTAGTAAAAAGAATGTCCGACCACATTGGAAAAAAATTAAATGAATTAAAGGTGGCCGATCTTAAGGAACAGCTTGAAAAACGTAATTTAGAAATAGTTGGCTCTAAAGCAACCCTATTGGAGCGTTTGGAAAAGGTAAAAGATAAACGCCATTTTGCTTTTAATCGAATTTTTTCCTTTTCGGTAAGAATTTATGAAAAAATTGTATATTTAGGCATTAAAAGATGAAGGTAAAGATGCAAGTACGTATGTATTTGAAAGGGAAATGGCAAAAAAGATTGTAATAAAGAGTGAACCACCAGAAGTTGATCAAGTGGAGGAGGATAAGAAGGATAATGACGATGATGACGATGTAGTTATTGACGAGGTGGGCGAAGTTGATGAAGAAGGAGGAGCAGAGGTAAGTTATTAAGAATATAATAAACTTTGATTTCTAAATCACCGAGAAGAAGGTTCAATCAATAAATGGGCTATGTAATCGGAAAATAATTAAAGCGCAAGCTCAAACAATAAACAGCTCATACACATAGCATAAGTTTTTAAACAAAGCACTTACTGTCTAACCTTACTTATGGTGGAGCTATAGTCCGAGGTGGACATGGGTCTGAACGAACAACTGTCTCCGATCAGCTCGAATGCGCCACTTAAGTCGCACATTGTAATTGTTTTTAAAATGAGATATTCTAAACATCCGAAGTAAATGTAAAAGTTTAGAACGTATCTCTATAGATACCTATTCGCTTTAATGAAGCGCATCCATTGAAATTAAAGAGCACCTGACTACATGCAAACTCTTTAGCTTAAACGTAAAAATATTGTTAGGAAACATGAGATAATACTCGCCTATCGGCGACAAAACAGCAACGGCTAAATGAAACAAAACACACTTTGTGACCCCGTTCGATGTAGTGCCATTAAGGTTGCTACACATCTAACGGACCGGCAAGTTTAACAGACCTTGTAACTCGTCAAATCTGATAATGCAATAACATCCATGAAAATTCATATTTCTCAACAATTTAAGTGTGGAAATATGTGTTTGATATTGTTAATCGATATTCTAATCAAAAAAATGTTCTGTGAAGCCATTAAATGTGATTATAGTATTGTGTTATGAGCTGCGCAATCGAGTTTAGGCAATGGAAACTGCAGAAGTAAGTTTCCTGTATGGTTAGTCTAAAAATCGTATGACAGAACCTCGCTTTGTGCACATCCTTTTTCGATATCGAAGCTCTCGGTGAGGTCTAACGGCGGAGTGTCGCGCGTTCTCATTCGTCGACGAGCTTGGCAGGGATGCCAAAACTATGTTGCTTGTCCCTTAAATGCTGACAAACGTGACGGGTATCGATTTGAAATCTCTGAATTTTCTCCGAGAGATTTGATCAGTGGCGAACATTCTTGACCTAAAGCCACGGTGATATAGATCAATCAGGTTGCTGACAAAAGGCTGTAGGCGCTCACAAAATATAGAAAATAAAGCCTTGTTAACTATGCTGAGGAGACATACTTACCTTCACAGTTGTCGCAATTTGGATCGTATCCTTGCTACTGATGTAGTAAAAAAAAATTAATTTTCCTTCCACTAACTAGTTAGGAAAGCAGAGATTACAAACTCTGCATTAAAGACATGTTATACGTACATTGTATTAATTGCCTAATCAATATTTTTTAGGATTATGAAAATGAAGACGCCCAAACCACTGATACCAATATGAATGACAATGAAGAATCCATTAACCTCACAATTGAGGAAGACGAACAACAACTTTTGCATAATGAGGTAATTATTCTCTCCATCCCCTCAAATGTGACTTTACTTACAAGGAATTTTAAATTTTCTTTTAGGCCCAAGACGATAAGGACAAAACGCTGAGTAAGTACATACTTTCAAACTATTTCATGTAGAGTTGAGTCCGTGTCACTAGATAGCCCTTGTTCATTAATTTCCCAAAATCCCATCCAAAACACATTCCTTTTTATGAAATGTATGTGCTTAAAGTGAAACGAATAGAAAAATTGTGGTTAAATGCAAAAAGCCGGCTTTTAAAAATATCCGTAATTCGAAATTAGGATCATAAAATAAAAAACAACTTGTCCAGAATTAAAATAAATGATTAACATAACATCCTCACTACACTATATGTACACACAGCCGATGAGAACAACTCCGAATCAAATAAGACAAAGAATGGTGAAGGAGATGGACCATCGGACGACAAAAAGGCTAAATCTGACACCAAGAAAAGTGATTCGGAGAAAGACAAAAAATCATCATCTGGAAAGGAGGACGCATCCAAGCCAAGTGATAAAACCGGTGACAAGCAGCAGAAGGACGAAAGGTTGGTTGACCACAGAGCAAAAAAGACATGGAGACTGTTTGCTGGCTAGGAGTTGTATGTGCATTCTCTTAAGTTGTAGAGTATACTTCTTTTGTGTGCTTTGTGGTTGGCTGTGACTATTGGACCTCCGACTGCTGTTTCTGGACTGAATCCTTAAGCCATCTCAAGCTATATAAACGTTCGTGTACCTTAAACTGAGTTTGCAACAAATAGACTCCTAGCCAGAAGAAAAACTCGCAACTTTTCGAAGACAAATACTAATTTCTTACTTTCTTTTGGATATTACTTCTTTTCATCAGCGCTGAACAAAAACCTTCATCGAAATCCGCATCAAAGGATGACAAAGGTAAATGTTACATTGAAATGTTAAATTTAAGTTAAACTCAAAAGCTGTAGGCAAAAAAAAAAAACCTTTAAAATACAACAGTGTACACAGTGTGAACATTTTGGAATCTGAAGCAGGTTATAATTCAGTATTGCACGTTCCGTTCGTGTAGTCATTATGTATAAAAAGCATTATTTGATACGAGTAACGGACTTAAATTGGAAGGATGTCACCAGAGAATGTTATCTTTCAGTCGAGATGCGATGGCAGTTAAGATGACCCTTTCCTTGATGTCTATGATGGTTGCAGTGTGAGACCCATTCAAACATTTTTGTTTAGCACCTCCGGAATCTTTTAGCTAACTATATCATTACGAACAAAATTCGGAAATATCTACTGGGTGTGGTACCGTGGCAATGCAGGAAGTTTGCCCACAGTTTCCTGTACAGAATATATAGCATCCGTTTTCAACCTTACTATCATTGTACTGAGATGGATTCTTTGTGGTTATGCCACCATACGCTCTATGATGGCAGGCAAAAGGCACCGTTTTCACTGATGTCTCGGAAAACGTCGCGAGCCTCCATAGTCATTCAAAATTTTCAGTTATCACCCTGGCAACTCCTGGTTATCAGCAGAATTAAAAAGATCTTAATACCCTACTATGGATAAGAGGATACTAAGTCCCATCGCGTCTTTTCTCTGTTTTTATTAAATAACAATCTGTGCCCGTTTTTTTCGCATTGAAAATCCATGTCAAAGAGTGTAAATTCGTCCGATTACGACAACCTCATGGAAACACTGTTATTGCAAATTGTCTGCCGTGTTCCTTGGATTGAAGAAGAATAAAGACTGGTGAAGAGATGGAAGGATGAAATCGCATAGCAAAACTTGTAAGTAACTGCGGAAACTGCGTTCAAAGGGAAAGAGCATAACAGATGTACTTTGGAAATAGATGATGCGTTATGGATGTTCTACACACGTTGCAGCAGAAGTATCAAACGCTAACACCGTTACATCAAGGGATGCAGAATCACATTCATAGGCTCATTAATTTGGCAGCTGTTGCAGTGCTTTCTTTCTCCACTAGAGTCTTCGTGCGTTTAGCAATTAGTCTTGGCAAGACGATCATATCTCAATTTTCGAAATGAAGTATCTCTCTGGGACGATTAACTTTAACCACGATTACATTTTTAAGACCGGCACCTTCTTTTATTCACCTAGTTGGCACTACTACCGATGTCTTTCGTAAGGCGGATTGTTTTTGGCGATAACAATGACTTCATAATACCAGCACATTCTTTGAGCACCATCATGATCCCAAATTGCGTCCCGTTGAAAGTTGCAGCATCTTTTATTCAACCCTGCAGCCGTCTAATCGGGCGATTTACACTCTTCTTGACTTAATCGCGTTTGTCGTCTGGCGCGTGCATAACTGCTTTCAGATTCCAAAATAAGATAGGGCCCTAAAGAAACAGCGTTACAATCTTTCAAAGCTTTCATAGGGCAAAAGTGTTTTTATCTATCATACGCACGAAAGTGTAGGTCTTTAATTAAAAAAAAAAATAAGTCCCAGTATTTAAAAAAAAATTTTTGTGCTGACTCGACAACTATTGTTATTATGGAAATTCCAGAAAAATCTTCAACTGCAGCCGCATCAGATTCAAAATTGAAATCTTCATCATCCAGCCGCAATCTCTGGGTATCCGGACTGTCATCGTTAACCCGTGCAAGCGATCTGAAAACAATATTTTCGAAGTATGGCAAAGTAATCGGCGCTAAAGTGGTGACCAATACTCGAACACCGGGCACCCGGTGCTACGGCTTTGTAACAATGTCATCTTCATCGGACGCAAGTCGTTGCATTGATCATTTACATCGCACCGAGTTGCACGGTCGCATTATCTCTGTTGAGAGAACCAAGAATGAGATTGGTACTGGTAGTAACGGTCATTCAACCACCAACACTACTTCATCGAGTTCAAAGAAGAAGGATGACGATTCGTTGGGTTCGAAGAAGACATCATCCCCACCGAAGGATTCCAAGTCAAAGACATCCGATAGTGGTGACAAGAAATCTTCTGTTAAGGACGGAAAGGATGAAAAAGATAAGGTCCCAAAGGCGGCTACTGCCAAAGCTGGGGCATCTGATTCTGAAACCAAGAATCTCGAGACTGACAAGACCAAGTCCGAAACCTCTTCTGCACGTCGTCGAGGCTCATCTCGTTCAACAGATCGTCGCCGTAGTGAACGTCCACCTCGACCCACCGTTGATCGTGAGCGTGAACGTCGTGAACGCGAGAAGGAACGTGAACGCCGAGAACGTGAAATCCTTTCCTATCAGAAGATCCGCGAGGAACGAGAACGCCAGCGTTTGAGGGAGCGTGAACGGGAACTACGAGAGGAAGAGCGCCGTCGTCGAGAGATTCGTGAGCGCCAACGTGAAGAAGAACAACGACTGGCTGAAGAGCGAAGAAAATTGGCAGCCGAGCGTGAGCGTCTGGAACGGGAGAAAGCTGAGCTCTTGCGTATGGAACGAGAACGCCAAAAGCTGGAACGTGAAAAAATCGAACTGGAGCGCCTCGAGCTCAAGCGTCAACAAATGAAGTATGATGTCCTTTCTGAAATCACAGATCAGATTTAATTCGAACATTGTATATTTTTTATATATTTTTGTTTAATTTCTTATAAGCAATTTCGAATTGCAATTGGGAGAAACCGGCGCTACCGGCGCTTCTGTGTATTTATGTAGTGGCTTGTAGCGCCATCATGATCGACATATGACTGCATCGCTATTATGCGTAAAATAATTCATTATTTTCTTTTCTGTTTCCGGATTGATATAGAATTATGCAAACGGCACGGATTGATGAACCGCCAAAGAGGGCTGTAAAACGTTCCGGTGACGAGCGGTATCCTGATACAACTGATCGCAAACGCAATCCTGGATCGGAGCGTCGGTTTGAAGCACCACCACCACCGCGATTCGATGCATCTATTGCTACGAGGTGAGTTTTTTGTTTCCAGCTTTTGTCTGACTTAAGAGTTTATGATTAGGATTGCCTAAATCTGTTTATTGTCATCCCTTTTCCATGGCTACTGGGCTAGGAACAACCACCATAATATGTAGTATTCTTAAGGCAGAACGTAATAAGCCGTTGGTCATGTTTTATTCCACTCAAAATTAGTTATTAATTGGGTGGCTTAGTAGACAGCACGTTGGACTGCTAATCGAGCTGGCATGGGTTTGTCAGCTTGTTAATAGCTGCAGCTTTCGTTTACTATTTTGATCAGCTTAACGCCCAGTTAAAGTTTCGATCGCGAATCTTACTTATTTCTACAAACAATTCGTCTTACCCACTGGTCTTTTGGCTGACTTAATAGTGCTCAACAATGCAAGTGCGTTCTTTTTAAACTACGGATTTATTTTTCGGTGGTTATTTTTAACGTGTTCCACTAGAGTCTTTTTCTCGTAGACGTTCTTGATAGTTTGAAAAGTAAAGTTGAATTTTTTCTTTTAAGTTAGTTGTAATGTCTTTTCGCTTAATGTCGTTAATCTTAATTCATGGTCGAAATTGGAAGTCTTCCGGTACTAGCGCACTAGAGTTTTTTGCCGCCATCGTTTTTCATCTAAGAATCGGTTTCAAATCACTTGTCAGTTGAGTGAATCGAATGGATTTGTAAAAGAAACTCTTTTTATCTTTAAATCGGGGTCAAAGTCTGGTGACTAACATGATGACATGCATTTTTACAACTTCTTAAAATGGTTGTCAAGACATTTTCTGGATCAACTTGAAGAACCATCGGTTATTGTGATGAACAACGCTTCTCATCGCAATAAGCTAAAAAAAACAAATCGCCGATATCATCATCAACGAAAGCTGAATTTATTCAACACAGTTCTACAATGTTAAAGGTTGAATTATTAGCTTGAGTCCATCTGCACAAGGCCATCCCCGCAACATCAAATCAATTACTTAATAAGATCAGCAGGTCACGAAGTTTTTAGACTACCCGGACTTGAACCCAATTGAGAACATAGAGAATTGGAAAAGAGAAAAACTGTGCAAGTAACTAACAAGTAATTTAAAACGGACTCTACCAGTGTTGAAAGGTTTGGTAGCGCCATTGTTTTTTTTCTACTCCAACCTCTCTCTTCAGCTGTGTACTTAAATTTAAAACGGTTACAGCGCTCAAGAATAAGTAAGATGTCAATATAAGTCGAATCAACTATCCAGCCTAGCGTTGAATAGCGTATCAAATATGTTGCTATCATAACGCTTTCAGAGTATTTTTCAGTATCACCTCTTTTCATATGTATCACAAAGTTTAGTGTTGGTTCTGTAAATTCGATGAAGCCCTGATAACTTAAAAGTCATGATGTAGTTTCTCTTATACATAGTACATTTCCATCGAACCGAAGTTTCCCAAATCGAAAAAAAAAAATCGAGATATTTGTTAAAAAGAAAAGTTTCCAAAAGAGTGTTTCGCAGATGGAATTGTTTTAAGGTTTGGTGGGAATGATGAAATTACGTAAATCGGTTCGGTAGAATCGTAAAATAACATCGCTACAAAAGCCCCCCATCTGGACCTGGTTTATTGTTAGTCAAAATAATATTGTAAGGCGCGTATTTAAATATTTGTTAATAAGTATTATTGAGATAACATATAGGTTTCACATCGTGGTTTTTTATTTATTATCACTTTATAGTGTAAGAAAAGCAATAGGTGAAGTAAGGCGAACCGGCGATAAAATATCATCTGAACGAGTCAAAGAAAAGGAAGAATGGAATCAATTAGAGGAACTTGTGTCAAAAGATGTTACAATCACAGCATTGAGAGGCAACAAAGCAAGATGTAAAAATCCATGGTACAACGATGAATGTGCCAAACTAAATGAAACCAAGAGAGCAGCATTGAGATTGCTACGAAAATTTGGTACACCAGTTGCACAAAAGTTTTATGAAAAGAAGAGGAAGGATGAACGTTTAGTAACTCGTCGGCTTAAACGTGCGTATGAGCGGCAAAAAATTGAGAATACCAAAGCCAATTATGATCCAGTTAAAGCGCGAGCCTCAATATACCGATAGTTATTTTCGTGCAATGTCAAAGCGGAAAGAAACTGTTGACTGCTGAGGCGAATGGGATATTTACGTAATTTTTATTTTTATTTTTTTTTTTTATTTCCACGTTACGCATGGAATATTATGTTGAATTTAAAAATAAATAAATTATTGGCAACATTTGATTTATCTATTGGTTTAGTTTTGTTTCGAGCAGAGGTATTCGAAAAGTAATGTTGTAGAGTATTATGGGTTAAGAATTAGGACCAAGCGTTAGGAAGTTTTATTATAACTCATGGGAACCTTACTTGTGTTTAGAAACAAAGGCCCGTGCTCAGTAGTATTGTAAAATAATTTAAACTTAAATTAACTAGAGGGTTGAGACTTAGGGCGCACTTCATCAAACGAGTTTATCCAGGCTTCATCGAATTAGAGTACAGAACAGTGTTGCCAGAATATTTTGAAGAATTTTCTATATATTTTTTTTTTGCCGGAAAGTCCCTATAATTTATTAGAATCGGCAAAGTATCAAATTTTGTGGTTATTGCGTCGGACTGATAAACGAGTTCACACAGGTGGGTGCTCAATTCTCGATAGGCAATGACAAACCTTTGAGATTATAAAATAAAGCTTCTCAATCCACCGTTCAGAATCGGCAATAAAAGCTAACAAGCGTACATGGTTGCGAGAAGCTTGGCCTTATCCCACAACGATCTGTCGCGCCAAATATTTATTAAATTTTAAGTAGGAACAGTGTTGCCAGAACGTTTTGAAGAATTTTCTATATATATTTTTTTTTTGTCGGAAAGTCCCTATAATTGTCTAGGATGCAGCAATTAGAATCGGCAAAGTATCAAATTTTGTGGTTATTGCGTCGGACTGATAAACGAGTTCACACAGGTGGGCGCTCAATTCTCGATAGGCAATGACAAACCTTTGAGATTATAAAATAAAGCTTCTCCCGTTCAGAATCGGCAATAAAAGCTAACAAGCATACATGGTTGCGAGAAGCTTGGCCTTATCCCACAACGATCTGTCGCGCCAAATATTTATTAAATTTTAAGTAGGAACAGAGACTGTTTTATGTGACATCACATTCAATATGAACTGCGAATCATATAAAAAAAATGTTTGTATTCATGGTTTTAATAATCAAATAGAAAATTAATATTCCTTCTGGTTTTTCCTTAGTTTCTAGAACTTAGTTGTTTTTCCCCTACTGGCAACACTGATACAAAAACATTTCTCGCTGTTTTTGTAATTGCATATTTCTACTGTGTGTTACCGCAAAATAATGGTAAAACATGCTTTTGCCAGTATAATTGTGATTTCAGAAAACACCCTAACGGTCACTAGAACGAGCTTAATATTATGCTACGAGCCGCCGAATAAGTTTAAAGAAGCTTGGCTATCTGAAAATATTAATACATATGTACATACCTATATACAATTCGTTAGATCTTTGGAGGTGCGATTTATTCCCGTTCACCGATTAATGCGCACGAGTTGATTAGGAAATTCTTTTCCCCAGCTTATGTTTATGAAAAAAGAATATAATAGAAATTAGATTTCTTATACACCCATAATGAGACTCTACATTTCGAATAACCTCGAATGTTTATTGAAAATTGCTTTAATTTTTTCGAATTTGTTTTATACAACATTTATAAAATCAAGTCATAGGATGGACATTGCGCGTATTATAAGTTTCCTTGAATGTCTTTCACTTTTTAACATCCAACCATTCGTCCGAAGTTGCAACTTTAGTTTCATTATTTCGTAGCGTTATAAGAACAATTGACACAGCCAGACGTACTGGCGAGAAAATATCACATCAACTTGTTAAAGAGCAAGAGGAACAAGAAGAACGTCGAAGGTATGAACAAATTATCGAGAACGAGCTAATGGCTGAGGCAGAAGAATGTTATCGTCAGAGAAATCCGAATGAAACTTGGTATAATATGGAATGTGCCAAATTGACTGCTGTAAAAATAATAGCTCGTAAATTGTTAAAACAATATGGCACTCCTGTGGCGCTCAAGCTATACAGAGAAGTTAGAGCCACACAACGTGCACACTGTCGCCGATTGGATAAAAGGAATCAGCTGAAACTAATAAAATCAAGCAACAAAAAGAAATACAAATTCTACAATAAGTAAATAGGGAAGCATCGCTGTCGATTATTGAAATAAATGTCCCGAAAACTTTTAATCCGAGTTTTGTATGTCTAGTTTGCTCGAGGTTTTGTTATTATCAATTTTGGGTTAGTTTTTCTTTTTTATTTTCCTTTCGATAGCATGAAGGTACTAATTAATGAAACGTGAAAGTGCAGCCTTGTGACTTTTGGCAGAGAATAAGCATAAATTTGAAGCTAGCCTATACTGTGCAGCTTAAGCCACTGCAATTTGAGTACTGCGGAAAGCTTTCCAATCAATAATAGAATGCAAAGCGCTGGGACATGGCACCACTAAAAATGTCTGTGAAAAAAGAGAAGACAGCTTGCTAAACGACCAACGCGTTTTTACCGAAATTGAGAAGATCATCACTAGCAGAGGAATCGGAAATATGCATCGCAGATAGCCCAATCTCATGCGGGTTGTAATGCCATGAAGGTAAGTTGAGAGGAGGATTGTATCAATTCAAACATCAAAAACCAATGACCTAACTCGCAAATGAGATAATTGTTTTAACAACAACAACATTTGCTTGCAGTTGGTCATGGACTTTGTTGTTTTAGCAAAAATGATAGTCCTTTTACTATAAATCTGGTAACTTTGACTAGCTTATAGCAATCAAAATGAATTGTTGCTTTTTACAAGCTATAGGAATGCTCAGTTTATAAGTCAAAACTAGAGTAGAAGAGTATGAACAAATTAAAAGTTCTTGAAGCTATGTTAGCCAAAGACCCCCTGATCGTTCTAAAAATCTATGTATATTCTGAGTTTCGTTAGCCTTTAAATCTACACTTCAGCTAAAGCGACCTGAAATTTGAAAACCCTACCTTACTAATTACAAAGTAAGCTAATCAACATTAGCTCTCCTGATTTCAGAAAAAATAAATATAATAATATTTTCATTTGTTAATTTATTTCTCTTTCATTTCCAGCTACGATAAGAAACGTGATGACTACGGTAGTTCATCGAAGCGAGATGATTACACTTCTAAACGTGATGATTATGTGACATCAAAACGTGGGGGTGGTGGGGGGACCGGCGGCGGCGGCGGCGATGAGTATTCCAGTGGCATGAAACGCAGCGGTGCAGATGATTATTCTAGTGGTATGAAACGTAGTGGAGCCGATGATTATCCCAGTGGTCCAAAGCGCACAGTGGAGGAATATTCCTCTAAACGAGATGAATATATTTCTTCAAAACGCGGTGGTGGCGATGAATATACGTCCAGTAAACGTGGTGATGACTACTCTTCTGGCAAACGGGAAGAGTACAAACGTGAAGTTGAAATTCGTCATGTTCCATCATCAAGTTATCATTCGAACGGTATAAATGCGCCATTCTTCCCCCGACATGGTCAGACTTCAGGCGGAAGTGGCAGCAGTAGCAAGCGTTACGAGAGTACTTCGTATGGTACGGAGCGTCAAGGAGGTGGGGGTAACAGTGGTAATTGGCAGATGGGTCATTCGAATCATTCAACTCATGCAAGCCATTCAGGTCACGGACATTCATCACACTCTGGTGGACCAGCTGGTTTGAAGTCATTCGCCAGCAACGGAATGTCCTCCAATGGAGGTATGCCAAGCCGACAATCAAAAGGTGATGATCATTGGAGGCCGATGACATCGACCGGCGATCGCTATGATAGAACATATAATGAACGATCGGGTCCTTATGGTGGTAGCGGTAGCAGCCGTCCAGTGCCGGATCGTTACGGGGGACAAATGTCGTCACGTTATGAAAACAAGTATTAGTAAAAGAACTTGGTAGAAAGATTAGTTAACATAAGATGGTTACAACTAAATTTAAAGATTCATCATAGATAGATAGACGTGGGGTTTGTTTCTACTTGGTTTTTAGTTTATTTTCGTAACCAACATTTTCCAAATTATTTGGAATGAGACGTCCGTCTTTTTTCCATCTTTATCGTGTTTTAAGGTAGAATAATGCGTTTTTATTTTCGTGACACATCATCAATAGAATGAATAAATATCCATGAAAACTATTTGCTGGTTTTATTTGTTGACAATAGAAAGTTATTAATTTACAGACCTGTGGTACGTGTAATGATTGCTTCATCAAGCTTTAAAACCAAACGAATGGAATGTAAACAAAACAATCATAAACACATCTATTTCAAAATACAAATAAGCAAGAAGCAACTTATACTTGGCTGAAAGGGCAGCATATCACATTTCGTTGGCGTTGATGAAACGAATGGATTATCAGTGTCTAGACGTAAGTATCAAATAAGACTGGTCATAAACAATAATAAGATGAATTGCATTCTACGTCGCAGCTACATCAAGCTACTTGATAACTTGCACTTGGTCATTAATATGACCAACGGTAGTACATCTCTCTCACTGTTTTTCTTTTTTCGGCTCAATGGCAATTAAAAAGCAAGACAATATCGCGAAAACTTGGCTACATAAACGATCCGAAAATCGCTGTCGCAATTGATTACATAAGATTATTAGATTGTGGCAGTATATTTTGATTAATGCTTAGTGGACACTTAATTTTGCAGGAAGATAATGTAAGTACAGTGACTCCTACGACTATTCAGACACTGAATAGAAAAATGTTTGATGTCCATTTTCTCAAAAAAAACGAGCTTAACAATATATGTATATATACTTTCATTGAACAGTACAAATTTAGCAGAGGAAACATGAAATTGTTCAGAGGAGTGATTTAACAGTGCACGACAGCATTTCGCGGTTTAAAAATGAACATGGAGAATGTAAGCATAAAAGATGAGAAGTTTTTAATAAAGAAAGCAAAAGAAAATTCTTCCTTATCCTTACAATCTGGAAAATTTTATCAAAGAGAAATAAGGAAATTAGTGATGAAAGAATACGTCGAGTTCTAAGAAATAAACCGAAGAAGCGACAGAACAGGAAGTTTAGAAATGTGTCTAGCCGTGGATGTGTTATTTCTGTAATCGCTATATTAGTCGACTTCTATACAAACTATGGAACTTTCAGAAAACTTTATATGTATATCCAGTCTATACATGTAAAGTATGTACGTTTCTCACTTCAATCCCTTTTTGATATACTTACGTGTACATGTAATATGTACACATTTAGTTAACGCATGCCTTTCACATTGTTGCACAGTGACCGGATAGTGACCAAAACAAAACATAACATTTAGTTTTCATTCGTCTAGTAGTACAGATCGGAACAACAATTGTTCATCAAAATGAAAATGTGGAAATCGAATACGGTTCCAATATTTTCTGGAAAAGTTGCTGACTCCAGTACTGCAGTAAAACGAAATGCAACTTATAATGCTAAATTTCCAACCACAGTGGTCAGTGTGGTCAATGAAAACGCCAGCAAGTTAACAGAACTATCAATGCCCTTGAATATTGCTGGTCCTGAGCTCAATAACTACGAGAAAATTAAAGTCGTTGGACAGGGTAAGAGTTACTAAATTGGAACATGACCTAATCGCTCATACTTACATTTTGGTAATTTAATTTGGCCTTCAGGTTCCTTTGGGGTTGCAATTCTCTACCAACGAAAATCCGATGGCCATCAGATTGTGTTTAAACAAATTAATTTGTTTGATTTGACACCCTCGGAACGAGATCTGGCCATGAATGAAGTTGAAGTGTTTTCCAAACTACATCATCCAAATATAATCAGGTGACTAGCTTCACTCCTGCATCGCAGAAATGGTCAATATGAGCATTAAATCTTTTCTCAGCTACTTAGGAAGTTTTATCAAGGATAACACATTATTGATTGAAATGGAATACGCTGATGGTGGTACTCTGGCACAAGTTATAGCCGATAGGTTCACACGGGAGTACTTTCCAGAGAGATATGTCATAGCAGTGTTTGAACAAATTGCAAGTGCAATTAATTATATGCACTCGGAGAATATTTTGCATAGGTTTGTTGGTTTAGTCTTTCTTCAATGGCACAGACTTTAATTTCTTTACATTCCGCAGAGATCTGAAAACCGCAAATGTATTTCTCAACAAAAGGGGGATAGTTAAAATAGGTGACTTTGGAATTTCAAAAATTATGAATACCAAAATTCATGCACAAACTGTTTTGGGAACACCTTATTACTTTAGTCCAGAGATGGTTAATATATAACGGTTCTTCTTGAATTCGATTCATGTGCATATAATTTCAGTGCGAAGGCAAGGAATACGATCATAAGAGTGACATTTGGGCACTGGGGTGTATTTTGGGTGAGATGTGTTGTTTGCGGAAGACTTTTGCAGCCACGAACCTCTCGGAATTGGTGACGAAAATAATGGCGGTAGGTCGTTTTGAGATATCTCAAAATATGATGGAATATCATTAAACATTTTTCAAAAGGCGTCTTACACTCCTCTGCCACCGGGATACTCATCAGGACTAAGAAGCCTTCTTAGTAATCTCCTTCAAGTTGATTCTGCAAAGCGACCGAAAGCATCTGAAATTTTAGAATATTGGATTCCATTGATATTTCGAAATCTTGGTAAACAGAAGGGGTACGATTTTTTTAAAGGTTTAATAGATCCAAGATAGCTTACTTTAAAGATTGTTCTAGTTACTGCTATGAAGATGATATTGGTCTCTCTGATCTTTCATTAACAACAAGAGATATGTCGCTGGCTCCCACTGCCCAAACTCAGACTAAGGAAATGATGAAGGCAGTCACTGTACCACCGAATGAAAGCATTGAAAAGAGGTATCGTTCATAGGGATATTTTAAGAAATACATTGGACGCATCGTGCATCATTTTAGGTCTGTACTCTATCAGTTGAAATCGTTTGGAAACAGTTTTAGTTTGAATCCGATTCAGTTGCCACCCAAGGCATCTATACTCACTGTAGCAACAAGTGATTCGCATTTCGTGGTGGTTAACGAAGGTAATATTTTGTTTGTTTATTTTAACTACAAGAAAAAACGAGCTCATTAATTTTCCCAAAGACGGCTCTGTGTATACTTGGGGAGAAGGGTCTCATGGACAGTTAGGTCTCAGCTCGTTAGAAGCATGGAAACATTACCCAAGTCGGATGGAGAGTGTTCGGAAATATCACGTTGTCGGGTAAAAAAAATGTTTTTTCTTCCCTACAATTGAGAAAAAAAAAAAAGAAGAGTCTACCTCCTTAGAGCATGTGCTGGAGATGGTTTCACAATTCTATGGACAAAGTCCGGATCCGTATTGAGTTGTGGTGACAATTCAAAATGTTCTTTAGGACACGATGAGATTAAAACCTACCATTGTCCAAAAATGATTGGTAATTCATGACTGTAAACACTAATTAGAGAAGACTGATTTAAAATTGTTTCCTTATTCGTTTCAGAAAAGCTAGAAGACATAAAAATTCAGCAAGTTTCGGCTGGAATCGATCATGTTTTGGCTTTAAGTACAGATGGCTGCGTATTTACCTGGGGAACTAGTTCACATGGAGCTCTTGGACTAGGAAATATTCATACACAACAGTAAAATAATGATAAATAGGTTAACTTAGGTCTAATATGCAATCGGATTTTTAGAAAAACTCCTCAGAAGATTCTGCTCTCACATATAAACAGTAAACCAGCAAAAATTTACTGTGGTCCTAACACGTCGGCAATCCTTTTCCAAAACGGTGAAGTTCATATTTGTGGAAGCAACGATTACAATAAATTGGGGTTCAATAAACCGGGAAAAATTATGGCATTTGTAAGTGGAAATTTAGGTACACTAATTTTATTTGCATTCTTTTTTTTTTTTTTTTCCTTCTTATAGAAAAAAATTATCCTTCCACGTAAAGTACTTGATCTTGATCTCTCTTCAACACATTCGGTGTTCCTAATAGAAGGTGGATATGTTTTCACCATGGGACGTAATTCTGAAGGTCAACGTGGTTTGGGCCACTGCAATCCAGTGGAGGTGCCAACTGTAGTTCCGGGAATAAAAGATAAATACATTTTGGTAAACAATTCTACCTAAACAATTCAAACCATAAGGTTTCAGTTGGCTTTTCTTTTAGAAAGTGAAATGCAGCGATCAGTGTACGATAGTATCTTCGGATGATAATGTGATCACATTTTGGGGAACTAGAAATGGTATTCCTGAAATTCAACAAACCGCTAATGGCCACACAATAAAATCGGAGGTTAATTTTTTGTTATAGCTTTAAATATTGTATTTTACTACGGTTTTCTTGCAGAACCATCAAACCGACATAGAATTGGGCAACAATACAGCAGCATTCACCAATTTTCTGGCATCAGTCTATAAATCAGAGTTGATTTTGGATCCAATCGATATTTTAGCGTAAGTCAATTTTCAAAGTGTGGCCATAAATAAGCATTTTATTTCCAGCTTATACTCCTCAAAGGAGCAATTTGAAAAAGGTTATTACGTTGAAGTTAACAATATCCATCCACTCCCTCATAGTATATTAGTTCTAGTCGATACCACTACACCTTTGATATCTTCCTTCGAAGATCTATAAGAACGTAAATTTAAAAAAAGAAAAAAACATTTTCTCATGTTATAATAATGTAATTTATTATTTTTTAATTAATATAATAAAAAAAACAAAAACACATCATTTCCTTTTTTTTCAAAATACAATTTTTCACATTTGAATTTTTCAAAATTTATCCTATGACTCGTATTTAACTTTTGAACAAAATTTTTTCATCCTTTATTTCTAATTGACGTAAACGTAAACATTTCATATCCTTTTTATTTTATGTAATTTCCTTATGTACAATTACTTTATATACTTGTTTTGTTTCATTTTCGTTGGGAGATAATATGGTTTAAATGAAATATAAAATTTGCAAAATAATTTTAAACAATTGCACATTTGCCTTATTAAAGATTAAATTTAAAATTAAATAAATTTATAATTTTTACTTCAGTTAAAACATATACATACATTTGTGCGAGTATCCGATATTTTTTGTTGCTTTTATGGGTAAATAATACATTTTTTAATTTTAAACTATAAATAAATTATTTATATCTACAGAAATATTTTTATTTTGTTTTGTTTTTAATATTCTTCTCTCTCTTTTTTGAAATCATATTTTTAAAATTCATTTTAGTCGTTACACAATGGTCAAACCTGTTCATTTTTGTTTGTTTTAGTATAAAATTGTAATTTATTAGATATACTATAATAGTGGTTAAATGTAGTAAAATTGTGTTTGGATAAATGCCATGGAAATTAGTTTTATTTTATTTAATAATTCTTTATACTTTTTTTTCTTTTTTATTTATTCGATGTTACACTTAATGAAGATGATACAGATAAAGAGTCATTTGTGCTAAACATATTGTTTTGTTGAAGATGAAATTAATGCGAAGAATGTGGTTGGCTGGGAAAATGTATACTTTTGTGACTGATGTGTGAAAATAAGTAATGAGTTAACAAAAGTACGTTGTAGCTAATACTAATTCAGTTTTTTTTTTTTGTCTTATAATTTTCATTTGAAATTCTGGAAAAATTATAATCACTTGTTTTGAATCAAGGATTATAAGGAAAAATTAGCAGGAACAGCGGCTACCTTCAGAGATACTTCCTAAAGTGAAGGTACCGAGCCCATTGGAGCCAGGT
The DNA here is from genome assembly GCA_951813785.1 of Criorhina ranunculi. Lineage (NCBI taxonomy): Eukaryota > Metazoa > Arthropoda > Insecta > Diptera > Syrphidae > Criorhina > Criorhina ranunculi. The sequence continues at coordinate 88,884,486 of OX638381.1, read as the reverse complement.
GACTTTTTCTCTTGAGTTTTATCATCAGTATCGAAATTATCACCCTATTTTGGAAACAAAATGTTTAAATGAGTTTTTTTTTTGAAATTGACTATAGATTTGAAACTTACTCTATGCTCTCGTTGTTCTCTGATTTTTCTGGCCAGTGCTAAGAAAGCTTCTTCTATATTTATATTTTGTTTGCATGACACCTCGAAGAATGGCATTTCGAAATTTTCTGCAATCTGTGAATAGAGAAAGGACACAATTTTGAATAATGTGATGTAAGCTAAGAATAGTTAAAGGGTTTTAAAGAATAACATAGATATGTGGCAAGAGGGGGCGATGGAGTGACGGATAGTGTGTTCGCTTGTAACCGACCGGGTTCAAGCTCGGTCGGAGAACAGCGACAGCCACAGAAAATTAAAAAAAAAAAACAATTAAACCAATACGGGGTTTCTGTCTGGAGTACAATGGTCAAAAAGAGTCGTTGTTGTTCGTCTCTAAGGGTCCTGGAAGTTTCAAGCCGCTCGAAGGCATGATGGAACAGCACCAAATATGCAGAGGTCTTTACCCATATGCTCCTGCATACCATTCCAACAAAATCTTGCTCTATGGCATACAAAAAAAAAAATTAAGCAATCATGCGTGGAGAACAACATTCATATCCTCAAATGGCTTAGCAACTCGCCTAACCTCAATTTGTTTGTGAATCTGTGGACTATTATTGAAACGAGACTCAGGAAATAAGATTGCATGACTAAAAACAAGCTCAGCATGAGACTTGGTTTCGCGACAAAGAAATCAAAAATATGTGTGGAACGTGAATATCTTCAACACCCAACAGAGTGAGTTAACTTATTGATGCTAAAAGTGGCCATATTAAGTACTAATCCAAAATGTTTATGAACCTTTTTCAAAATAAAACAAATTATCTCCAAAAATCTGCTTGTTGAAATTAATTTGCACAGCACTGTAGATATTTTGAATGTGTATCGTTGGGAACAAATATGTCTTCTCCATTTTAACGATAGTATTACACTTTTCAAAGATTACTAATGTTAGCCACAATAAATCATTTTATGAATCCTTACTTCTCCAACTGAACGTCTATTAGTCAGAGAAACCTTGAACTCATAATATCTTTACTACCACTCACACAGTTTGCCACTCTTGCCAAGTCAATAAAGTCAAAGAAAACAAATTTCTAACTCATTTATTTTTTATACTCACCTTCTCGCCTCTTTCCTTATCGACCATTCGCTGTGTGGACGAGCATTCACATTTATTACCGGCAAGGACTTTCACAACATCCGGTGATGCATTCTACCAACAACAACAAAAAAAAAGGATACATCACAAATGGACCATAAGGAGCGGGAGGAAAGAAGAAAAAGATAATTAAAAAAAAAATGCAATCAAAAAGCCAATGCCGTCCAATCTAATCCGGAAGAATGACAAATTACCTCCTGTATATTACGAAGCCAATATGACAAATTATTGTAACTCTCCAAATTCGTTACGTCGTACATCAAAAGGATGCCCATGGCTCCACGATAATAGGCTGTCGTTAGTGTGCGAAATCTCTCTTGACCAGCTGTGTCCCATATTTGCAGCTTAATTGGAACTCCATCTAGATTTATTAGTTTTTGCTTAAAGTCAATACCTTGACGATGACAAAGAGGTGGGGATAATTAGTCAATTAATAACGTTGAATTTGTAAATATGTACATATGTATTTCTGAAATCGCTGTTAAACTACACATGTGACTTACCTATTGTCGAGATATATGTGTCGTAATACTTCTCATCGCAGTATCTGTGGACGATGCAGGTTTTACCTACATTTGAGTCTCCTAAGACAAGGACTTTGTATGTGGCGACAAAATCTAGAGCCATTTTTTTTTTCTTCAAGCAGAAATTAAAAAAGTAAAGATAAGTGAATTATTGAAAGGGAGGATTCAATAGATTTCTATAAAATGATTTCTCTTAACCACTTTTATTTTAAATTAATTAATAATCTGTTTTTAAATGGAAAACTTATTTTAATCACTGTTAAACAAAACAAAGAACGGATGTTATGATGTTGACTCACAGGAAGGATTCAACAGTCGCTTCAAAGAGGAAATAAATTTGAATAAACACTGTGGTCACGCTTTTCACGTTGATAACAATTCGAAATTTTCAAAGTAAATAATTTGAATTTGATCTTTGTGTGAAGTCGAAAAAAACAAAGGAAAAATCTGACCGAGATATAACTATCTGCCGCACCAAGGAAGTATGATTCAACAAACACGAAAAATCGATATCCTTTGATTGGTGGATTTGCGTGAAATGACGCAAGCGCAATTAAGGACGAATTGCTTACAAAAAGTTTGTTTTTCTGGTGGTGGCTAAGCCACCTGTAGCCGATATTTGTAATGATTTTTATGTAGTGACATGGCAAATGGGGAGTATTTTTGTTATTGTGTTGTCAGAGTTGGTGAAGTGGTGTAGGTGTAAATATTTTACAGCAAATAAATAAAATTTATTAAATCTTGAAACTATTTCCGCTTTTAATCCTTATTCAAATGCAATTCAAAATAAACGTAGACCGTTTGAAATAAGCTTGACAAAAACTCACGGACAAAAACAATAGATCCATTTTCCCTTTCAACCAACTTGGTGTGCGAAACTTAAAGCAGTTAGCAGAAGATCGAACTGGCTGGAGATGCTTGATATTTGAGGTTAGTGATCGCTTTTGAGAACAAACAACATAAACCAAGGACTATGTTGATAACATGAAACTCTAGCAGACCGTTCAGGCAAACATGTTTTTTTTACCAAAAAACTAGTGTAAGCTTATCCTTAGTCCAGTGTCTGTCAATCTGTAGAATTGTACGTCAACTGTCAAAAAAGCAAAACCACGAAACGCTTTGTTAGCAAATTTTATTTTCGGCGTTTTTTTCTACAAGTTTTGCCATGGCAGTTGTAATTGAGACAACTCTTGGTGATATTATAGTTGATTTGTTTGTTGAGGAACGCCCACGAGCATGCCTGAACTTCATAAAACTGTGCAAACTTAAATATTACAATTTCAATTTGTTTCACACAATTGAGCGGGATTTCATTGCCCAAACAGGTGATCCAAGTGGTGTCGGAGATGGTGGTGAATCCGTTTGGGGTGTTGTTGAGGGGTCGCATAAAAGGTTTTTCGAAGCAGAATCATTACCCAAGATAAAGCACACCTTACCGGGCCTACTATCACTAGTAAGTGTGGGGAAGTTTATGGTTGGATCCCAGTTTTTCTTTACCCTGGGATCGGATTTAACGTCGCTTGATGGAATACATTGTGTTATTGGAGAAGTTGTTGAAGGTAATCATAATTGCTTCTACCTATTTGCACTAATTTGAAAGAGTTTCACTGCTTTTTAGGACGTGAGGTGTTAAGGCAACTAAACGAAGCCATAGTGGATGAAAAATTTCGACCTTATCAGGATATTCGCGTGACGCACACCGTAATTTTGGATGATCCATTTAGCGATCCTCGAGGATTTCAAGTTCCAAGTCGCTCGCCGTCAATTAGTGCCGAACGATTGCAAAATGGGCGCATCGGAGCCGATGAAGAAATCGATGATACTGAGGGTAAGACAATGGAGGAGATTCAGGAGATGTTGGCTGAACGTGAAGCTAAAGCAAGAGCGACTATTCTTGAAATTGTTGGTGATCTGCCGGATGCCGATATTGCACCTCCCGAAAATGTTCTTTTTGTTTGTAAGTTGAATCCGGTTACCACAGATGACGATCTAGAAATTATTTTTAGCCGGTTCGGAAAGGTCAAGAGTTGTGAAGTTATACGAGACAAAGTCAGTGGGGACTCACTGCAATATGCTTTCGTTGAGTTTGAGGAGCAGAAATCCTGTGAAGCGGCTTATTTTAAAATGGATAATGTGCTAATTGATGATCGCAGGATTCATGTGGACTTTTCACAGTCCGTATCTAAGGTGCAGTGGCGCGGCAAGGGACGTGGTGTTGTGCATGCTGACGATAGAGACAGAAAGTTAGATTTCAATAATTTAAGGGATAATAAAGGAGAAAGACGACGCGGCGTGGACAATAGACGACGAAGAGATCGCAGTCGTTCACCGATAAGGAAGACTGAGAACGGTGGACCTGATAGGCGAAGAGATGAAAGAAAGCGATCGCCAATTGGTAGAATCAGCACAGAACCTAGAAGATCCGCAGAACGATATAATGCAGATCGCGGAAGGCATAATAATAGACAGTATGCTGATTCTAGAGAGCGGAATTCAGGAAGGCGACGGTCACCTTTAGATAAAAGGCATCGTTCTTCTCCCAATGAGATGCGACATCACAGTGAAAGAAAGCGTTCCCCAACAAATTACAGAAGACGTTCGTCCCCTAGCGACATAAAGCGGCCGCCCTCAAATCAAAGACGACGTTCACCTCCGAATGAAAATCGCTCTGAAGAGAGAAAACGATATTCTGACCTAAGGGCAGGTTCCCCACGGCGAGATTTCAGTGACAACCGATCTAATAGTTCCAAAAACCCTAGACAGGAAACTAGATATGACAGAAATTACAATGCCTCGTCATCAAGAGGAGATAAAGCATCTGTCAATAGGCCAGATAGGCTACCTAAGTCTGACTCTGGTCATATTGAATCAGACGAGCGTTCAAAAAAAGCCTCCAACGCTAAGAATTTAAAAATCAAACCAAAATCAAAGAAAAAACAAGACAAAAATAGGAAAAGAAAGAAACCAGTAACATCCTCATCATCCTCTAGCTCTGAGACCGAAACAGATTCATCATCAACCTCCACATCGTCTACTTCCTCTTCTACTTCAGCAGAAGAGAAACGAAAAAAGTCTAAAAAATGCAAGAACCGGGATCAGAAAACCAAGAAACGCCCGAAAAAGAAATCAAAAAGAAGGGATTCCAGCTCCAGCGATTAATTGAAAAATGTGACTTTTAATAAATGGTATTAACTATTCATAGGCGTGTATTGACTAATTTTTGTTCACATTTGGTGCACTGCTGCATCTAGCGGCACCACGTCTAGGTCTCTCTATTACCGCATCTGGATTGAACGGGAAGTTTTCTAACCGCGGCACTTCTTCTCTAAGCTTTAACTCTGGAAATAAATCAACTTTTAGTTTGAAGGAAATAGTAGTTTTAATCTATAATATACAAACCAAATACGCCTGGCTTGTTTTCAACAGCCTGTACGACGTTTGTGCGCAATTCTTTATCCACATCACTGGCCAATTGAACTAGCTGAATATTAGGAGAACAAGTTGAGAGTTTATGCCAATAAGGTTTATTCAGAAAATGCAAACCTTTTCGATTTCTTTTACGTCGGTAATATTAAGATTCTTTCGAAAGTTTGAATTTATTTCAGTTCGGGCTGCTGAGAGTGCATGTTGATCTCCGGAGAAAACATACTCTCGAGTACGATGAAGTTTTTTAAAAGCTTTTAATACCTAAGAAAATGCCATACGATTTTTATAAATATTATAAAATGTTATTAAAATAATTACACACTTCTTTTCGAATTTGCTGCGACATTTTGCTGTATATGAAGCTGTCAAATGTGGAACGTGAAACAGCTGATTTTGTGGATTGGTTTTTGAATGACGTCCAAGAACAGTATCTTTTAAACTTTTAAATTTATTTCAAGTTATTTTCCTTCTCATTTTGAAACTTTTAGTTGAAAAATTGTACACAAGTAGTTTTAAGAAAAAATAAACTTTGAGTTTATACAAATGAAGAAGTGCAATAAAAATAAAGCTAGAGTTCAGCAGATAATGTATATAGATGGTGTTAACGCGTTCAACAAATAAGTCCAGTTACTAGGTTAACTAGAGAAGGCGTCTCATCAATACTCTTGCTTAAGTCCAAATGTAATCACAGTCATTAATATACTGTCGACAACAAAAAATCATCTATCCAGTCTACTGCTAATTTCAAAGCAAGCATAACACAGCTAGGTTTAAAGTCCTAGTCCTCACTCTCTACGAGTGAGAATCACTCCAGTAACAACAAGCGAATTTAAAATACAAAAAAAAGAGAATGATATCACTGTGACTATCGTGGCATAAATATGATATTTATCGTTAGAGCAGTAGTAGCAAGACAAACATACATATGTCTTTTAGAGTCGTTGGGCAATACTTACCACATTGATTATTTGATTTGAAACCTTGTTTTGTTTTTCTGATCTGGAAGAGAATGTACATCGAGATTCTTATCTAAAACCAGATCTAAAATCAATCGCTCTGGAAGCCAACATAAGTTAAGTGATACTACATCCGAAGGTTTTAGGTAAAAGAAAAATGAAATATATTTCCGAAATTTATCAACAGATGGTAACATTTGTCAGCGTTCTCCTTAGAGTTTTAAAAAAAAATATGTAATTTAAAATGTGTAGACGATGTGCTAACGAAACTAATCACTAATGCTAAGACCTGGATTTGGTGACTTGTCTAACTGATCTGACAAGCGTTTCTGCTCCGTTGTAAGGCGAAAGATTTCTTCTTGTTCTTCATTTGTCAGTGGTCGCCGCTTTTGCTTTGCCTGTACTGTCCTCTTGTATGCTTCTAATATTTCCTGATCGACAACGTCGAGTTTCCTTTTGATCTCCAGTCTTCGAAGTTCACATTTAGCTGCATCCTGCAGCCGACGTAATTCGTTGCCATTGTATTCGGCTATAGCCGATAGTTCCGCTGTAACACGCTTTATTTCGGAATAAACTTCATCCTCATCAGGTTTAACGAAGTCTTCTGAATCCAACAGACCTTGCTCGATGAGTTCCTGCTTCACTCGCTTCTCTAGATCTATTCCATTTTTCAGTAGTGACAAGGAACACAGAGTTGAATTTGTTGAGTTGGTGTTGTCTGAGCTGCTGTTGCTATCTATATTTGACATGACATCGCCAATGAGGTTTTCCTCAAGAAAAGCGGACACTAGGCGCTGCGTAAGGGGTCCAGTGACGCCTTCACCCATTAGCTGCTCGCCTTTTCGTAAGAGAGACATCACTTCATTGTTGGAGCAATTTTTCGATCTCGATTTTGAAGATATATTTTGATTAGAGTTGTGCTCTTCCTCTTTTAGATCTTCAAGTGCCCAGGTGGTGGAGTAGTGTGGCCCAAGCTCGGGTATTGGAGGAACCAACGGACCCGTGTACTGCTCCAGTAAATCATCCAACAGTCTGAGATCTTCATTCGTTATTGGCATGCAGTATGGTTCAACGGACAACCAGAATTTATTTGGTGTATCATTCTTTAGCAGAGTGACTTTTGTTTGATCCTTGTGCTGGTGAGGATAGTAGGGCATTGCATCCATACTGTCGTCTGTGTTCTGTGACTGTGCAGGGGAGTGTGCTGATGTGGTCTTTTGTTTTGTTAGCTTAAAATGTGGTATCTTTGGTTTACGGCTCTCACTTTCACGCTTTCTTTTGCCTGGTGAATTCGGTTGCTTTTCATTGACTTTGCGGCGATCAAATCTCTTCTCGTCCCTGTCGATGGATTCATATTCGGATTTCAAAACTCTGTATCGAAGAGCAACATTTGTCAGTAGGCTTTCCAATTCAAGTTGCACACTATCTAAATCCTCAGCTGGCAAATGGTCATCTTTACTCCGCTCCAAGGCAGCTGAGTATTTTGAAAGCAAGCGACTATTGTCTTTGATTTTGATATGGGGAATGTTGATGGTTCCTTCGGTTTCAGGAGATTCTGGGGCCACATTGCTGGGAACAACTTTTCCCGATACCTTGGATGTTGAAGGCGAAGGCTGACTAAAATTGCTGGTGCGACTCTTAGCTGAGGTCGATGTTATTGCTCGTTTATTAAACATGACTATTTATTTATTTACTTTAATATAGGAAAATCTATAAAAATGTCAACTCAAAACCAAATGTCAAAATTGATCAGTTGTTTACAAAAATTCTTCACCACTGTTTTGCGAAAAATATGCTTCCAAGCTTTTGCAAAATAGATAATAAAATTCCCCTCACTACAATACAGGTGTTCACAAAAATCAAATCGATCCGTTTTTCTTTTCTTTACACGAATTCTTATGGCAGTAAAACTGAAAAATTGCAAAAAATTGATGGCGTTTATGTCAAAATTGAGCTCTGTCAGCCATCATATCGATGGACATGTTCAGTTGGTGAAAAATTACCTTGAGTGCGTTCTACCATGATTAATCGTAATGCATTTCGTTAACTAAAATTATGTTAAATTAAAGACTTCAGCAGGTAAACACTTTAACAAGGAATACACACCTGTGCAGTTGGTGTGATGACTGATGAGTAGAAAAAAAAGTTGTATTGCAAATAATTTAGTCTAATGTAAGCAATGGTTAATGCGGAATAATGGAAAACAACTTGGAATAGGGTATGACGAAATCAGGAAGCAGTGGTAATAAAGAACCAATTAAATTTAAATAAAAAAATATGTCGTTTCAAAAATAATCATATCCATTTACGAACGCAACCTAATGACATCGCATGTCATCCCTCGTTTATTATTTCATATATTTTTCTCTTTCCAACCTTCAAAAAAGGGAAAAAACAAAACACATCTGCATCTGCCAAACGCATTAAATTGACAGCTGGGGATTTTGATAATTTGTTCAGTTCAATTTGTTGTTGTGTTTGAAAAGGTCTTATAATTGTGGGGACCAGTTTTTATTTTTCTGTACACAAATTTCGGGTTTCCTGTTAAAATATTTGTTATTTTAGAAAATGCATAAATGAAACAGTAAATCCCAAGATCTTGCCACTACACAAAGGGAAAATCAAAAATTATATCGGAAAAGAAATGCGCTGGAGTGAAAATTTTGTAAATTTGATTGAATAAAAAGGAACAAAAATTGTTTGAGGAAACGAAGTGCGCTGTTTATCGCAAAGAAAAAAAAAAGGAAAATCTAAGCATAGAATTGAAAAAGTGATAGCACTTTGGCCGAAATAAGTGAGATTAAAATTTTCCCTACAATGGATGACGAGGAGGAGGAAGTCACGGATCCAAAACTGCAAGTTTTTCATAATACAGTTAGGGAACACATTGTAAGTTGAATTGATAATTTTTTATTAACATGTAATTTAAAAATTGAAAATACGTTTTTCCCCGTTTATTCTGATTTTGAGTCCAAAAATATGCTCACGTCTTCTGAAACAGGCTAAAATTGAGATAGCAATTCAGAACGTTTTTCACCTCATATTTACTGAAATCGATAAACATCCTTCTGGAAGGAAATATAGTGAGTCTTTTGTGGGCCGAAACGAGCGTAAAGTGTCACCAATGTTTAAATTTGTGTTCATTTTATCAATAAAAATGGGGACGTAGAAAGTTTCGATAATTTATAGATTTTTGGACTACTAATTAAGATCCGAACACGAATTGTAAACAAGCGTTAGACTACAATAGTTGTAAACGTTGGGTTATGTTATGTTTGCGGCAGTAAAAGTGAAATGAGGATACTTTGTACACATTTATGTATTTTGTTTCTGGTTATGCCCGGTGGTCAATGAAAATGCTAACCCACGTCGTTGCCACTAGGTCACGTTGTCGGATTCTGTTATCACATTTCAGTTTTTTTTTTACATTGATCCATTTTATTTAGGTGTAATGGTAATAACTCGTATTTTATTTCACGCTTATTAATTCGGAGTTCCATAAATCCGACGATAAAACTACAATAGTTGAATTAATGCTTGATATGACATATGGCTTTTTGCTTTATTATTTAGCGGCTTTTTGCTTTATTATTAAGCGTAATTTTTATGAAATACATACCTTTGTACATACATACATATGTTTCACGTAGGCGAATTGAGATTACAGCTTCTCGTTCTCGTCATCGTTCGTGTTGTCATATTCTATCTGGAGACTTCTGTAGCGCTTCTTGTCACCGTCTTATTTCGAGCACATGCATTCACCAATTCTAGAGTCCTAACTCATATCATAACCATTCGAAATCATAGGTAGGTACCTGTTGGTAGTACAATGGATCTGTTTTGTGTTTGAGTTCTCCAGCATGGTGTTCCAACACCTCGACAGAAAAAAAGAGACTTAGAAACCCATGTATATGCAAGTTTGAATAGAGACTAAATATCTAAATTTTAGGAGTACGTTAAGGTGAAAGGAGAAGCTAAAAGAGATGCTGTTTCAGAAACTCCTTCGATTTTTAAGACGCTCGTATAACGACTAACAACTTAAATGTTTTTCGTAATGAATACCGCAGATGTCAATGTCCATACATGGCTGCTGTATCCAGCTTTGCCTTAGCCTTCGATATCGGACGCAACTCTGGCTGTATTTTCGCAAAACTCCTACTAATCAAAAAAAAAAATTTGTTTTCACCTACAAAGATCAAAGTTGTTGATCAGTCGTAATAGGTATGTATTTCGGTATTTACCTTGCGATACTGTTTCGTAACTTAATTTGCGATGAATTAGTGGGATTGCCAAACATTTTTTTTACCAACGCACCCCCTAAACTTCTTAAATAATTTGGCACACATTTTTGTGCTTTCACCTTCGACCGGAATTCGTTTCTTTGTTTTTTTTTTTTTATCTATTTTCTCTGAGCAAATTACTTACCGAGTACAAAGTGCAAGATTCTTTTCGTTTTAATTGAATTTAATTGGCGCTTTAACGTAAGTACGTATGTATGTTGATTTAATACGTTTTCTTTGAATGACTAAATAAAATTTTTAAAATTAAATTCCATCTCGATAAGCATAAAAGACTATTAGTATTTGAGTTAAATTTAAAACTATGTAATTATAAATAGAATTTGAGTTATCTATAAATAAGTTTATAGGTTATTCGCACTTTGCAATAACATGAAAAAAAAAAAACAAATCCGAACTATTACAAACGTTTGACGCGATAGTCTGCATAGGGCCAAGGTCTAGCTCCTCGCAACTAATTATGTTCTGCGTGCTACAGTTTTCGCATATTTGGAACGAACCTACAGTTTTTACTGCCGAACCACTCAACATACTAGCTGTACCCGTAGCTCCGCATGCGTTAAATTATATTCAATTTGAATCTGCCGGTAGACTACATTAACAGCTTCCAGGTCAAGTGTTTCGATCAGCGGCTTGGGACTTGTTGAAAGTTATGACGAAGAAACCTTCAATGTGAACTTAAGCCCTGTTAGCACAGGGTGTTACCCCCTCTCCTCACCAACCTTCAGCTGTGAATTTAAAACTATTGAGCCGATTTTAATTACACATATACATACCCAGCGTGGACAAAGATTTTGCAAGAACTACACACTGGCCAAAAAAAAACGGATCGTCATGATTTAACAGCGTGAGTGTTCAGCGCCGCCTATCAAATTGCTATTTTATCGCATTTGGAAGCAATTTTCCCCCCGATTATACCCCCTTTGGAGAGGTAAGATTGGAATATTTGAAGGAGTCACAATTTGTTTGGTTATTACTGCAAAAATGTCTATAGCGCGTTCTATTAATGAACAGCGCCACCTGTTGATTTTTTATGTACTAAATTTTATACGCTCTATAATTCTTACTAAAGGTTTCTGTTTTTTTTTTTTTAACAATCGTTCGTGACGTCCATAGGCCTTCAACCCTTAACTTCTAACTTTTCTAACATACAAAAGTTAATTCCAAAAATCTTTAAATGCCGATAATTTTCTTTTCCGACATCCGATTTTAACAAAAACAAAACCTATATGCTGCTCCAAATTATGCTCTGTCCACCTGTGAAAACTACATGAAAATCCGTTCAGTAGTTTCGGAGGTGTGCGCTAACAAACAAACGGACATACAGAGAGACAGACAGAAAAGAATTCTAAAAATCGCTAATTTGTGTTCTATTACTCTTCTTTAGTCGCCCCCTTTCTTTTTTTTTACTTTTTCTTTAATGTACAGACACACCGGCTTCTACTGTTTTATTATATGTATTGATGATGGTAAGAGGTTAACCAGTACTATTAAAAGCTGGACGTAGTCACTAATGAGGCTAAGTACAATGAGATATGAGAGACAAGAAGAAAAATCCTAAGGTAGCTTAGATTGGGTTTAAGGGAGATCATTTGCAGCAGCGCGAGGCAATCAAGGTTACCAGTTTACAGCTGATGAATAAAAAGCATTATCTGTAACATCAAGACGTTTTTCCAAGGACTGTAAGTTAATCAGTCTAAGACTATTCACGTAGGTGGGAGGAAAGTTATGGTTATCCGTTCAAATTAAAACGCGGAGCGGATGAACTTGCCCTACTTGGATTCTCTCAAGGAGCAGTCGAAGGAAACGCTTAGCGTTTTTGTAACGTATGGGTTCGATAATTCTTTAGATCACTGTTTAACAAAGCCAAATGTAGACTTGTCATTTATTGGGTTTATCGTGATGTCAAATGACCAATTGCGTTTTGCTATTAAAGGTATCATTCCACATCCCATCTTTTAGCATGTTGGTTATCAAACCGAGAGCAAAAATGTCATCTGTATTCAAAGATTTGTTTTAATCCTTTTAACTTAATACCTACTCAAGTTATGCATTTCATTTATCTGAAAAATAACAAACTCAACACAACCACGTCTATTCGTAAATTTCGATATTCGACAGAGCGAAGAAAAGACAACAACAACATCTGTTCAGTTTTCACTTTCATCTTAGAGAGAAGTCGATTTTAATAAGCTTGCAAACTCGATTGTTATTGTTTTTTTTATTTACATACGGTCTAACAATAAGAATTAAATTTCGCTCAATCGTCAGCAGAAATAAAATTTCATTGGAACGGTATGTTTGGAATCGGTGTCGTTTTACTGTGACGTATGCAAAACACCCCAAGTAAAACGTGTTTATGTCTAATGTTTACATTTGACGAGCATAAAAATAAATAAACATTTGAAATTCTGAGAAAAATGTAAATTGTTGTCCGAGGTTTTGTGAACTAAAAATAATTTTTTGCCATGTGATGCGTTCTTCTCCCCCCAATAATATTTGGGTGGGCATTTTGTCTGTGAAATTTTGAAATGGAAAGAAGCTACTTTTCAACAAGTGGCATATGGCGTTCGTGTTATCTTGTCACTTGAGTCTTGATGCTTGCTTGGCTGAAATACGATGAGAAACGATAAAATTTTTGTTGTTTTTTAAATATGTAGGTAAGTAAGTACCTACGCACGTGTATAACTTTTGCAGCTTTACGTGCTGATGATGATTAAATTTAATTCAAATGTCATGTATTAACCTATTTAGTAAAGTTCAGAAATGCAATAATCCATAAAGAAGTACGCAGTTTATCATATTTGTAATTACTTTTGAACAGAGCAAAGTTAAGTAAGTTCTTGATATTGTATTCGATACGAAGTTCAAGTATAGGAATATATAGGACTCGCAAACTATTGCACCCATAATCTTTATGGCAGTTATGATGTTATCGATGCAGTTGATTACAAAATTATAGTTCACAAATGTAAATATGTATGCTAGATTGAAATCTGCAGACTTCAAAAAACAAGGGTGTCTCCCAATTTGCACACTTGAACCTAGAAAGGTTCAGGTAGTGAAAATGCGTTTTCGTTTAAGCTTAGCTTCTCACAAGCTGATGCACCAAGGTTTGGCTTTTCGGCGTCGAAACATGTAGTTATTTTGCAGGTAATCGAATGTGAATTAGTCTAACGAAAACAATGATGTATTTTTTTATAGGCGAACTGAACTCGATATTTTGCATCCCATCCACCGTCTCCCTTTTTTTTGGCATTTGGCCTGTTATCTTGTAAGTAGAATAATTCATGTAGACATTTTTGGGCAATCGGCAGAGAGAAGTAGTAGAAGAAGCAAGGTCTGCGTTTGAAATGTTAGTTAACAAAAAAAACGAAGCATTGAAATCAGCTTAAACCGCTAGCTACGAATACTTCCTTTCAATATTAAGCCCGTGCTGTTATAAGGGTACAAAACTTGGAAAGTGACGTCTACTATCACGTCCGTTAGAAAACATCTTAAGGACGTTCTGGTTTAACCGTATCTAGCGAATATCTGCACCAATAAGTACAACCATCCAACCACGAAAGTGGCAGTGGGTTGATCATGCATTTAAAAAAGGCGAGAGATCTGAAATGAAATTGAATTCGGCAGAATAGTGGGTCGACCGAGAAATACCATCGCGCAGTACAGTTGAGAACGAGTCCAGGATAAGGGGGTGAATTGCAGAGAGTTGAGACACATTGCCAGAAACCGTACACTAGGAAACCGTACCAAGAGGAAATCAGGTACAAGTAAGTGTAATAACTTCTTCAGCACATCCTTTGATATTGCTTTTGTTTACGCCAAATAATCCGGGCTCATAAAGAGTTACTTAGAATTTAACACAAGTTAATCGACATCAGTTGGATGTCTTCTGAAATAGCAGGGCTCACTTAGTCAAAGGCTGGGTCCATTGTGATTCTATAAATGGTTATCGCCACTAGTAATATTTAGTTAAATAAATCTTTGCAATAACGCTGTACAATCTTTTGTTAGAATATCACGTTCAGTTTATCACAGGTTTCACGCCTTCCTACAATAAGGTGATTTATCAAACAAACAGTAACATTCATTATATTCAAAAACACATAAAAGTGGAGTTTAAATCATAATCTATTTATGAACACGCTGAGACTCTGCGTTCATGTCTATGACAAATTTTGTTTTAAAAGATCACGGTCTTAAAGAAATCTGTAAATAAAAAAATAATCAAAAATAATTTAAATATGCACTTCTAGTCACGTCATGCCGCCATATTTCTTTCTGTACACCATACAACTGGGTAAAGGTCAGACAGATAGCTACGTCAGTTCCATTAGCGATTTTTATAAAATAAAAATTTAAAGGTTTAGGTGCAAAGTTCAAGTATTTCTCGTCACAATAACAAGACCGGCACCCATGGATACTTTACTTTGCCGCTATCGTTTGGGAGCTATTTTCGGAAACCGAGAGATTGTTGTTGCCATGTTTTTCAAGATTTACAAAAGAGTAACAAGTGAACTATTGTTAACTATATACATATCATGACTATTGTCGCTATAGATAACAGCGGAAATGTTTTAAATTTTTTTTTAACAGAGACAGATTAGTTTTAATGACCCTTTCCCTATAAATGTGTGATAAATTGTTTAAACCTCAAATAGAGTGTGGAGGTTCGTATGTTAGTTAGGTTAGGTAAGACTAAGACCATTGTGATACCGTGATCTCGGAGGGAATTCCCTTCTACCTACTCATCCGACCACTTGGAGCTAGAAACATCGGAGTAATTTGACATTAAAATGTGCTGGATTGCAGAAGGTTTTGAAGAAGAATACCACGAAATAGAGCTTGAGAACATGTACATAGGAGGTGGAGGATATTCTTCTCCTTCTCTTCGTCTCGACAGCTGCTACAGAAATCATTTAAAAAGAGGCATATCCTTGTTGCGGTCTTGCTTTGTCCGGTGATGACACCTAATGGACCAAAGTTAGTCATTGTTAAAAGTAACGAGCGGCATACCTAAATATCTCATTTCTGGTGAAATTGGCATTAAAGTACTGTGCTTGGCAAGCACGTCAGTTTTACAGTTCCCTGATATCTATGTCTGTATGGCCTGGCTCCCAACATAGGTTCATATTGAATTGCTCTGCCATCTTGTCAAGATATAAGCGGCAATGTTAAAATATTTTTGAAGTAAACGAGACTCGGGATTTTAGGGCTACTTGGCTGTCCATAAAAATGTTAATATACATACATCACGTTTCTTTTAGCCAAGACAAGGCTTCTTTCATCGCTGTAGGCTGACATAACTTTGTAAGGTTTTTTATGTTAAGAAAAAAATGTAGACTTGTGAATAGCTAAAATTCTGTCGCAGTTGTTGGTGTTGAGAGCTCGTGTTGACAGCATGTATGAATTTCGTTTGTAAAACTTAGTTAGATTTTTAGTAAGCCTTCGACAATATATATTTTGTTGAGGCAATAAAATTGGTATTTCATCTTTAAATGTTATGTGTGTTATAACTTATAACACAATTTCTTCCAGTCTAATTTTACACACTATACGCGGAGCCATATGGTGTAAGTGCAACTACCCAATGGGTCGCTCAAAAGAGAAGGAAAATTAAAAATACAGCAAACACCACTAGCCGTTCGGCAGACGATGACTCTTCATGTACAAATAGCGTTCGCTTGCAATGTATAAATGTATTTTGCAAGCAAAGTGCAAAGCCGCACCGGCTAAAACATAGCAAATGGTGGCGGTGAAAACTGGTTGCCGCAGCACACGATGAAGTGTGCTCTCTAGCATAGAAAATTTCTTTAATTCCATTCAACTCAATCGAAAAATATATGTACACACATATGTACAAGTATTTACCATTTGTATAAAATTAGCCAACGGCTGGCAAAGTGGGTGTAGGTAGCGACCAACTGGACCCGGGTTATTGACATACATAAACTTGAACGACGGCACGGCTAGGGTGCAACATTATTATGACTGATTCTTCACTTTGTCTTTCAGTTGTATTCGATTGTTTCATAGACTTTTTTATTTTATTTTACATTTCTATTGAATTGGATTGCTATTAATATCTTAAGGGAGCATTGTTCGCTAAGGTAATGAGTTCACTTCCTGGGTAGACATCTGTGTGAGTATACACACTTCGTTACAAACAAGAAGCAATAGAGGAAGGGCTTTTCAACTTATCAGAGAAACACACCTACTAGACGATGTTTCATCACTTAATTTAATAATTTTGCACTTTATTCAGTAATTGGATTAACAAGGTATACATCTTAAAAGATATATGCACTCAAGCATAGAATTTTATTGATTACTGGTGGAAGAGGTAAGAGGTTTAGAAAAAAAGGTTGAAAATTTACAGACGTATAAATGGGTGAGCACATTGATTGTTGGGAGTTTAAGGTGAAGGTTCTTCTAGCGCTGTGACATAAAAAAAAAAAAACATGAACCTTGTTTAGTAGTTCCTTGCCTAAGGGACCCAAAATTCGTTCTTGCATATGATTGTAATAAGTTTTTTGGTCTTAAGAGCAAAGTTAGCGTCGACCTGTATCTGTGAGACTTTTGCTTTTCCTTTTCACGCTTGTTTAATGGGAGAGAGAGAGAAACAACTTTTCGCGATTGAAGTTGGTTTTAACTAGCTTGTCTCTAAATAGGGTGAAGCACAAATTTTATGAGCGAACACTAGACTTTTTTTTTGAATCTGAAACCCTTGTTACAATATTGTTCATATGACACTATGGCTTTATTCGCAAGTAAAGTTGATGAGTGGCATCATTGACAACGTAAATGTTGACTTTCAGTTGCTAATGTTGTTGTCGATTATTGTTATAATGACCACCGTTGCTTTGTTCACAGATAATCATTCTAAAGTAAAACTTTCAATAAGTTTTCGCTCGATCAATAGCATCTGTGACAGCTTTAATGTTGCTTTTCAGGTACTGAAATGTTTGTAGATTAAAAAAATTATCCAAAAGACTTATACTGCTTGATTTTGGAGGCCAATTTCCACATTGTCGTTACTGGAAACGATGCAGACATTGAACTAATGGCGAGGGAATGTTGCGCCGCTTCACTGAACATAAAGCTAATATTCGTTTCATTCGGTTTAGGTCATACGGATTCTAATTCTGTTCATACAGATATGTCTAATATTAAGTCCAGTTGAAACCAACATTTCAGCGGCTACGGCAACAGTTTTGGAAACACTAAAAGCAGGAACACCTTACTTACTTAGGATGGCGCTACAGTCCGTGGTGGACCTGGGTCTCAACTAACAAGCGTCTCCAGCCAGCTCGATTTTTGGCCAGCTGCCTCCAGTTACTCACGCCAAGTTGCGTACCTTTATTTGTTGCTTAGTTGTTCTATGACTTGAACACTCAAATTTTAGCGCTACGGAAACCGTAGTGTTGCACCTTCAATGTACGGTGAGTGCTTTATCAAAATCTTTTTAAACGCCACGTAGCCATTGTAACTTCGTGAACAAATTAAAAAAATCTCTGATTTTTACCGATAGTCAGTTCTGAAATCTTTACTATTGTCTAGTTATTGTCTCGTCTTGGATTAGTCATTACCCCGTGCCTTTTCACCTAATTATGCATTTACTGTTAAAGTAACAAGAAATGAAGCACGTAGTGCTCGTGTCTTCATGAGTAATCAACAATTTACCAAAAACAGCCACATCAAAGATAACAAAGAGTCGCATATCAGCAAAGTTAACAGATTGTGTCACAGCGATTGTTTAAAAAAATTTTTTTTTTTATATGCAACAACTTTTCTTTTTGACTTCAGTTTACAAAATAATTAATAGATCAATTGTTTATTCCTGAGAAGCAATTCAGAATCTACCCATTCATCCACAAAAACACTTCTGCTGAACTCATAGAACCCATTAAATTCTCCTTGAACTTGGACCACGTCAGTCAACAATGGCCCACATAGAGAAGAAAATAAAAATAAAGAAAAAGCGTAAAATATAATTTATTTCGATTACCAACATACGTATATGTAGCATTGTTGTCAGAAATATTTTTAGCTATCAAGTAGAATCTCTGAAAAAAGATAACTGAGCGTCTAATCAAAACAAACGAAAATTAAATATATTTTGAAACATATTTAAAGAAGCCACCAACGCAAGCAAGCAGCCATAAAAATGATAATGAATTAAAAATGTTTACTGATAGACGTACGGAAATTGAAAGTAACAACGAAAATGGAGATCAGATGCATTGCTAGTGGTAAAATGAAATTTCATATGATACCCAAACAAATACAAAATTGCGTTTGACGAAAGTGCAAAACCTCATCGAAGACGCAACATGTAGGAAGTCATAATTGATGGTGATGCTGGGGCTGGCTATGGAACAGCGATCGCATTTCTTATGAAACACAGCACGAGTATTTCTTAAAGCCATGCAATAGATTTTTTCTATTTTTATGATAAATAGTAAATTGAAATAGAAAACAACAGGAAAATGAACTTTAGGAACTGACGCAATAGTATCATCGTCAATGGCTGACGTAAAATAAATAAATAAAAATTAGCTTTGGTGCTGTACACTGTAGATACAACTTGTTTGCTATTTAAGCGTATCATATTAACACAACTGTGAAAATATCAAAAAATAATTAAATAGGTCTCTTTATTGAAAGAACTAACCCAAGTTACGAGAAAACTCAACTTAATTATGGCTCCGGAGAAGATTTCATCTGAACCTTGTCTTGCTAGCTCATTGGAGTTATCATTTTAGTGACTCCGTTTTTTCGTTAAGGAATGACAAGACCTAGTAAATACAGTCTTTCGACCGAATTTAAATTAGTCTTTCATTTTCAAAGTATTGTGGATCAAGTTAGAGGACTAAGCAAGGTTCTTAGTGCAGCTTGGTTATCGCTTTGTACGCGGGTACCCTATCTTTTGTCGTTTTCCAAACAGAAGGAAGAAGGTCAGGCTTGCTGGGAAAAACCAAGGTACAGCCAGCAGATATAGCAATCACGATTTTGGGTTTGTAAGAGATTGTATAAGTATCTCCACTTCTTTTTAAGCTGAATTCTGTTGTTTCCCTTTTTCTATGGCCAAACAATAAATACAAATATTTTGCGCGACTCCCCATTATGGGCAACGGCCAAAGCTTCTCGTTACCATTCATGCTGTGCGTGAAGAACGTTTTTCATGAGAGTCATATATCATTGCCTACGAAAAACGTTTGATTGTTTTTAACTCGAACCTATGTTAGCTCGTTTAGCAGTCCAACGTTCTAACCACTAAGAGCCACGGCGACCATATACCCTTCAATATTTTGTTTAATGGGCTTTCGACATGGCGTAAATCTGATCTTTTATCGGTTTAGAGTCAACAACAAATGTACTTTTCTTGCAGCTTTAACACCTACCACAAGTTGTGCGTGTTTTTTTTTTGCATCGTATGTCCTGAACCGTAGGGATGGCTTAATGATCCATCAGAAATGTCTCTCAATTATCTAAACGTATATGTATGTGTTTTATATCAATTAACCATACCTTCGTACCTTATAAGTTCATGTCCCCTCTAGGATAAAATAATTTATGTTGTACATATTATGTAATTAAATAAAATTGTGTTTACACTCCCTTCATATGTTTTTTTGCTTTTTCAGATTTTCCTCTTGCTGTTGATGCTTCTTTACTCTTCTTCGTATGCTTTGATTGTACGTTTTCGTAGAAAGGATCGTGAAGACTTGTTCTCAAATGATGAGGATGAGATACTCGTTTATCGTATAAGGTTAGTTGCATTTATTTACTGAGTATGTTTACTGAATAAATTGTTTATTTTATTTTTACAGCTCATGGTTATGCACGTTTTCGCTGGCAATTGCTGTTGGAGCTGCCCTGCTTTTACCGGTGTCAATAGCCAGTAATGAAGTGTTACTGTTGTACCCAAATAGCTATTACGTTAAATGGCTAAACAGTTCACTAATCCAAGGTGAGTGATATTTGATTGATGAAGTGTGCGTTGGCTGGCCAAAGGTGGGATGAGTAAGTGAACGGAGCACCAAATATGTTGTCTACTTTCTTAAGTGTATTGAATGTGTTTTCTTTCTTTTGCGATCTTTGCTTTGGAGTTGATTTTATTGATTTTGACGCTCATAATGGAATTGACATTGTTTTTAGTTCGTACTATTTGTGTCAATGAATTGGATTAAGGGTGCAAGTAAAGTGGTTAAGTAATGAAAATTCAAAGTCCAAATGGTGTGACAACATGCACAAAGAAGAATATAGAAAAACGATTTGCTCTTATGTATGTACATATATATGTAGGTGAATTTAGGAGAAGGAATAAAAGCATTACAAACAATTTATTTCTTGACCTTTTGAATAAATTTCATCTTTCTTCTGGAGAAATCACACTCTCGACACATCCTCGACTCTTCTGCGCCCAGTCAGCCTAGGAGGACTGCCCCTTTGTCCAGACCGAGATGTGTGGATGCAATTGCATGATATATTTTTCAATCGAAGGTATCAAATCCTGAGGTGTCACAACTTCCCATTGCTAGATTATACTGATTTTGTGGTAAATTGATAGTCAAAAACCATTCCAATTTAGTACTCACGCTATTTCCAACCCCGAAGAGACTACTTATAAGTGCATAGGGGTCACAATGAATTGAAATTTGCTTCTTATATGAAGAGCTTATTTTGTAGCGATTTTATGAAGGACTCTACTTTTTAACTCTTCTTCATACAATTTTCTTTCTCACCATGTAAAGGACATTGTCTTCCATTGCCTGAAGCAGGCAGGAAATCTTAGACTTTTTTATATTTTCTAAAAAACCGTCAGAATCTGTCCTGTCAGTCCGTGTTACTTTTCGATGGCTCTTCAAACCTCATTTCATAGAAATCACACCAAAGGTCAAGCATATTAACTGATAAAGAAGAGGAGATAGCATTACTTGCATTTATTTTAAAACAATCAGTAATTTAAACAATTTCCTTCTTCCTTTTCAGGTCTATGGAATCATGTATTCCTCTTTTCAAATCTATCACTTTTCGTTTTCCTACCATTTGCGTATTTATTTTCTGAATCGACTGGATTCTCTGGTCATAAGAAAGGTATAATAGCTCGTGCATATGAAACATTCACTGTCTTCAGTCTATTGGCGACAGTGGTACTGGGGTTAACGTACGTCCTATCTGCAGTCATGGATCCAGAGAAAATTGGATTCTTATCGTTACTGAGTAAGTACTTACAGATGATATTGATTTTATGCTTCGTGAGTTTTCTATAGCCATAGAATCACGGCTGCACCTATGTACTTCCTGTTGTTGTCATTTGTTGTTAGCAAAAGCCTAGCAGCAAATTGCATTTTACGGAAGTGCGGTTCAATTGCTACTGATTGAAATTAATTTTCCCCCTTTTTCTTGTAGATCTTGGGAGCGTTCATTTGCCCTTTTTGTATTCCTGCGTTTCATTTTTGGGTGTGCTACTTTTACTGGGTAAGTCTGAATACACATATCTAATTATAATTAATTTGATTTTCTAAATATTCCCCTATTAGAATAAATGTATGATACTGTGATTGAAGGATAATAAGATAATTTAGAGTTGCTTGTCATTATAAGGGAAATTAGAACATGGGTGGTGGACTAGCTTCCATGAGTGGCAATTAGAGCAGACAAGTATTTTAATAGATTTTTTTAAGTGATATTGAATGCTACATATAATGATTAGAATACTGAATTTGCAAAGAAAATAGAATTGAGAAGTTGGTGAAAATTATTAAGGCAAAATTTTAATGGGTAAAAGAAGTAAAGATCAAGCTCTTAAAGAATTCATGAAGCTCGAAGACGCAATCATTCGTATTGTACACTTCATATACTCGTTATATTTTACAAACGAAAGGGATCCAACATTTTAATTGATGCATCCGATAGGGTTAATTGAGAAGGTTGCAATGACAAACAAGGAACGTTGTCAGCTTGTGCACCACATTAAGCATTATATATAAATCAGTTACATACTTAACTTAGAATTGTAAGAAATTAGCCGAAATAGTACTAAAAGTAGATTTTATTATTATTACTCGCCATCGAAGGCTTATGAATAAGGCGTTTACAACAAAATAAAATCCGACAAAGCGAAATCGATATTACGATTGGCGTTTTTACGTCGTTGAACGCCATTTGTCGTCAAACACATTACTATACGACAATCGTCATATGAGAAATCTCACTGTTATTCTGTAAAGCGTTAAACGCAAAAAACGACAACAACAACGATATTATTTGTCGTGTATGAATTTATGATAGCCAGTAGTACAAATCGACTGAAAATGTTACTTTTATTAAATTGTTTGCTTATTTAAACAACTAAATTAGATTTCAAGGGTAAAGATAAGAAACCAAAAGCTATCTAAAAGTCTAGTGGAGCTTATGGGAAAACTATTTCATTGGCAAAGGATTTATTTATTATTTACTTACCTTCACCTTTGTCACTGCTCCAATACATTACAATTCTATTAATTTTTGTTTATTAGTAGGTACACTTCTTTTGGGCAATACCTATTCTTTTTAAATTTCTGAATTTCAGACTATCGATCGTCAGTATCAATGTGGAATGTGTGTGGATGGTAAATGTAATAACTGAGGAGGCGTTTAAGTTACGGAATACCAATACTTAAACGACACGACACACAAAACGACAATTGTCGTACATTTACACAGTGAGAATGTTGTTGTTGTGCTTTTTTTGAAACTTAGGTGGTATTAGGTTTCTGTCTTTGCTCCGAGGGTGGTATCTGTTGGTGTTGTGGTTATTGCTTAATTATCTTTGCTCAGTACTCAGTTTTTCGCAGTTGATCGATTTTGTGACATCAGGACTTGAACCTGGATCCTTAAGCGTTACAAGCTATGGTGCTAACCACTTCACCAATCACGATTGTGAATTAGGTATGACACATCTGACAAGTTCAATTCTGTTTTGCTAAGACAGATGCAGTTCGGGCTTTTAGACAAACTTGGCTCTTCAATTTGTCTTTAGGTTACTTTACAATTTTCTGGTTTTCAAACACATGTCATGAATGCGTTTTAAGTCAGTATACTAAAAGTACAATTCATGAACAAAATCAGAAAATTTCTTCACAATAAGTTTCTGTCAGAGGATATCGGGGATAAAGGCGACAAAAGATTCACTGTATATTGCAAAAATTCTTCTTGTTTTTATTGTTTCGCTCTACAAAATCACATAAAGGAAGACCTCGAATGAATTCTTTCATTCGTATGAATCGAACTGCTTGGCTTTATTATAAAAACCCCGAATCTGGTTGCCCTATTTTTGCTACGTAAGCGTTTCTTTTCGTCCAATCCATTAGCTCGCTAATCTTTCCCTTTGCTAATTTTATTGTGTGCTTAACTGTATACCTCCTTTATCACATTTTTCCGCATTGTACATTCATCATCATATCACATCAGCCTAGAGTCTGTGCTACTTTTTTTATGATTCTGCGACACTATATCCAATTACAGTTGACATTTGCTGTTAGTTATGGCAGAGTGGAAAGCTTTTCGCTTAAGCCAATTTTGCATTGTTTAGCTATTCTCAGCATGCTTTGTGATTTAGTGTTGAGTTTTCTTTCCGAGGATCGCAGTTTATTTTCATTTAGGGATCGAAGTCTGAAAAGCGTCTAAACATTCGTATATTAAAAATTCTAGATGTGCACCTGTTATCGATAAGCACGTAGCCGATTCTTTGGCGGTTCAACCATCTTGAGGGAATAAGTTTTTGAACCTAGGGTTCCTCCTCCTATCCGCATAATTGTTATAATCCACACATGATTTTCTTTGCATGTTTAGAGAAATAGAGAATAATAAAAGTTTTACTCAGAGTGAAGGCTGCAAAGTGCAGAATAATTTTGGAACACACGGAGAGATCAACGCATTTGTTTCAACGTTTCTTCAGCATGTTGTTTTCTTTAAAACCTCTTGAATGTATTCATTTCCACAGCAGGAATAAATAACACGAATATGTCTACGATTCTTTGAAACATAACAGGATGAGGAATGCCACTGCCCATGGCAGCAAAGGCAAAGGATTCATCAATACTTTTATGTAGTGCTATATGAGATCGATGTGGCATAGTTCGAGGCTCAGCAAAACAATCAGACAATTTTTCGCAGCATAACAACCTTCTGAGAGTATAATCTGTCATAAAAAAGCTTCTCTATCCGCCGTTCATATTCGGTAATATAAATTGTTGGTCCCTTCCATTTGTGCGATAAATATAAGCTAGGCCTTGTCTCTTAATGAGTTGTGATTTGTATTTATGCAAGTACATAGCGTGCTGAAGTTTACTCACGTGCGCTTGTAAAACTCCAAGAGAAGTCATTGCCAGTACACGTATGTACATTCATTGTCCGTTCACTGTTAAATAGATTCCCAGTTCGTTCACCAGAAAGTTGAAAATTAATATTTTGTTCACCTCTACGGCCTATTTCATAATATAATATTAAACTATGTATTTGATTTGACCTTTGAAATATCTATTGCACTATTTCACTATTGCAATTTACTTGAATAACAAAAATGCACATGTATACGTGCATGAGTGCAATAAAACTTGATCTATGTAAACCACACTTGAAATGTGTTGTTATTGAATACACCCGCCGCAGCGGTGATTTACAATGTATCATACACAGACTTAAGAAAGAGACGTAGTCTAGCGGAGAATCTTTCACTGAAAGTGGCACAGTGACGTACAGAAATAAAAATAAAAAAAGCCCCTGTGACGCACGGTACTTCCCATATGGAATTTCCTTAGTTTCTTTTTTTTTATTTTCTAAGATTTTGAGAACTTAAATTCTATCCTCGAGGTCATTTCCGGTGATAACAAATGATCAGCAGTTTTTATATTGAATATTATAGATTCTTCACAGTAATAAGTTTACATTTAGGACATTCCCAGTAAAGCCACAATCTGCTGAGTAATGAGAAATAGTAAATCTGTTATGAGATTCTTTGTTATGTATGTACAAACATGTGTATATAGAAGTTTAGCGTTCACAACAAACCATAAAACGATATTATGCAACTGGGTAATAAAATGTTAAACGAAACGAACTTGCAAAAACGAAATTAAATCCGTCGTAAATCTCCTGCTTACTTATGTGTGTAGCTTATTACTCTTCGACATTTCCATGATCGTATGAAACTTTATTTGTACATATTTTCGTTTAAGACTCCAACCTATACGTTTTTTAAACTTAGGCATCATATTTGAAACCTTAAATATATTCTAAACGAAGGAATTGTAGAAAAATTACACCAATAATTTTGCAGTTTAAGAAGGTCTGTACCTAAGTTGATGAAGAGGATATCAGAGTGTCCGTTCTTTGAAGATCTTAAAGAAATCTAAAAAAAAAAATTATGTTTTAGTTAAATTTCGGGTTACTCGTGATATCCTCTTTAAATGTCACTTAGTGTCGTCGTGTTGGTGTTGAATTGAATTCAAACTCTGAATGCAACTATCCCCTTGGCGATACAATTTTTATCCGTCTTTGATATAATTCATGTCAGCGTCATTGACGGACTTACGTATATTCATACTTGAATCGATTTTTGCAAGACTGCCCTTGGTATTGGCCTATGACTTTCCCACAATCGCTTTAAAGTTGTTTGGAAAACCACATAAAAATACGCCAAATTTATCCTTGTTTGACCCTGTCTCCCTTCGATATAAAGTACATAGTGGACTACACATTAATTTTTTTTAACCAACAACTACAATAAAATAATGATATTTGGAAATAAAGCCACACCGTTTCTTAAATTAAATATTGTATATATTTATTAATTTATAAAAATATGCTGAATATAATTGTCTTAATTTCTAAATTACATACGCTTAAAGAAAGCTTACAATTATTTAAAAGCGAATCATGGATTCATTAGTGAAGAAACAATACTAGCAGCATCGGGATCGACTGTTTTCAGGGCATTCAATAGTTTTAAGTCGTCCACTTCATCGGACTTTATAAGATATCGAAGCATGGCGTCAGCATTGGTCCATAGAAAGAGCAAGTGATCTAATTTTAACTCACTTCCAAGTTTTTTCCACTTGTTGTCAACATTTAGGCGCTTTCCAATAAGACTGCACACTTCTTTCGCCTTTAGTAATTGTTTTAATGACGTCTCTTCGTTACGTTCATCGGGTTCTGAACTTAATGATTTTTCATCATCCTCTTCTGTGGAACTATCATTATCCTCATCTGGTTCTTCTTTAATTGAGTCGGATTTCAGTGCATTAGCATCATCATTTGAAGGAGGTAACTTTGCCAATAGTAAGCCAAGAATTTCTTTTTTCACTTCACCGCCCAGAGTCTTGGCCAAGTCAATAGCAGTGTGTCCAGATCGATTTTTCGCATTTACATTTACTTTACTGTTTTCCAGGAGACATTTTACCATGTTCTTGTTCTGATGTTGCACAGCTAAGTGTAAAGCATTGTTGCCATCACGTGAATTCGCAATTTTCGCGGAAGCATTGCATTTGGCCAAAAGCATTTGAGCAATGGCAATATTATTCTGACGAATGGCCAAGTGCAAGGGAGTAAAGCCGCTGTCGTTTGATAAATTTATGCTTAATTTACCATTGTCACTGGAGGCGGATATGTATGAAGCGAAGCTTTCAACACATTCTTTTAGATTTTCAGTGATAGCAATGTGCAACGCTGTATTCCCTTCGGTGTCTTGTGCGTTGGGATCACATTTCAAACCGAGCAAAGGTCGTATAAATAGAGGTTTGTCAAATATACAAGCGGTGTGTAGTGGGGTCTGACCGTTATTGTTTGGTTGGCAAAGTAACTCGGTTAGGTTTAAACTAGCAAAAATGTTAAAAAGTATCATCGCATCCGATTGTTGGCCTTGTTTAACAATGTCATGGACTATGGTGTCTCCACTTTCGTTGTACGATGAACATTCTTCAAATATTCCTCGAACTTTGGTTGCCATATTCTCCTTGCTTAATGTTTTATCTTTAATTGCCGATATGAAAAGTTTCATTGTCGGATGGTGTTGCTGTTGCGACTTTATATGATTTGTCTCCAAACTTGGTAATTTTTGTCGTTGTCGGTCATTTGTAGGTGTCTCACAATCTGTTTCGAGCTCACCATGCGAGTGCATCAAATCCACAATACTGTCAATTATATCAGATGAGCACATTATGCTCTTTAATTCGTCAGAGTCGTTAGCAACTTTATGAATAAAGCTGCCAAATTGACACTGATATCCTAATGGCTCAAAAAGTGAATTCAACTGTTCATCTTTGTTATACTCTTGACTAATTGACTGCGGTTGCTGTTGTAATACTTGCTGCTGCTGTTGCTGTGGTAAGCACTTAGCTACTGGTACGGGAAGTTCATCCGAATTTAATGGGCTCGAGGTAGACTGGTAAGATGTACGCCTTCGTTTGCGAGACAGTACAATATTTTGTGGCTTATATCGGAAATTAAGTGGCGCGCTACGTTCATCGTCGCTCTTGCGCACTAATTCGATGTAAACAGACACATTTGTATCAATATCTTTATTTTTATATGGTGGTGTGCGAACTACAATAGCGTATTGATGATGAACATCGGCATCGGAAAAATCTCCAAATGCTTCCCAAACTAGATCATCATCACGTAATTCATAGAAACGAACTTGTATATTTTTTTTGCTGACTTTTTCAACTAAAAGAATTAAATCTTCACCGCCAGCAGCGCTGCCAACAACTGAACTTAGGCGACAAATTTTCAACTCTCCTGTTAATGCACTTTTGCGATTGTTTATTGGACGAGAATATACTGGTTTACAGATTCGGGACCATTTTCCTCCATCGACTACTTTGAAGGCCTCGAAGCAAAGAAGGACCTATTGGATAAAGAAAATAAAAAAAAAAAAATTAAAACATTAGAATATGTAGTGACATATACCTATTATGACCAAAGTAGGCCCGAAAGATTAGGAAGAACACAGGTATAGGTACCGTGTTAGAAAATCGTGCTAATTGACCTTGTCGCCAAGAATATAAATTTATTCCTTAAAGATTCTCTAAAGGTTGTCTACATTGGAACCTCACGATATTTGTAAGATATGTTTCGAAGCGACTACTCATGAACATACTACACACTTTCGGAATTCGAGCTTTCTCCTGAATCTTGCATATTACATTGATTACTTTCCTTTTCCGAAACGAGAAACTTTTCTTTTGGTGGTCGCCGTGGGTCGGTGCATTTGATAGGCGAGCTGACACAAATTTGAGTCAGCAAAAATCCAAATATTTGTTCATGGTTATACGTAAACTTGTGAGTTCTTCAGCTTTTTCTTAAGAAAAATATATCAGCTTTGCTGTCTTGTAACTTCAAGGAGCATTTTAAAAGTATACTCTTAAAAAAGAACAATTTACTGCTTATTCAGCTGAAAGTTATAATGATAACGATTTTTTTTTTTAATAAAAACCATGAATATTTTGGATTCCAATGAATTTCGTAAATATAGGTGATGGTAACATTGCGCACGTATTATCATACACATTCATATTATATATGTGTATGTATGGGATTTTGTACGGGGGAAAACCCACACACCAAAAGGGGATCCCCACAATGATTGCATCGATAAATATAGATTTTATTTTTTTTGCGAGTTCCACGAAATGTATTTACCTGGTTCAAGTTCATCAGTTTTCCCTCCCTTTCTGCTTCATCCCGCAAGGTCTTCTCTTGCCTTTGTGATAGTTCCTCACATCCCGTTTCGAATTTCATTTTCAGCTTTTTCTTTGCATACAGTGCATCACAAATATTCTTCTTTGCCGTGTGGATAATTCCCATATTTTCGAAGCGAGCAATGTAACCCTTCTCTGGAGATATATAAACATCATGTGGATCGCATTCGTCCATGTCATCCTTTCGTACCACCAGCTGATGAGAGTGCGGTGATGGCTTATCCATATTTGTTTGATATAAACTGCAACGGATAACTCCCATGCCGGTAAAATTCCTCAGCTCAACTTCTGGAAATGTTTTTTTATTCTTTTCAGAACGCTCTCCGTTTAGCGAGCCATGAGTTCCATGCATTTCGGACTTGTAACGAAAACGAAATTTTTCCGTAGGCTGTTCGAGTATAACCAGCTGACTGGTATAATCTCCACCTTCGACAGGCATGTTTATGTTTGCGCTTTGCATAGAATGCGTTAGATTGATGTTCTGTGCTGGCAGAGTAGTAATTGTCATATTAATGTCACCACCATTGATATCGTATCGTTGGAAATTTGGCATTGGCACATTGTGAAAAGTACTGCCGGTTGAATATCCCGATGCTGATGACGACATAGACGATTGCGATGAGCAGGGTGAAGGGACAGACATTGAATTTGAACAATCACTGAAGCACAACTTTTTGTCCATATCGTAAATCTCGTTATGCATGGTCCACTTTATTAGGTACTTTGTCTTGACACTTAATGAAAGGCACGTGAGTTTCACAAATTGCAAAAATTATATTTAATAATAATTATTTATCCGACTAAATGTTCACTTAAAGATTGTTAACACCGTACTGAGTGCGACTGCAATATTCGACTGCGACGCAATGACTACGCTTTGGTGGAATAATAATTACAAAAGAAACTTTCAAGCAATTGCAAACGCAGTTCCAGGAAAATACTACAGTAACTCTTGGGTAAATCCCCTAGCTGATGATTAATACATACGGCACACAAACAAATGCTCGACCGCCAGTGGCGTCTCATAACTAGCCAGTATTTTCGTTTATAACTTTTTAGAAAATACTACCAGCATTAATGCATAAACTGCGTCGCCTGCCTTAACTTATTATGGGCGGTTTGCAAAGTGGTCGGCCTAGCTTAGTGATTATGATTAGTGTGTTGGACTGCTAAGCGAGTTGACAGGTTCGAGTCAGCAAAAACAACTAAACATTCCTTCGCGGCAGGCAATGACAAACCTCTAAGAAAGCTTCTTGATCTGCCGTATTTTTCTTATAATTCCTTTTGATGTTTAGTCACTTACTTTAGTGGTCTTCGTGGCTCAATGGGCAATGCTTTGGATTGCTTAGCACATTTTCATAAATAATCTCTGGTCTCCTACTTCGAATCCAATCCATTCCTTCGCTGATGAAAGTACATTTATTTTAAGTAATTCTCAAGTTCGCGTCTGATCTTAACAGCATAATGAGCAAATGAGTTTTCAGCAGAGTAAAACTGAATACTTCAAAAACCCAGTGCTGTCTTCTGTTATTTAAACAAAACTTAAACGCAAAAATGCTCAAACGAAATAGCCCATAGCATTCCGCTGATTCCAGAATTTTCCCGTAATACTCGTCATGCAAGGAATTCCCATCAGTTCACCCTTAAATCTATCTTGTTGTACTGCCACAGAAATTTTTCCTGAGCCGCACAACATGAATGTGGAAATAAGTAGCAACGGCAAATATCCGAAAACTCTTATAAATTCTTATACACGCTTAACATTCCTTTTGATCAGTTGTCTTGTGTGCCTTCAATTTCTTGTATTGAAAGCGGCCTGCGCCTCACCTGCGGCCCATTAGCGCTCCACTGGTGAACTTTACGTATTACCATTGAAAAGCAGTGTATGTGGTTATTTCTGCCAACGTGTGCCCAGCAAAAATAACACAATTCTGGATGTGTTGGTAGATAACAAGTGTATTTACAAGAAAAACAAGAAAATCAACTGCCAATGGGTATTTCCACGGGGCAGAGGGCGGAAGCCGAGGTGCAGTAGTGTGTGATTTGTTTTACTCGTTTTATTTTAATCACGAGCGGCCAGCGATCACACATGCAAGCATTTTTTGGTCTCAGTATTTGTGTATTGATAAGTGAATGTTGACAAATCAGCTGTCGGTAGAATAGTGTTACCAGTCGTTTGATTATTCTGAGCGTATTTTTTATGAAAAGTTCAAAAAATTATCGGCTTTACTAAGCACTTTTCATTATAACCTTACTATAAATGCAAGATTACCCGCTAAGTATTTAGATGAATGTAGGTATCTGTTAAGTGTAATTTTTAAAATAATAAATTAGCACCCTGGATTTATAAAATGTTTAGTCTTTCCAATGGGGTTCTAAATAATTTCAATTTGAGATAACATTGAAAAATTGGTTTTGACAAAATGTCATTGTCAACAGTTAAAATATTGGGAATAACCCTTGACTCCAAACTTACTTTTTGGTACTAGACAAAGTCCTTATCGAAGCAAGCTGCAAAGGTCATTATATTACTCAGCAGAGTTGGTGGTCCAACTGCAAGCAGGCAAAGAATTCTTAGAATAGCAGAATAGAGACATGCAATCCTGTAAATAGCGACTGCACGGTGTCGAAACCAGTTGTCCTTGTAGTCGCGGGAGCGACTCCCATCGATCTCCTAGCAGCAGAGAGGAAATTCGTCTAAAAGCTGAAATAGATTTGGAAACGACGACGGCAGAGGCGAAGGAGCTCACCTAGCAACGGTGGCAAGGAGTAAGGTGGATGGCGAGATTGATTAGGGACGTTGCTAAATGAACGGAGCGAAAACAAGTGAAGTGAATTACAACATCTCGAAATTTCAATGCATACCTTCACAAAATGGGAGAAATAAGGAGCTCAGCTTGCCGGTACGGCGATTCTGAGAACAAACTCGACTCACACTAAAAAGTTTGGGTCTTCTTAATTGCAGTCTATAGGAAAAACCCCATCTGGTCCGTCCTTAAAACAAATTAAACCTGTCCACAGTATATTATTAAATTTTATTTCAAAATTGTTCACTCTTCACATTTGCTACAAATTTCTCGATGGTATCCAGTTCCTTTGAATTGCTTTTTTTTGCCGACTTAATGCTAGTTTCAAAATTCTTCTCATCTCCCAATTTGTAATAAGCCGCTGCCCTATAGAGCCAAGCACGTAAGTTCTTATCATCTATTTTGTTAATCACAAAATCACAATCGATTATGGCTCTCTTGTGTACCTGCAATCTTCCAGAGTACAAAATGTAAATATGCAAAATTAAATTTTTCAAATGGAATCTTACTTCATATAGCTGAGTGCTCGATTTGTGTAAAGAATTGGACTATTCTTAACATGGTCAATGGCTTTTGTAAACATATTTACGGCTTTTTCATATTGCTGTTTATGATACGCGTCGTTGCCTTTTCTGTAAAAGAAAAATTAATAAAAAAAAAGGCACACGCAATTGGGGGAAACCTACTTTCGGAAATTGTGAGCTATTTTCTCACGTTCCTCTCTTACTTCGGTCCTTTTTGCGGCATCTTGCTCAATTTGTTGCATAAATGTGAACTTGTCCATTTGCCCGGATGTGTCTGCATCTGAAGCACCTTTATTGATAATTGTACGATTTTCTCGTACTTTAACGATAAAATTGTCTTCGTCGATTTCTTCTAAATTGGATTTTCCATTTAGCAATCTACAAAGAAAATTTAGACATTTAAAATTCAATTATTTCTTTCGAAATTCTATATTTTACAAATCAGCTTTTTTGACTGCCAATTCTTCTTTAGCAGAATCACCAGAGTTCATATTTTCCAGGATCTTCATCACTTGATCAACTTTGGATTCAAAATTAATAAAATCCTTGTCATGAAAATCGTTGTTGGACATTTTAAAATATATTTTTCTTTAGCTAAAACGTTCTCAATCCGTATATTTGGGAAAAATTCGAAAAATCACAGAAATTATTGATAAAACTTTCATGTATAAAATCCTTGTTGCTAAGAATTAGTCAATGTTCAGTAGATACAAACAAATGTATGTAGGTACATATTCATATGTTTATTTTCTTTGGAGAAGCATTCAAATAATGACTGCATTGGGGTCAATGTAACTCTTCGTGCGGTTTTGTTTGAAGTGCAGTAAAGATAAAAGCAATTCCGATTGTACAGTCGGAATGGATTTGGAATTATTTATGGCCACCCAATCACAGGCTAAGACTGAAACAAAGACCGAAAAATGAAAACAAAATTTGTTTCCAAAGACAGTGTTTTGTAAATTCTTCGTCTTTCCGAACAAAGGCCAATTACTTAAACCAGTGATCTCGCCCTTATGCAAAGACGGACTGAAAAAGCTCTGAATCGTATGAATTCTCCGAAGTTTGCACCCACCCACTCGAACGTGACTTCATCGAAAAAGTTGGTAAAGTCCTAAACTAGGGAATTCAAATTGTTGAGGAGAGTAACAAGATCTGAGCTTTCCTGTTTTATTTGTTCTTAAGACATTTCTAAAGTAAGTTGTTTGCGGAATCGAGCTGAATTTATATTTGGTGAAGACTTTAAAATGTCTTGGCATAGAGGGGGACCTTGGATTTTCCTTCTAACTATAAATATGCTTGTACATACTTAGGTGTAGTTGTTATACTTTTATTTTAATGAGAAACTTTACATTTCTATCATAGTTTGTACTCCATTTGGATTTATCCGCCTATTCGGAGTGGTTGGCCAAGTTCTAGTGAAACCTCACCTGCTGCGTGATGTAAACGAGGAGTACACCGCTTTTCATTTGGAGGAAGCTAGTGTAAGACGCAAGCTATCAAACATAGGTAAGACAATCATTACACATTTATAGAAAAGTCCTAAATTTTTTTATTTCAAGAGCTACAAAATGTCAGTACTTCTGATATGAACGGCCGCAGTCGTCGATTTCATCCTAGCTTTGAAAGTATCTATCAGCGTAAACCACTCAATGGTGACTTCACTGAATCGGGCAAGCTAAACGAAAGACTGAGAGAGTTAGAGTCTGAGAGACAGGAGCTAGAAAAATTACGTAGTTCCTCAGCATTTCAACGGAATTTTGTATATCCCCTGGCAATGCTGTTATTATTATTTTTCACGGGTGTTACCATTTTGTTGGTGGTGCAAAATACTTTGGAATTACTAATAGGAATTAAGGCATTGCCATTGAGTACACGGGTAAGTAAATCACAATTTATTTTAATAAACTTGTTTGTTGAAAAGTTTAATTCCTTTTGCAGCAATTCACATTGGGTATCTCATCACTTTCGAAGTTGGGACCTTTTGGTGCCGGTCTTGAAGTATGCTTGATATTCTACTTGGGAGCAACTTCAGCAGTTGGTTTCTACACAATGCCATTTATGAAAAATGTGCGCCCACAGAAGAGAAAAACTTCACTATCACAGTTAATCATGAACTGTGCTTTAGTGCTTATTTTAACTTCGGCATTACCGCTTCTTTCAAGAATTATAGGCAAGTGTTTGTTTGACTCTTTAATTTTGTGTTCTCTTAATGAGTTTTTATTTCTTAAAGGTATTACGAATTTTGATTTACTTGGCGATTTTGGCGCCATCGAATGGCTGGGAAACTTTCAAATTGTTCTCCTTTACAATTTGGTATTTGGCACCACGACGGCATTATGCTTGGCGAATAAATTCACAGCAACCGTGCGCCAAGAACTCTGCGCTCGGTTAGTAGAAAACTACGTTCTATTCACCAACTACATGTCATTCATAAACTGATATTTCGTCAAGCAGCGACCAACAGTGGCAACAGTTTTTGCTGCTGCTGTTGCAAGGGCTGCACGCAAAAGGCACAAGTTTTGAGTGATACACAAACAGACAAATAGCGATCTAGGTTGTTCAACCTGAAATGCGATAATTTTGACTAAATCATACTATGAAATGTTATAATTATAGACTGCCTTAATTTCTAGTTCTACTCTTCAACCACGCAGCTCAATCTTTACTAATATGCATACATCCAAAGTAAATAAGAGTTACTTATGTAATTTCATTGTCATATGCACTTACTAATCAGCATACACAACCATGTATACATGTTTCGTGAAGTCCTCTTCGTTTAAGGCCTTTAAATTAACGCTGTACTTATGTATATCATTGTTAATAATACTATGTTATTTATTTCTACATATATAAATATGTTTTTTTTTTATTGTGCGACTGTTTTTAGTTTGTAATCGTTTTTAATTTTACATGATCCTTTGACCACAACGTGAGTGAGCTTAAGCTATTAATTTTAAACTAAAGCAAATGATGATATTGAACTAGTCCATTAATTTGTCTTTTATTACACTTTAGATTTATTTAGAAACGAATGAAAATGAAAATTTAGTAATTTTCTTTTAACTATATCACGAAACAACAATTCATTTTTTGCGTCCCTAAATGTTATTCGCAGTATAACTTGAACTTTCACTACGTTAATGTAATACGTTTTATTTTTTGCGGTGATAATACTCTGTATTTATTATTATCCAAGTATATAATAGATTTAAAAAAGAAATTTAATTAAAAAAAAATGTTTACTAATTACTTGTGACAATAAACTATTAAATCGCGATATAAATTCAAAAAAGAGATACATATAAATTCAGAAAAGAACCATTGAAATATACATTCAATTTCGAGAGAGATAATAAAAGATTTTATTAAACGAATTGTTTAAGAATTTAAAATATTAACAAGTCTTTTCATTTCATTTCTAGCATTGTCTCATTTCTATTTCTTTTCAGCATCATGTGCCAAAATTAAACTGGGCATTCAATTTTAAATAACATTTGCATGATTTAACGATATAACTTTGTATAGCATCATTTCTTCTGTTTACTCATTATAATGGTCATACTGTAATATATCATTTTGTAATTTACTAACAGTCTTACTTAATTTTTGTCCACCTTATCAATCATCTTAAATAACTTGTTCATAAACATGCTTCAAAATGTGTTATATTCAAAACGTTATAATTCGTAAAACTCAAGTCGTATTTTATTCCTATTAACAGGATTTGAAGAGAAATGGCATAAAGTGAGCAATTCTCATGAGCTATATCTAAAATTGCAGAGCGGTTGTGTTGGCAATTTTTGAAAACAGTGGTTGAACAATTTTTGAAATAAAAATACAGACATTTGGCGCGATAGCCTGTAGAGGGCCAAGGCCTAGCTTCTCGCAACCATTCATGTTGTGCATGCTATATATTTTTAGCACGAATGGAAGGCATCTACAGTTTTATAGCCGAATTTAAATGGCGGATTAGGAAGCTTTTTTATGACAAATTATCTCGAAGGTTTGTCATTGTCCACCAGAAGGTGATGTCGCGCAACTTTTGGTTGTTTTTGCTGACGCAAACCTTTGACTGCTGGATTCACAGTGTAACGCACAACCACTATTCTACGGTGATCACAGAACAATATTGCTTGTAAGAAAAATATAATTTCGAAAAGTTTTTATTTCGATCGATCAAGAATCAAAAAAAGTCCGAATTAAAACGGTAAGTTAACATAATCATAGAATACTTACATTAAGTCCGATGGAAGACAAATTGTGCGAGACGATCCTTACTAATTATAACCATTAAATATTCCACTTCCGCTATAATAACTGTGCCCCTACTCTGTATTGCGATTCTAAAGTTCGGATTGCTCGAAACGAACATTTTGTATGGATTTTATGAACTGCGTTTCAAATTGCCGTGTTCGAGTCATCCGAACTTTAGAATCGCAATACAGTGTAGGGGTCCTGATATCAAGCTTCGAATACGACGATTGCCTTTTGTTCCTTGCTGCTTCTTAATTGATTAAAAAATGGAATACAAATAAAGTTCTTATTTGTTGTTGCGCTGATTCTAATGCATATCTCATCTTTTCGTAGCAAAATGCGCTTAATATTGCATCAGAGACTCACCATAATTTGTGCTTACGTTATAATCGTAATAGCAAGAAAGTTGTTACGTCCCATCGAGGAGCGAAAACTCTTAAATAATGAGTAAAGTAGTTAGTTTTAATGGTCTCTGCATACGTACTCATACATACATATGTGTTTGAACATGCCAGTACATCAGAAATGTTCTCTATGGAGTTGATCAAGACAAATGAAAGTGATTTATTTTTTGAATTCAAGATACAGCTTTTGAATAGGGTTCTTTATCAATACATACAACTTTAATTCGTTTATTTATTGTATTGTTAAACAAAGCCGACTGCATTAGGGTTTGCGAAGTTTTAATGAAAAACGATTCTATGTTTTTTTAAAATGAAAACAAAACTAATATACGCACTATTTTTCATTGTCTAAAGTAAGCAAGTAAGGAATTAGAATGTAACCGCTTCAATGGTGTCGTGACATTCCAATTCGTTTGTTTGTGTAACGTATCATAAAATTGCTCATCACTCATTATCAATATCGTATCTATTCTACATTCAATATGTACCTACACATTTTTTTTATTTAATGCAATTTCAGTGTTTCATTTCAAAGTAATTTTTTGTTACAGATTGGGTTCGATGATATTTGTTTATGGCTGACCATGTGCACACATTTATGTTTATTTACTATTAACAATTGTTTCTTGTTTCATTTGTTAACTATTTCTCTTTTTGCACATATGCTGTGTATTCAAATTTTTTTCTAAATCTGTGATCTCAAAATATAAGAAAATTATAAACCAAATCAATCGCCAGGCGATATTTTGTAAAAATGTTCGTAAGATTTATTTAATTTATTTTCTTTCAATAATAATTAAATATGTATAAATCATTAATTTCAATGAAGTTTTATTGACGTACAAACATTTTATCATGCCATGAGTGAATTGATGTTAATGCAACGGAAGTAAGTAAAGGGAAATGATATTCAATGCGAAACAGTCGTTTAGTCCGGTCCAGATATGGCGTTAAGCTGGAATAACACTTGACTTGTGTAGTGTGTTTGTGTCGCCGACTGTGTACACTTTTCTGGTATTTTGTTGTGGATTGATTTTTGTTTTGTAAACAGCGTCAAGCTGATTGTAGAAATTGTCCTTTTCATCTACAGTTGGGGGGACAACACTGTACTATCGTAACATGGCGCACTCTTGTCCGGAATTTGGCGGTCGGAATACTATCTTCTCCAGCATCATCAGTGGACCCATACCATATTTACTTAAATTTTCAGATGACTTTTAGGAATAGAGCAGCACAGTGTTACGTGTTTAGGATTGGTAAATTAATTTCAGTTCCATAAATCATCTCTCATTGTCAGAAAACAACTATGTATATCTACTTCCCCAAACGCGTTGAGATGTTTACAAATAACTATTTCGAGTACTTACTAATTCGCTTTAAATGTGATTATCTACTCAAGAAAATAAAATATCATTTGTAATTTTAAAGTCTTTGTATTCGCTTTTCTTTAACGTGATCAAATCGTCCTTTACAATCTGTAATAATAATTTAAAATTACATTTAAATATACATAAATGTGGGCGAGGATAAGGATTACGTAGAATGCGATAACATCATTTGGGTAGGTAGATAGAAAGCCTTTATACGAGATAACAACAATTCCTTGACTAGAATACACTCCGAAAATAAATAAATAAGCAAATATAAACACTGTTCAGTGAGCTGCTTCTTCTATTAGTGTATCTTCAAACTCTTGCATATCCAAGTCATGTAGTGCTTTTTGTACCATCGCAGCCAATTCCGGTGGCAAGTCCTTTAAGTCATCCAAACGTTCTTTGGCAATAGAAGATGATATGGACGTTGCAATTACTTCGACATCCTTAAACGCATATAGCGAAGAGATTATATCACCACTCAGTAAGTTGCATGGTGCATTGCCATCGTATTCTGATGAGAGTATACTACGACCAGATTCCGTTGAAAGCGACGACATTCCGTCGTCAGAAACTCTTGAAGTTTTCTGTGAATCATCTGGTTCTGATGACATTGTGCCAGAATCTTCAGTAACGTTTGAAGATTTCGGTTCAGTGTCCACACTGGAGGGACAATATCCGTTGAGAAGAATTTGTGATGGGGAAAAACAAAGACCAGATCCCGATTCACAGCCAGAGAGTATTTGAATTCGCTGCTCTAGCTCAGCAATTTTCGTTGCTAAAATTCTGCAAAAAAAAAACAAAAATTAATTCAAGATAACTATCATGAGTTGTTTAAGAGATCGATTTACTTATTCGTTTTCTTTTGATGATTCAGTGCAAGATTCTTGTCGTTGAGACTATCCAGTAGGGCTAGACAGAGCGATTTTAAATCGGCTATAGTCTCAGTTCTAGTCGGTAGTTCAACACCACCATCAAGTAGAGTTTTCACTAAAAGTAAAAAGATCGTTAGAGTGTTATATGGTGAAGACAAATAAAAGAAAAAAACGTTCAAGTGTAGTAAGTAAGCAAACTAAAGCGTGGTGAAAAACGATACAAAAGCGATTTCGATTAATTAAAGTGGAAATACAAGGAGATTGTAGGGAAATCTATATAAAAACATAAAGCAAGATACAATTTCACATGAAAATAAAAAGAGTTGAGTCCAGCTATTCAAAAAGGATGGGAAAAGTTTTGCTTGTTGGCCACCAAATGCGCTCGGAAACGTAGCGTTTCTTAATATGCCAAAGCTATATTGAAACCAATTGCCAGAAATTATTTAAGCAACAATTTGACAAGTTAAACTGTCAGTAGTTAACAGAATAAAGCTTACAATTATGAAAAATAAAATAAAAAATGGGTTATCTTACAACATCAAGATAAAAAAAAAGAATACGATGAAAAGCGAATAACTAGCGTTTACCTTGCTTATGAGACATTATATCTTGATTGTTATTCCCTAATTTAATGATACCTTTCTTGCGTTTTGTATCCAGCATTGTCTTTATCGATTGAAAGCAATAATGGAAGAATGAAATTTATCAGCAATTTTGTTAGTAACAAGCATGCAACAAAGAATTTATTGACCCAAACATACCTTGTACTTATTCATCGATTGTTTGGTTAGCTCTAGTTCATTTTCCGTGTTTTTAAGTCTCTCCTGCAGGTATTTATTCTCTAGGACTATGCTATCGACATCAAGCAGCTAAAACATATTTGTATTTTAAAAAGACAAGTCTAAGGGAATGTATACAAAAAAAGCCAACCCGTGGATGTGATTCATTTGCTTTGAGGGCTAAAAGAAGCTCATGATTCAATCTATGTGCTTTACACTTGTAGGCATCTCGTTCGGTGACAGCTTCTTCCTTTTCGTCGATGATTGCTTTGAGGTCAAATGCTAATTGCGCATTCTAATAGAACACGAATAAGGCAACTTTTTCTTAACAAAATTCGCTTCTTACCTACCTTCTTTTTTAAATTTTCCAAATGACAGATAAAATCAGTCTTTTCATGCTTCCATTGTGCTTCTTCCTTATTCATACTGTTGGTAGAACCAATCTCATCTCTCGACAAGGGCATTCCCTTATTTCGCAGCACTTCAATATCCCCCTGCAATTCTCCCAGCTTCTGTTTCATTGCCTCCAGTTCGGTTGTAAGTTTTATATTTCTTTCCCTCGTTTCATGTAACATGTTGGCTACACTCGATTTTTCCCCAAAGCCACAGTTGTTGTAATCGGTGTTCCGTCGAATGGCTGAGTATCTCAGCTGCAAAGTCTCCGCCATCAATTTAAATTGATCCCTTTCAGTGCGAAATTGCTCTAGTTCTTTGCGTAAAATACGTAAAGCTTCCACTTTACTCTGCAGCTTACGATGAATTGCTGAGGCCTAGAAAGCAAGGATTTTCGAAAAAGATTTCCAATGCCATAGGGTTGTGTTGCTTACCTCCACATTATAGTTCTCCATATGTTCACCAAACAGATCTAAATTCGAGTCGTGATTTGAATCAATTTCGGACATTATTGGGTCAAGGTTTGTACTTTCTTTACTTCAAAAAGAAACCATTATTTTGAAATATTTAGCAAAACTCGAATCGAAAAAGGACAATTTCCCAGATTTCCTGTGAAGGTTTTGTTCCTTGTAGAAGATAGAAAGAAGATGTCAACGAAGTGTCAGAGTTTTATTTAGGTAAAGTGACAGCGCACAGTTTGAGAAGTATTGCTTACAAAAATTATACAGGGTGGCATAAATGATTTGAAGACCCATTTGAATTTGTTCGTTGGTCATGTAATAGGGTGCTTTCAAGAAAATGTTGCTGTATAGTTAAATACGTTGATTGTAAAAAAAAAAATACATTCAAAGCTGTCATTTATTTATGCTTATTGTACAAAAAGTATTTCACATTCGTTTAACCCGATATAGTAAGATATATAGATCGGTACGTAATTTACAGTATGACTTAAGATATATTTAAGCATGAAGTGAAGATCTTACGAAAAAATAAAATTTTCCCACAATCGCTTGTTCTTCTGTCTCTTTTAAGGTGCTATACATCGTTTGTGGAAAAAATTAAGTCAGGGGAATATGATAAAATATAAAGACTGCAGCAAAACTTAGGGCGAAAGTCCATACAAATGGCTTACAGGTTGCAACCAAATTGAAATGGCTTAATCATTTTGTACACCATTTAAGAAAACGTAGGCATGTCACAGCGTTTATGGTGATATCAAATATGTAATCATTCAAACGCAATTTATCATTAATTTCAGCTGAACAATCGCAAGATTTTCTTTTAAATTATTTCTGTTATGCAATCGGCTTAAAGTCTTCAGTAGAAGTATAAACCAAATCTGATTTAAAGTGAAAGTCGAAGATTTAATATAAAATTCATGAAATTCTTTCATAGACTTCTTTTGGTGTAAGGTCCTATATTCCCGTAGGCAGGAATTCAGCCTCCAGTTTTGGACATCAAGTGTGTGGTCTTCGTTTTAATATTTCTCTTAGGAGTGAGTCCAGAGAGTCTTTTCGTCGGAGTGCTGGTATCTGTTCGCTCTACATATCCTAGACGAATAAGCACATTACCGACGGACGATATTGTTATATAGCTCGTAAAGCTCATTAAAACAAAAGAGGAACGAAAAATCACTTTTTCGAAACAAAATTTGTTTCTGAGATTTATTTCACGCATTATTTATTAGTGACAGCCTGCTCCAGCAAAGGTCGAGGTACTTTCATTCATCATTTATTTTCTTACATTGAGATCAACTGAAAGTATTCCAAATTGGTTCAATTTAAGAAAACAAATAAAGCGTAATGCTTATCCATCCATTAACAGATTAAACAACTGGAACTCACATTGAAATGAAAATACGGAACTATGCATACCTTCTCATGTGTATCATATGATTCAAAAAACGCACTTCCATCCAATTTGTTTACCTACCTGTTAAGTAGACATAAAATAGATTATGCCGAAATATGCAAGGATTGATGGGAAAAAGGATAGTCAAAAACAAAGATAGAAAAAATAACAAGGAAATCAATAGAGTCCCTGAACTTTGGCGTCATGGTAATGGCCTTGGGGCTTTAGATTTACTTGCAAAAACCAACAGTCTACCCGGTGTAGGGTTAAGAGCACACGTGGTATTGACTTCACAATCTGTTGCTGATTGTTTTGAAAGAAAATTCTCAAGTTCCCCAAAGAAGTATGT
Organism: Criorhina ranunculi; assembly: GCA_951813785.1. Classification (NCBI taxonomy): domain Eukaryota; kingdom Metazoa; phylum Arthropoda; class Insecta; order Diptera; family Syrphidae; genus Criorhina; species Criorhina ranunculi. Next base: position 88,841,670 of record OX638381.1, on the reverse strand, counting down.
CGTCGTTTAAGCTAATTGAAAAAGTTTTTTTTTTTTCCTTCTGGTGTGGTTTCATCGGTTCAACATGTTTGTTAGACGCAGGTCCGACGCTATTTACATTAAGAAGGAAAAAGGAACACTTGTTGCTTTCTTGTTTATGTTTTTCTTTTTTTGATAACAAGTGAATTATAGAGGGAATCACCTGTGGCATTTGAGAAAAGTATTTCACGAAATCAAGTATCGGTGGTTAAATATGATTTTGATTGTATTTATGGTTTAAAAGTTGTAAAAGAAAGGCTTCCTTTAAGATTGTAATGTTGGTAGATTCATCTGGATATATTGTAGCTTGTGACCTTTTTAAATAATCAATCAATAAACATATATTATATTAGCTGGATGTATGATGTACTTTCACCCCTTCTCAACTAATAAGGGTATTCCCCAGGGCTCAGTTCTACCACCGACCCTTTTTCTAATATTTTTCAACGACTTTCTTTCACTCTTTGCTTATTCTTCAGCCAGTCGGCCAAGCGACAGCGAATGTCAATCGTTTCTAACTTTGATGCAATCATCAATTGGTGTCAAAGCTGATCCACCTTGCGCTACCATGTGATTTCTTCGATCTAGTGCTGGAACAGATAGTGCGCAGGGCAGGGGTTAACACGGAAAGCACTATTTTCAACAAATCTGTCCAGCTGCTGGGACACAACGATATCATCGGCCGTTCTCAGTGAAGAATAGGTGAAACGATTTGGTCTTGATGTAAATATGTTCAACAAACAAAGAAGCATCTGCCCAGGTACCGCTTGGGTTTGGAGGAACAAATGAGATTCAAACTCTTGCCATTGAGAAGATGCATTCGCGAATTCTATGAGCTTATCGAGTGAATGGTCAATAATGTTCTAGCAGAGAGTATCTTCGAATCAAAGCATTCAGGTTCCGAACCTCTGATTTATGGACTAGGCTATGGTGGATGTCAGAGTGCCTAGTCTGGAGATTAGAAGACAGAGTGAACAGAATCGAAGGCTGCTGTGTCTCAGGCAGGAGTATACCCTTAACCATTTCCAATTCGATAGGAGTCTTGTTTTATTGAACTGTTGTCTTTCTCAGGCTTAGGAATATACACATAAGAAGTTAAAACATAAATTGCTATTGCTTTTTATTTATCCAACTCTTATTTATCCTGAGTGTTATTTGCTTACAAAAGAATACCATCTCCTCTCCCTGACTTGTTTAGTGTCAAGTACAAACTTTGTATGTACACACACATTTTGAAATCAATTTGATTTCAAAGTTCTTTCCGACGAAGTAAAAAAAACTGCGTCCGCCTTCAATCAGTCCCAACTTAAGCAAGTTACAATCGCTAAGATATGCTGTAAAAACTCTTTTTAAAACTATCCATAATAATCTTTAAGATCATCACTCCATTATCGAACGCCCATTTACATTAAGAGGTTTCCCTATAGCATTTTATTTCACCGGAATGTCGCGCTGAAGTTCGCTCCGGTAATAAGTGTATGTTGTTGCGATACTGCAATATGCCTTCTTGTCTCAATTTTCTTGTCAAATTCAGAAACTTGTTGTAGAGGCAGCCCTTGGGATTCTTGGACCCGTTTCTAGCCGTGTAGTATGTGGTCTAGGAAGAATAATGTGAGAAATCTTATAACCATTCAAAAAAACCAGCTACCTACCTCATCTTCTCTTGGGAACAACTGAATAATGTCTTTGGAAATTTTTGCAAAGTCATCCTGCACCAACCATCTATTCCTGCGGATAACTTCATTTATCAACAGCGTAACAAGCCTCCTGCGATGGCTATAGTCAAAATTCCCATTGACTTCATAGTATGAGATAATTTGCTGTCCCTCATAGCTATTGCTTAAAACTTCGTTTACATCCTAGCGAGAAAAACAGTTTATAACTGGACCAAACCCAAGAAAATCATTACAAACAATTTGGCAATTTTTAGTCTTTTTATGTGAAAGAACCACACTGAATCTTCTTTGTTTAGAATCGGGTTCAGTTTCATTAGGTTGCTCTTCCATTTCTTCCATTTCCTCATTGCTGGTCTCGTGGTTGGTTTGTGTATTTTCACTTACAACTACTGACTCATCATCAGTATCCTTTTCTTCATCTTTGATAACTAACTGCGGAATTGGGATGTTCCCTTCAATTATGGATTCAATTCTCTTAGATAGTCGAATGCCTGGACCACGTCTTTTATTTTCTCGTCGCCATTCCATTAAGCTAGAACGGAATATAGCCCGACGACCAATTTTTGGTATAAGCTCGCAAATATCCTTTTCCGTAAGACAAAAAAGAGCTCGTGCTTCGATATGGTGCGCTGGTTTGAAAGAAAAGCGATTTGCATTTAATAAATTCTTTTTTCGAAAATTGTCTTTAATCTTACATCTAAATCTAGATTTAAGTTCTGGCAGACCCCATGATTGAAGAAGCGACGAAACATTTTCCCTAAGGATAGCATCGTTGTGTATGTATGGAGGGGGTATTTCTAGAAAAATTAATAAAATTACATGAAATAATTTATCAAAAGCGTATGAGTAAGTAGAGACTAATAAAAATGTTTGATTGATTGATTTGCTGATTTTGGGACCTGGGGGGATAAAACTTGTCTATCTCAATCATTTTAAATTCCTTTGATTCCTTACGAAGCTTTTGTCAGATTTCTTTGTAGTTACAAATAACGTTAGGTATACAAATAATATTGATTAGTGGTGGAGAATAAACTGAGCTTATATCCATGTCACGGAAGCTCAAAGTTTGCAATACGTTTGAATTTCGCATAAATACAATTTGCAAAGCAATTTCAATGTGAAAACAGAAATTCAATATGCAATTTTTTACATTTTTTTCATATAAAACTTGTCTAGTATTTAAGTGGCTTAGCATTTTTTACATGTCAACTTCCAGCTCGAAGGGAAACAAAACTCCGTTAACAGAGAAATCAGTCTCCTGGACATCGCATATCTTTCCCTTCTTTCATCCCTTAAACTCTTCTTCAACAACCTAATTGACCCTTATCAGTGAGTGTGTTTTAAGCCCAGGAAGAACATGACGGGTGGATTAAACCTAGGAGTTCCATGTTATACTCACCGCCTTTTAATCAATTTCAAATGAACTTAGGTAAGACAGTGTTAATAGAAACTAACTATGTATGTATAATGAACCATGCTTTTTGGCATTCCAGCCAAATCTATCAATCTGTGCAAAATTACGACAGTTTCGTCAAAATCTATAACAACCTCACAGAAACATTTAATGATAATGAAATGCCTTGAGAGAATACGCCGCAATGTCGTGGTGGGTATTCGTTCTTATTTACGAGGAGAGTGAATGGATGAAATTCGCAAGCTCGACAACAATGGCTCTTACACATCGAGCAAGCATCACATCCAATCCAATCACCCTCAGGTTCAAAACGACCAGAAAGACTGAAATTTCGTTATAAGAATCGAGCAATCGATTTTTGAAACCTCCTACATCTCATCAGAAGCTCCAGTTGGTTTAAAGTGTAATTTAGGTGAATCTCTGCAAAATCCATGTGGTATCACAATCGACCTATCATTGGTGTAAGTGTGCTAGTTTTAATACAAAAAAATACAAAAAATACAAAAAAAATACAAAAAATACAAAAAATACAAAAATACAAAAAAAATATACGTATTTAATTACGTAGCATGTTAAGTTAAGTTAGGTTAAGGCTTATTTTAAGGTAGTTTTAAGTTTCAATTTAATTTAGATTTAAGGAAACATACAAAAAGTCCTGTTACTAAGTTTTTTCAAAACAATTTTCTTAGTTTTACAATAGTTTAGTCCTTAGATTGTTTAAGTAAATTAAGTTAGGTTAGGTCGAAAGACATATATTAAGAATTAAGTTTAGCTTAGAGTGCCCGTGTAGGGCCAGTAAGTTAGAGTAACATAATTTAAGTTAATTAAGCTAGTTTTAAGCGTTTTTTTTTCCTAGCAAGTAAGAGTACTAAATTTAAAAAATAGAAATGCATTTAAAAACAAAAACAAAGTGTGCTAGTTTTAACCTAACCGTATGCAAAATTAAAGGTAAATAAATGTAGCTACTGCTTATACATTTCAATTTACAAAATAGTTTTTAAACAATCTCAAATTAATCTAGAGCTTACAGAAAAAAAAAAAGTGGCCTACTGTCAACCGATCACCCTACTATAGCCATCATTTGAATTAAACGGTTTGCCGGCACTCATGTCCATCCCAGATTAATAGAATACATAAATCACAAGAAAATAATCAAATAATTCAACACTACATGTAGTTCCATGTCATAGGCCTATCAATTATAAACAAATTAAGTGCCTAATAAACAAATGTACACACAATTAAAAATTGCATTAACTCTGAAATGGTCATCAAAAGTTTTCTCTCAATTTAAAAATAACAAATTTGGCGCCATCCCGTCCTCTGTCAACTCAATTAGGAAAACAATTCAAACTCTGTTAAATCACAAGAATGTATCATGCCTAATGCCTATACAGAAACATAGCGCAGCGCGGTGAAAAAACAGCGAAAATAAAAAATAGTAATTAAATTGTATCTATCCCCCGCCAACGAATGCGCCGAGCAAAAGAGAACACCAGAAAAATACAAGTAGGAGTACGTATAGTTGTAAAATTCGTATACATTTTTTTCGCTTCGAATATATTTTCCGCGCATGCTTTCTAACCCACCTTCTTCGTCAGCCATACCGCCTCCTAGAATTGTATTCTGGATAAAAGTGTCGTTAGTTTTTTCTTCCTCTTTTTTTTTTATCACCACCAATTCACCACAGTTGAGTTGACATTACTCAGCCTATCTTTTTTTTTTTTACAATTGTGCCTTTTAATTACAGAACTTGACACTTTTGTTTATAGCCGAGGAAATGACATGCCGCTCGCAAAAAAAGCTGACAGAGGCACGAAATTGGATCTTCAATTTGATTGAATTTTCAACGCGGTCTGCGATGTCAAATGTAAAATAATTTTTATTTGATTTTTAAATGTCTGCAACGGGCCTTATGATGTGTATTTTACAATTTCTCTATCTCGAACTTTGTTCACACAAATATCAACTTTACACTGATAACGTCACTTGTACACTATTGTGTGGCCGGTTGAGTCGATATCAGAATTATACTTTTCTTGTTTCTTCTCTTCTCCGCAAATACAATACAACAATTTAAACTGGTTTTATGTACAATAAAATTATCGTTTTGCACTCTTCTCACTTGAGTTAGATATTAGGGGTGTGTGCCTAGATTTGTCTCATTTTTCTCTCTTTGCGAGTCGAGAGAATATTGAAAATCAATAAGAGAACAGAATATTTGTTTGCTCAATAATATTTAAAATTACCTCCTGCATTGGTATTTACTAGGCAAGTACTGTATGTGCTGGTAAATACTATAGACTACATTTATTATGCGTTACCCCAAGGGTGGCGGTGGCGGTGACATGATGTTTATACAATGAACTGTAGAATGGGATGATTTTGTGTGTAAAATAGGAATTGGGGAATTTTTAGTACCTAGTCGAATGTACACATGTAATATGTAAATTTAAGTTAGTTAAAAATGCAGCCAACTTCATTGGACAGTGGAGCATTTAAAGATTACTGGATAGTAAAACTATGTAAGTATAGGTCGGTATGAATTTTTTAACGGTGGTAATTAATAAGTTCCTTAGTATACACCTGAAGACATACCAAAGGGAAGACTATTGTGACACCACGGATACTGGGGAGTTCTTGTCGAACCATTTAAAAGCTTCCGAATGAAATTTGATGTTTTCTTAGTTTTTTTGTTAAAATTTAAAAAAAAAAGTATTTCAAATAAAGGATATCACAATTAAATCAGGAAATTTAAGTTATTTGGTACACATTTCGAATCGAAGTTAATTTGAATTGCATAAAGTCGTCAAAGGTTTTCCGGTCCAGTTTGTTTTATTTTGATGACAGGGCTGCTATCTGAAGGTTGACTGGTTAGTTGGTATAACAGCACAATGAGATGTAGTAAGGTTAGGTTGGGTGGAAGTGGATGTCAGCTGAAGCCAGCACCTTGACCAATGATTGGTTTGTTGTGATACTACATGGAGAGATTATTATTACCTACTCTTTGAATCAATTGAGCATTTGTGTTTATCGATCTTATGCGGGAGAGAGACGGATAATAGTTTCTTGCTCTTCTTCGTCCCTATAGCTTCTACAAGAATCATTTGAGTACACGTCAAGCCTTTTTGTATGCTTGCCTGTTAGACAGTGCTGACACCTACTGTTGCGCTGATATACAATTGGTGTTTCAAATTTGGCTTTCCAGCCAAATGCGTTTTGTCGCTAAGCACGTTGTTCCTCTGTTCACCTAAAATGTGTTCTTTTGATATCCATCTTGAATTTAACTTTAGATGTAGCGTTCGGTATACGGTTTACCCAAGGTGCCTTTATCTGGGAGTCTGGGTATATGTAGTTGTTCCATATCTGGCGCGTTCGTCAGCCTTACAGTTCTCAGGAATATTTCCATACTCTGGCCTACAACAAAGGTGACTACTGAACTACACCGCAATTTCTATAAGGGACGATCGGCAATCTAGAGCTTCTATTGAGTTAAGAGAAAATGATTTTAAGGACTTGATTGCAGCTTAGGTGTACTAAACTAATGTCTCAAAGGACCCATTGCGTTCCCCAGTGTAGTTTGGGGTACCTTAAAATAAATAGAACATGGATTATTATTATCAATTGGCCTCCCTGAACCAATGATTGTAGCTTAACTGTCCGAAAAGAAGTGAATACCTATGCTACGATTTTCTTTAGCCAAGATAAGACTTCTTTAAACGCCATTATTTCTGCCTGAAACACGCTATATGGTTTTAAAACTAACCCATTTAATCCATCGGCGAAGAAGTAGATCGACTTCCTTCCAGAATGACCTGTAAGGGATGGTAAGTAGTCTAATTTCACTTGGCTTTATTTCACCGCATCATTCAATGTCATCAACTAACTTTGGGGATGTGAGTGTTGATCTTAGTCTTTTAAGGGCTCGCCCACCACCATCTCTTCTTCAAGACCCTGACTTATTCCACGAAATCATCCTGTTCTCCGAATATGTCAAAATAGCCCAGATAAGAGGATACTTCCGTTCCGGAAGTTTCACGTCACCGTTAATTCCATCTGGTGTATTTGTCTGCTGTCTTGTTTATTGGCCTGCTATTTTGGTTTCTTGATCAACCCTTGAGCTAACAAGTCGAGTTCGGATAGTATCCAATGGGTACCACTTGGAGGTAAAATAAGCGCACTTGATGTGCAGTTACAATTAAACACTGGGCATCGTTAGATTGGTGGCAGTCAGTGCCTACCCTATTTCTGTAGCATTCAGGTATTTGAAGGAAAGTTACTACCGAGATTATATTTGGATGTGTTCGAATAAAGTGTCAAAGTGTTGATCCTTAAGGAAATGCCATTCAATAAACGACTAATTAAGGTCTTTATAGTGATCTTCGTCCTAACATCGAAGAAGAGCTTGTATACTTCCAAACTTTAATGTTTTTAAAAAAACGTACAGTATGGACATACATTCATATCTGATATATTCTACAACCCTTTTCAAGCATCCACCTATGGATATCATATAAAAAATGTATTTACAATGTCAAAGTCATACCCTAAATCCGACACACAATTCTAAGAATAAAAATACTTTTACTTGCTTAATTTGTTTGATCAATAATTCAATCAAAGTTCTAAAAGAAATTCCTATAGTGTGACGATTTTTTTAAATTCTCATACGAAAAAGAGTAAAATTACTTAAAACAATTATTAACTTACCATACATATTCATTTGTGCAATTTAAATTTATTTGGGGGGGATAAATGTTTGTCCATAAAAGTCATCATGCTCCAGGTGAAGCAGGCGATTCAGTCAGCTCCGATGAAGAAGAACAAGAGGGAGACATTGTGCAGGTATAAACTAAATTAATAATAAATCTATTGTAAATATGTAATTAAAAGAATTAATCATATGTAATAATAATATAAAAAAATAAAACAGTTTAGTATTTTATTTCAGACTAAAAAAGTATATTGTTTTGAAATTTTAAGTGAACTGCTGTACATATTGCTTGATCGATAAATTTCGTCTTTAGATTGATTACCATAGATTCCAATTCCAAGATACGTTGCAGCACATGTTTCTACATAATACTCGTATGCCATAGTCAACATTACAGAACAGATACGATGTCTACATAGCTATATAAGAGAATATTGAGACATTCTGCGCTTGTACAATTGCTTGCTTTTGAAATACAAGTAGGAATATTCCAAAACAACAACTTTTTTACTTTTAAGATGTGTATAAACTGACATTTTTAAATATTGCACATTTTTAGTTTTTGCAATGAGTATTGAAAATTGCTTAAATATCTTGTGTAAATATTTGAAATAAAACTGGCGAGTTAGGTTACATTAGGTTAGGTAATTATCTATCCGGATTAACTTAGATCAATTTAGGTTGACTGTGATACCACAGGACTCGTTGAGTTACCCCTACTCATAAATCCATTTTGATTTTTGCATTAGCTAGGGTTCTTTTAGGTAGTATTTTCCCAAATTTTGTTTCCTCAAGAAGGAAAGTACATGGCATTAACGTAATATGTGGAGAAGTGTTTCCTCTTCCTCCTCACACAGCTGCGGCAGAAGTAATTTTCCGAAATTCCTAGTCTGGTGGTATGGCCACCATTATTTGTTAAGCTAAGATTAGAATGTATGCCGAGTGGCCAAAGTATGTCTACAAAAATATGAGCACATTATCTTTCATAAGACCATTTTACCAAAGTTTCTAAAGGTCTTATCTATTAGACTGTGTGGCCCATTTGACCAAAATGGTCATATATACGTAGAGAAGTTAAGTTTCATATCCGTCATTGCACTTATTGCACACGACACAATATTCCATCACCAATTTTGAAGAACTGACACATGGTCATATATGTAGGTATTATTCTGTCATGCTTATTTGTTTCCCGATTTGACCATGTTACCAAATGTCATATTCATCTGTCAAGATCAGTCTGATCATATGTGGTTATATAAGGCATATGGTCATACGATATGTGCCTAATACACGGTGTCTCATCTAACTTTCAGATTGCAATTCGTACACTTAATCGAATTCGTCGTATATGATAGCAACATTAACCTATAATTCTTTTTGAAACAAAAAAAAAAAAAAATGTACCCTCTACTTAAAAAAATATTTTCATTTACCTAAACTAAACAAAAAACTATATTTTCAGAGAACAGAGATAAAACTAAAAAACCTCTTACGAAACAGAGACATGTTTCGGCACTTTGTAGATGTCGCACTACCTCTAGTCGCAGAAAACTTACCCCAAGCCTATGCACAAATGAATATTTTTTTTTACGAGCATTTTAAAATTGCAATTCAAAACGTGTACATACATTGCTAACATTGAATGCATGCATTTTAGATTTTTTATTAATTTTTTTGTAAACTAAAACCAATTTGTAGCGGAAACTTTTTGATATCTTTCCAAAGATTGAGATACAATTTTTGATTTTTGCTCTCAATTTTCGTGAAAAAAAAACTCGAAACCAAACAAATTTTTGCTCACAACAACATTTGAACGCACTTACCGTTAAAAAAAAAACTTCAAAACCATGACCGAAACTGATGATGAAGCGCAGCGTCGACGTGAAGAATGTGAACGCAAAGCTCGCCGAGGGGAGATGGATCCCAGATTGGAGTTCACATTTCAATTGTTGATCGATGGGACAGCCCTACCAAGGCATCTATTGATGGATTACATTTTTGAGGGGGACATGGTAAGTGCGAGGTGTTTACGAATAACAAAATTTATCGGTTGCTTTTTTGTTTATCCTACAGTTGGATGAGATAAATCAACTGTTTATTCCGAATATGAAGAACAAATTATTATGGTTCTATCAAGAAGTAGATGAACCAGAGCCACAACCTATTCAGGATGCGAATAAACCTGGTCCATCAAGAGCAGGTGGTGTATCCACGAGTTCGAAAACTCCCCAAGGTATGTGAAAAAGAATGAAAACACATCCGATTATATCCGTTTATGGATCCTTTTATCCTCTTCGCCCACATATCTAGGTGTCTCACCATCGGGCAGTAATCCAAAACCGAAAAAACTGTTCCTTACGGATGGTTGGACGTGTGCGTTTACAGGTGTTTGTATCTACATTTTTCGGATTAATACTTCAAAACAATTGCCGGAGGAAGGATTCCAGAAGGATTTGTAAGTTTTTTGCTTTTACTTTTTTTTTCTGTGGTGAGAATTGTCTATGAAAGAGACGATGGGAAAAATTGTTCTATCGCAATGAGATTATGATTTGTTTTTTTCGAAACCCACCATGGGAAGGGATAATAGGGATTTGAAGGTTGATAAGAAAAATGTTTGAACTTTTAGATTTATTAGGGAAAGGTTTAACTGTTTCTGACATACGGTTCGGTTACGGTTACCGTAAGTTAGAAAGATTATTCTACTGACACTGGAGTGAGTAATAATATGGAGGTTTGTAGTATGTCAGCCTGTGACGTAAACAAAGCTCCTAAGTCTTAAGTTGTCATTGTTCCCTTAGCATGGCGGTAAAGTACACAAATTCCAAGCAAATCACAGCATGTGAATGCTAATCTATGGAGAACAAGAGTTGCATGTGTTAGTTAGAGATCAAAAGTGCGTATGTGCAGCACAAGTCAATTCGTATTAGCACCACATGTTTATTACGTGCACTGGCTGTACACTGTAGTTGAAAGACCGATCCTTTCATATAACATAATGGTTTGGTGGGCGGTTAAAAAAATAAAAAATTCAACTCGAAAAAGTTCGGAACAAGAACATAATTTGATCGTCTTTACCGTCAATCTCTTTTAGATATTGCGGTGTGATTGATGCAAAGAACATTGGTCTGGTAACTTCAATTGAACGCATAGTCGAATTTGTATTTATGCAGGCGTTGGCCTTTCCCAGCCTTGAGGGCGACGACGAAGATGTCAGTTGTGGCTTGATTAAGGGACAACTTCTGCCTGGATTGCGATCTTTTTGCAGTGCTCTGCGCGTTTGTGAACAAGTTTGTGATCATTTTAATGTTTTCGCTGATGGTACTGGAATGTTTGAGAAAATCGATGAAGTCGAAGAAGTCAAGGATTTGGCAAAAAATCAAGAATTCTGTCTGCAATTGGAGGAACGAGTTACCAATTGGATTAAAGGGATTATGAAAATTTTAGGTGAAAGTGAGCAGTTGAGAAAGGAAAATGATCATAGTGGACCACAGGATGAGTTGGAGTACTGGAAGAAGCGAGGCGCACAATTTTCACAGTTGTTAGCACATTTACAAGTATGTAAAGTGATATTTCGTTAGAGGATCTTAAAATTGAAATACATTCTTTCGAAGGAAAAAGAGGTTCAATTCACTCTGCACTGTCTATTTCTGTCGGGTTCAAGGATAATGCGTCACTGGAAAGTTACCGATCGCAAAATTACTTTTTGCTACAATGAGGCACGGGATAACTCGAAGTTTATACAGGCTATGGAGTCGTGCTGCCATTCGTTGTATTTGGATGATCCGGTAAGTTTTGCTTGCTTAATTTACTTTAGATGGTGCTATATTTTTGGAATAATACGGTCTTTAATCAAGCTTTGAATGCGTAGTTGGCCTTAACAGCGAACCCTTTTTAACCAGAGTCAAAACAGATACTTTACATCAACTGTGAAGTCGGTTCTTATCTCAATATTTTTATTATTTGCAAGTATTTTGTGTGGAATTTGAGTAAAGGAAAGTAACAAGTTGCTGTGCCAACTTCTCCTCATGTCCGCATTCAAACTACACAACTGTCAATTTAGAAGTGGCAACGAAGTTCTATCAGATCGGACTAACCTAACTTCACAGGACATAGGTTGCAGAACTGATCTCCCTCATCTCTATAAACTTGATTTTCACTGTTTACGATCTGACAATGCTGTTGCAATTAGAAGATTTCAGCATGAAGCCTTTCGGTGCTACATCAATGGTCATTGTTTCCAGTCCAAAGATTTCGACTATCTTGGTTACTAGCTTTAGCCTTCTATATCTTTAAGACTAGATCCGAGGATCAATCATTAAGCACCGAGTCCAGATACCAGACCTTCGACCTACATCGACTTAAATCAGTTTTCTGATACCATTTTGATTCGAACGCTGCTTTAGTTTTACCAAACTTCCTGAAAAGCGAACTCAAGAAAGCTGTGGTTAACAAACCGTAATAGATTCCTTGGTTCAGCTTACAGCCTGTGTTCCAAATCTGCATTTACTTATTTGTACCACAAAGTGTTGTTTTCTAATAAAAACAATTTATATTTTTTAAGGTTTGCATGAAGGAATCGATATTGAGTTTACTTCAAACAGTTCGTCTCATCTATAGCGTTTCACAATTCTATAACACATCCGAAAGGACATCAGCACTAATGGTTAAGGTAAGAAATTGAACATTATTTTTATTCTATGGGTACATATCTATTTATTTTAAGTGTAAGTAAAATAAAATTAACTTATAATAACATTTTCATCTATTTCAACATCGTCTGTTGGTAAAGTTAATCGAGGCTTCTTTCTCCTACGATTTGGAATGATGGGTTGACCGTTTTCAATGAAGGATCTTCGATACATATTCCGAAATTTGTTATAGAGCGGACTTTTGGGGTTTTTCCCAATTTGTGATACGAAGTAATTCTCCTAGAAGACAAACAAACATCATCGCAAACAATCAAAAATAAAATTGGAGAAGTAAATTACCATTCTTTCGTTGGGAAGGATTTCAATAATTTCTTCTGCTATCTCACTGCAATCGGTGGGACTTATGTGTCTATTTGTTAGCCAGCAGTCCTGAACGATTGCTTCGATTAACATTCTTCGTCTTCCGATATCTAAGCGTTCGTGTGCTTCATAGTAGTTAAGAACGTGACGTCCTATAGTTGAGTTCATAAGAATATTTCTGATATCCTAGGATCAGGAAAAGTTTAGATGGTACGAAGTTTCTTTTTTTAGTGAATACTTACAAGCTTTCCTATACTTCTACCTCGTTTTCTTCGAGGACGAAGAAAATCCGGAGTCATGCGCTCCAGTTGATTAATAGAATTATCATTTTCGCTGTCAAATTCTAGTGCAGAGTCTGACTCGAAGGATTCAATATAATCATGTTGTAAGTCTGCGGAGTTGACGATAACTTCTTCTTCCTCCCTTTTTTGAATCGGATTTGGCTCGGACCTGAGATCTTGCTGTGGCTCAGGCTCAGAATATTCGTTCCAATTTGTGTCAGCTAATTCTGTTTCCAATTTTATAATTGGGTACAGAAGCTTATTTTCCGGCTGTTTATCTTCTGGATATTGAACAGCTTTATGCTCTTCTATTTCTTGTGTGGATTTTTCTAGATTATCTTGGGAAGTATTTTTATGTGAAGATATTGCACCCCTCTCAGAGTTATTTAACTTTTGAAGGATTGTAGTTCGCTTAACCTTGCTTTGGGGATTTGCAGACGGCTCGGCAGTGCCATCCTTTGGATATGTTTTACCACACTTGGTTTCTACTCTTATTATTGACGTAACAAAAGGAGTAAGATCAGGTTTAGGAATAATTTGTGGAGGAGGATGGGTTTCTCCAGTTGGCGATATATAAAATTGTTGTACTTTAGATTGAATAGATGACTTTGTGGTTGTGGTGGTGGGAGGCAGCTTTTTAGGTTTCGTATTGCACTTTGTCAAAGTTCCATAGATTTTGTGTTTGAGTTGAGGTGATGACTTATTTAATGTTTCGGTCTCTTGTTCAGGTTTTGCTTCGCTTTCTGGCTCTTTTTTATACATTTTAAGAAGAGGCGGTGGAGTAATCCCATTTTGTTGTCGCCATTGGATCAATTTACCCCGAAATATGGCACGTTGGCCGATTTTTGGTATTAACTCGACAATGTCGTCTTCGGTTAGGTATTCCAAGGCTTGCAATACAATGTAGTTTGCTATTGTTTTTCAGTTTGAAGAAGACAATGTTTAGAGAATTTAAAAAGATACTATCAGGAATGGAACCTAACCTTTGAATTTAGCTTTAAGATCTGCCAGTCCCCATGAATGAAGGAGTCGCGATACTTCATCATCTGTAACAAGAAAAGTACGTAATATTTTGTTTTTAAAATGTACTTGGAGTGAATAGTTTTCGTTTTAAAAAAATTCCTCATGCTGAACTACTACTCTAGAGGCTACAGGGAAGAAGATGAAATTGATCCAGTATGACAACCTGTAAAGAAAAGAAGCTACTTCCGACAGAACTATATCTCTGGTGGCTAGTGCAGAACTAGCTTCTTTGATAGGCTGTATGATCTTTCTATCTCTTTATAGATGGTTCTCAAATAAGTAGTCTTCGTACGGACTCCTATGGGTCGATTTTAGTGTATAATACAATACAGTACAATCATTTGACGACAATTCAAATTAAACACTTAATTCTGTGTAATAGTGTTGTTTTAAGATAGAGCGCAACGTGTTTTTAGTTTTTATTCAAAGTCTTTACAGATTGGCTAGGTAAGGTTAGGTTAGTGAATTGACGCTGGGATATTTGCCCACGCAGCTTCTGGGGGGAGGAAGTTCCTATCCTCTTATAATACCCTTTCAATTCTAATTTTATTTAATAGCGACCAGCGCCAGAGTTTCCTGCTAATTGTACAGGACTTGAGCGTACTCCGTCTGATGTTCGCTGCTTCGAATGTTTAATTCGCAACTTCTTGTCTAAGATTGCAAAAAAGATTTCGATTTTACCTCTTCTGCTTATTTCTTAAATTTAGATCAATCTGCATTGTCTTTCCTTTCAATCTGATAACAGAAATATCTGCGTACATTTTGTGTGTTCCCGTACGAAGAATAATAGGTCTACATGTCGACAATAAAAACCATAAAGCTAAATACTACCTTTCGGAATTATTAAAAAAAAGTACATATGTATGTACCTACTTAATTAATTTTATGTTGGTATTCTCTCAACAAAAAAAGTTGATGGCAACTCTGAAACGTATAAAACTGCTGGGAAATCAAACAATCATCTTGAATGCTTCTCTATTCAGTAAACTCTGAACTTCAAAAAAATTTAAAACTGATTGCTGTCAATATCCAATAGAAAAAATATTACCCATCAAAAAATGTTTATCAACGAACATGACACCTACAAACAATAAAGTAGCACAAGAATTTCAAATTCAGCTGATTAAGTTCCAAACCACCAACTACATACGAATATATAGTAGTATTTTGTTGCATGCGCAGATGTGTCATCATAAACGTCAAATTCATTTCTTTCACAACCACAATCTACCACAATACAAACATCATACAAAACAATCATTCGTCGTCGAGACAATCTTAAACGATTCAACTCCGCAAATCGATTCAAAAATGTTGTTTCTTATTCCATTTCCCCTGTCATAGAATTATATTTAATCCATATGTCTAGATATGTACATATCTATGCGTGAAAAAGAATACCCGAAATGAAAATAAGAAAATATGTAATTGCGCTGTCACTTTTCTATATACCCATGGCGAATGTCATTTTTGCTACACATACGTATAATGGTTTACCTGCGTTCTCAGAAATTTCCATTATGATCAGAAAAATGTAAATATATCTATGTTGAGCCAAAAATTAAGACACTTTGACAGTTTATGAGAACTATTACAACAATATAATCACTTTTGTAATAATTTGAGTTTAAATCAAACTATTCTTTTACAAAATCTACACCTTAATGTTTGGCATTACGAGCAATGACAACCAAAAGTATGACATTTAAACATTTTAAATGACGTCTGTTTGACACTGTCATCATGGTTTGGCTTGGTTATACAAATTTGACTGGTTCTCTGACAGAGGCTGATGCAAATGGATGTGTTCAGTTTGTTTAAATTTCTATTTTCTATTTATGAGTTACTGATGACACTTGAAAGCGTTATAAGTATAAAACGTGAATACTTAAAAGTCGGAATCAGAAGTGTGAAATTATCTTAAACAGCATTGGCTGGTATCTTACTATATTTATATAGATCAGAAACCATTAACGGTTTTCCATATTTGAGAGTTTGAGTTTTTTGAAATATTACGCATTCGTTTATTGATTGTTTGAAAATAACATTTAAACGAATTTGGGGGCTGACTGCATCCGAAGTGTGAGTTCAATCAGTATATTATGTGTCAATTGTAAAGGTATCACATCAGTTAAAATATGTATGGGGGAATAGAAAGAAATAATTGTTTGAGATTTATTTAGAATCGCATACTGTTTTCTTTTTTTACATTAAAAAAATAAGCCAAGTTTATGATTTTAGTAAAACACTTAACGGTTGAAAGTTACTTCCCATGATGAATTCAAATTCGTTTGATTGTCAAAGTTTTTGTAATTTAATGAGGGGTTTCCGGGCAAAACGTTCTGATTTTTCGAGAGTCTGCAAATGCAAATTGACTCAAAAACAACTCAATTTCTTGTGGTGTAGTGAACTGGATTGTTTTTCAGATTGGAAAATATCTCAAATTGTTGAAAAATGGCATACACAGCCGTTATTTCAAACGTATTTTAACATTCGATTGCTGAGCTTTGTACTCTTAATTATTAATCAACTGATTTTGTCGAAGCGCATATGTGTGTTACTTTCATAAAACTGTATCTTCAGAAATAATGTGTGAAGAATTACAATTTACAATGCAACAAAAAGTAAACATGCATTTTTGACATGGATGTCATATCTGACATTGTCTTGTTTTTTTAAAGCAGCAAAGTTCCTCCAAAAATGTCCGTTGGTTAAAGATCAATGTCACCACCTTGACTAGACATCAATTTACGACTTGCTATCAATAGTCGTATTTTGTTTAAGATGGTTTTTATCGCTGGCTATGAATAAAGATTGAGTTATCATTTTTAAAGTTTGTGAAGTTTGTCATGAGTGTTTGTTGGTATCACATCACATAAAACTACTCACAGACGCATCTATCAAAAGACTACAATTTTTCTCATTTTTAATTTGGGGGTTTGTTCGAATCTTAAGTTTGGGGTGTCCTTATGCTTTCCGGTTTTACCCTAATGTGTTCGATGTCCACTGATTTGAACACCAAAAATGAGTGATTAATTTGAATTTTCTTTTCAGATCACCAATCAAATGATTGAAACCTGCAAATCATACATAACATGTCGGAGTAAAGAAACAATTTGGTCACAAGATCGCAATCTTATTCGCACCAAACTTAGTAATTGCATTAAGCTTAATCATATTTATCACGAGACTTACTATACCGTTAGGGAGCAACCTTTTCTCCCCAATCAGACACCGTTTGGTTTCTCTGAAAACTTTGTGTTTGGTAAGTTTGACACTTTCTGTGATCGGCTGTCAAAGATCATATCGATGTTCAATTTGATCGATGATTATAATCATTTATTTGAGAGAAGACTTGAGGGTTTGTTATTGGGTGAAGCTCTTGAAGAAGCCTCGACCGCTTTTGAAGAGGCAAAGAAAGAGATACTCTCTAAGAAGTATGATTATCTTGACCATCGCAATTTGGATTTTAATGATGATTTTGATCGATTTATTGGGAAGACTGACACTTTGAAGGACACAATAGCATCCTTGATTGAATTGAATTTTGATACTGTTTGGGAAACACCGCAATGTATAAGGTTTTTGGTGCGCTTTGAGAAAGTCAGTGAGAAGATACCGCTGTCGAAAATGGACGATAAGTATCAACGAATTTTGAGGTACTGTGACAAGGAGATTGATAGAATTTTGAAATTATTCCGAAAGCAGAGAGATGATCCTCCAATATCGCGTAACTTTTCACCGATTGCCGGTCGGGTGAATTGGTGTCGAGCCATGGACAGCCACTTGAATGAACTAATGACAGAAATATCTCAACATTCGGTTCTTCAAAGCCTTCCGTTGACAAAAGATCTTGAGAATAAATACAAATCGGTGAAAGGAATATTGATTGAGTATGAGAATGAAATTATTTCGATTTGGCTCGATCAAGATGTAGGTTGGAATAGTGTCATCTTCTGACATGAATGAAAGTTATTTTTGCTTATAGATTAGTGTGGCGGATGCTTGCCTTCTCCAGCCGATACTGTGCCTGCAAGGCGACCGCCTTTTGGTAAATCTACACCCCACAATCCCATTGCTTATCCGCGAAGCCAAGGCACTCGCCCAGTTAGACGTTGAGTTACCCATTGTAGCTGCAACCCTCATGTGCAGGCAGAGTTACTTCACAACTATTCAGGATTCTTTGAATGTCAGTGCTAAGTGACCGGTTTTTCGATGACCCTTAAACTAGTTTTTATCTTTGCAGAGTCTCATTAAGATGTTTTTGACCACAGTGAAAGCAGTGAAACTGGAAGTTCGTCCATTGTTCTTACCCCAACTAGTGCGCCTTACGGCAATGCTGCAGCCTGGATTGAGTACAATAAATGTCTGGACATTGAATTCATTTTATCTGTGTTTAAGGGAGTTGGTATACTTTTCCGATTTTTTTTGGTTTTCAGTGGACTAATCACAGTTGGACTAATTTCTACGAACGTTGTAAGCAAGCAATTGAAATGTTTGAGGTTCTGGTAGCAAGAGTTCATGATATCTACTCGAATCGGATATTAAATGTGTTGATGTCCATGCAGGATGTATCGTTACAGATACTGCCATGTGGTAAGGATGACAAAAAATGAGATGAGTGAGGTTTTGTAGTCACGAATATTTTTCAATTGTTTGAACAGATGATGAGATTTGGACAGTTGATGAGTTTTTGGAAAAAAGCGAGGAAGCATGCAGGTAAGGATAAACTTTGTTTGAATGCGATACTGAAGCTATATGCTGCGCTATTCTGATTAGTTCCGACATGGTTGCGGAGGAACCTTTGCAAAGGTGTTGGATTTGAAAGGTCAAAAAGGAGCGAACAATTTTTAACTTTTGAAGATGTAGTCTAATTCATTTCCGTAGAATTTCCTGTTTTTAAAGTAAACCTAGGCTAACTTTTCCAAAGACATACGCGTAGCTTCCAGCAGACTAGTCTAGTCTTTATCTCTCACGTCCTTAGTAAGCGTTTTTCAGCTTTGATTCGATTGGAACTTCAGTCTTATCTGAACCCTCATTGAATAATTAATTGCTTTGTTGTGATCCAGGCCAACGAGACACCCTTAAGCATAAGCCACCGGAACGTGCCAAGATATGCATTAGGCAAATTGCCATTCTGATCATTTCGGTGAGACGCTGCTCAAAAAGCGAAAGGAACTCAACTTTGGAACCTTTAACATATTTGAAGAAGCAACTACAAGGTCAGAACGCAATCCTTTCGAAGCATTAAGAAAAAAATCCCGAATTTGATTAATGAAGTGCAGGGAATATTAGTACAGTCAGATCCAATGAGGTTGAGTGAATGAAAGCATATCTTGTGAAGGTGGCCATATCAGTTCTATAAAAGTAACAATGCATTTGAAAGAACTACATATCGTTTGGTTCCTTTTCTAATTCGAAACTGTGTCAGCTCCACTGAGCTACCGAATTTAAAGTCGAAAACCACAATTTTTTCTCTGACTTCAAAGCGAGGAGGTTCAACGACGCCTGATTCTTCAAGATTTGCTATATCGCGAAACCCAAACTATAAGCAGAAAGGCAGAAGAGATAATAGGATTCTTTCGAAGCCCTTCTTCTGGAAAGTAATCCTCAATTTAGCAAAGATTCGGTCTGAATTAATTTTCAGAATTTTTAAATGATGGAAAAACTGTTTAAAAGTTCAAAGAGGTGAAAATTAAAAATGCAATCTTATTCAGAAAAAAAAAAAATCGTTAGAAGAATTGAATTCCCACTTCTTCCACTTTGCATTACAAATTAAAAAAAAAAAAAAATCTTTCATTTACGAATTACAATGCAATTAGGAGATAACAACAGGCGTCCTTCATCAGTTGGTAGAGATTTTCAAATCGCTTTAATGAAGAACATTTCTCATTAGGAATAATGTTCGAGATGTTTTCTTTTTTCATGTTTTTTTCCATTCATAGACAAGCTGCAATCGAATTAAATCGAAAAAGTCAAATGGTCTCCGAAGCGGTGGAAGAAGTCCTCAGTTTGGTTGACAAGGCAACGATCACATTCAAAGAAATCGCCGGTAATGATGTGGTTACATTATTCGATGGTGAGTAAAGGTGAAGCAATAAAACAAATTTTAAAATAAACTGTCTCTCCTGCAGCCACTCCAAAAGATCAACAATCATCGGCAAAGTCTACCGGCGATAAAGATGGTAACCAGCAGCAGGATTGGAGTATTTTGTGGTCATGTTTCGAGAACCCACTATCTCTGCTTTCTACTACTGAGAGCTTACCCAAGGGCATGCAGGTGCAAAAACTTTAAATTGAAACTTTTCGCATAGATCATGAGTTTTTTTTTTTACTATTCTCCCCAAGGACATGGTTTGTAATGCTGTAGTTGAGATGCGACGTTACTATAGCAGAAAGGTTATCGATGTCCTCATTAAGGTTATACGTGCTGCGTTGGACATGATCCGACGACGATTTATCTCCGAAGAGGACGGAGAAGATGTGTCGAAGAAACCAATTTTAGCGTTAAACGCGATTCTCATGATTCCTCATATTACCATCAAGCCAAGTATCGACGAGTTGCAGGAGATGCTAACTACAGCTGGAAAGACCATCACTGGAATCGCCAAAGGTGTTGCACAATGGAACAGTGGACGGGATAGTCAAATGGCCACGAATGCTGTAAATCCTCGAGTCAGTCGACATCAGCCTGATGACAAAAAGGGGAGACGTCGAAGAATGTATTGTCTGGCTTCAGAGGAGCGTCCACAAATGCCGCACATGTTGAAAAGCTTTTACAGCTCAATTATGGACAACAAGGAGGTGGCAAGGGCACTGTCCCTCTTCTCCAGCTGTACAAAGAATATAAAACCAGAGATCCAAGCCTACATAAAACGCTGGAAACCATATCATTTTCTGTGGAAGAACGACCGGACCACACGGCAACTGATGGAGTTTGGGCTTCAAGAGTTTGAGTCCTCGTTACGTTGCCTTGCGGAATTGGATGCTAACCTACTCGTTGAACCCGATATTGAGGTATTCGGTCAGTGCGTAGCCGTCTGCAACGAGAAATTAAAATATGGACTTGCCATCGAAATTAAGTGTAAGTTCACGATTAGCATTTAAATGAGTCCCGCTTTTAATGCATCCTTCCTGTGGCAGGATGAAGAGATTAACGTGTATCCTTATACACCATACGTTCGATTAGTATATTTTAAATATTAAATAATGCCTGACAGATGGCGATGAGGTTGCAAAAAGGCTTCCTTCCTCGCGAATTTTCTGTTCGGGATAATCTATGTACATATTGAAGGGCGGCCTCTATCGAATATCGATTGTTTTTTATATCGAGGTTCTGTTTGTTTGGAGGATTAATGAATCCCTAAAATATCACACTCTGACGTGTAGGAGGCGGTTGGGAATTACTTTCCCGCGTCACGTTTAAGATTGCGAAGAATTTTTTGGGGAAATTTAATGCCACACAATATTCATTTAGTGGAATTTAAGAAAAGCAATGGGTTCCGCCTACGTCACGGCGTTTTGAATGGTTTTGCCAGACAATTTCCTTTCGTAGGGTGTGCGTGCCACTTCCTGATTTTATTTTTACAAATGCAGGTTTTTAAGAGTTAGATTAGCAGTTCCGGGACAAGGATAACTTTTCTAAAGGGTTTTTGGGTTTCCATTCCACTTCCGCTTAAGAGATTAAGAAAAAAAAAAAAAAAAAGTTCCAAATTTTCATTTCCAGCTTGCAATCATAAAATTGGACAGGCCATGAAGAAAAAGTACAAAAAGGAAATGGACTATGTTTACGCGGTCATAAATGAGATGGATCGTAAGCTAGATCGTCCTATTCGTGACTTGGACGATGTCCGTATGATAATGGAGACTTTGAGTAAAATCCGTGAGCAAGAGGTTGACATGGAAATGCGGATCGAACCCATTGAGGTAGCCCCATTTAGTTCACGGTAACCTTTTTCTAATTTTTTGTTTCCAGGAAGCCTTTAACGTACTCACCCGTTATGAAGTCCAGGTGGAACGAGAACAATTCGATTTGGTCGATAATCTTCGGTCGACATTCCAAAACCTTCAGTCATGCGCGTTGCAGGCCCAGGTGAAACTCCTGGAAATGCAGCCTACTTTCCAAGACGACCTCAAGACGAACTTGTATAACTTTAAGCAAGATAAAATAGAATATGTGAATGAGTACCGCAATGCGGGACCCATGCAACCAGGATTGACACCACGAGAAGCCTCCGATCGGTTGATTCTATTTCAGAATAGATTCGAGGGCATGTGGAGACGACTGCAGACATATCAAAGTGGGGAAGAGCTGTTTGGTTTGCCACAGACGGACTACCCAGAGTTGGGACAGATTCGGAAGGAACTGAATCTTTTGCAAAAGCTTTACAAGCTGTACAACGATGTTATAGATAGAGTGAGCAGTTACTATGACATACCATGGAACGAAGTAGACATCGAGGAGATCAACAACGAGCTGATGGAATTTCAAAATCGTTGCCGTAAACTGCCGAAGGGCTTGAAAGAGTGGCCAGCTTTTCATGCTTTGAAGAAGACCATTGATGACTTCAATGACATGTGCCCTCTGCTGGAGCTGATGGCTAATAAAGCTATGAAGCCACGTCATTGGCAGCGGATTATGGACGTTACGAAGTATATTTTCGAGTTCGATAGCGAGGGTTTTTCATTGAAGAACATTTTGGAAGCTCCTTTGCTGAAGCACAAGGAGGATATCGAGGATATTTGCATATCTGCAATGAAGGAGAAGGACATAGAAGCCAAGCTCAAGCAAGTCACAAATGAGTGGTCCGTCCACGAACTCCAATTTATGAGCTTCAACAATCGTGGAGAGCTCTTGCTACGAGGTGATACAACGGCTGAAACGATTGGACAACTTGAGGACAGTCTTATGGTTCTGGGCTCCCTCCTATCGAATCGATATAATGCTCCATTTCGCAAACAAATTCAACAGTGGGTGTATGATCTATCCAATTCGAACGAGATCCTTGAGCGGTGGCTGCTGGTGCAGAATATGTGGGTCTATCTTGAAGCAGTTTTTGTTGGTGGGGACATAGCCAAACAACTTCCAAAAGAAGCCAAACGCTTCTCTAAGATTGATAAATCTTGGCAAAAGATAATGCAGAGGGCCCATGAAACTCCCGGAGTTGTCGCCTGCTGTGTCGGTGATGATCTTCTTAAGCAACTTTTGCCTCATTTGCAAGAGCAACTGGAGATCTGTCAGAAATCTCTTAGTGGCTATTTGGAACGCAAGCGTATGATGTTCCCACGCTTCTTTTTCGTCTCTGATCCAGCTTTGTTGGAAATCTTGGGTCAAGCCTCCGACTCACACACAATTCAAAACCATCTTCTGTCAATATTTGACAACACCCGTCATGTTCGTTTCCATGACATCGAGTACAACAAGATGATGGCGATTATGTCCTGCGAGGGTGAAAGTATTCAACTGGATCGTGCGATACGTGCCGAAGGTTCTGTGGAGACATGGTTAACTCAATTACTGGTAACTGCACAGCAGTCCCTGCACTCAATTATCAGGACCGCCTATACGACCATAAACGATCCAAATTTTGTATTGTTAGCATTTTTGGAGAAGATGCCAGCGCAAGTTGGTCTATTAGGGATTCAGATGATTTGGACGCGGGATGCTGAGATGGCGTTAATGCAGGCCAGGCATGAGAGGAAGGTCATGTCAGAAACTAATAACAAGTTTTTAGAACTTTTGAATACACTAATCGATCAGACAACGAGAAATTTGACAAAAATCGAAAGGACAAAGTTTGAGACTTTGATTACAATACATGTGCACCAGAGGGATATTTTTGACATTTTGGTTTGACAGATGATGAATTTTGTTTTTGTAATCAAATGACATTTTGTTTTTTTACAGTTTCGCATGAACATCAAGTCGTCTAATGACTTTGAATGGCTAAAGCAATGCAGGTTCTATTTTAAGGAGGATCTGGACAAGACTTGGATCTCTATAACAGATGTGACGTTCACCTATCAGAATGAATACTTGGGATGTACGGATAGATTGGTTATTACGCCATTGACTGACAGGTGGGTAACTGTTTGCAAAATTGTCTAGCTTTTGATGATCAATTTATTGATACATTACAGGATTCAGTTCTCTGTGGTTAGAAATTAAACGATACGAGAAGCGTTGATGTGATGAGACTAGATTAACCACATTTGACACAAAAACACTTCAAGGATCGAGTACATACACATACCTTTTTCGATGAAAAAGCAATTGAAACCATATTCTCTAAAAGTCACTTCACAAAAGTTCTTGATTATTTCCGGTAATTTGTCTGAAGTTCGCTCAAGCTTCCATGGTTACCTCATCTTTAAGTAACAACCAACATTCTTCTAAGACGATATAGTTCACGTGGTTTGACTAGGAATTTAAATTCATTATCCGCATCGTTCGCGAAATTTAACCAGAAATTGTCTTAGTGTGAGCTCCAAAGAGAATACCATCTACAGAGGCTTTCCTATGCATGAAATTCCTTGCTTTAGAGAAACAGTTCTGCCTCGAGGTGTTGAAATACCTTAACCGACATCCCCGCCCACTTGAAGTAATCATTTGCTATCCTACAACAATAACAAGAATATCTGAAGGAAGGCAAAGAAACTCTTTCACCTGAACACAGACAGGCGTTCATTTAGAAGGATGATATATGGTTGTAGGGTATAAGTAGGTGGTGTACATGTTTGCCCAAAGCCAGACAAACGCCAGGCTAAATAGAGAGAGACAAAATTCATAAAGGACTCCCACTCTCACAAAGTGTTTGGTTGATTTCGAAGATTAACCCCTTTTCATTGTGATTACCTATCCTGACGACACTTTCACTTCGAAGTCGAACATAAATTTATGAAACTGATGTGTGCATGTGTTTGTTTGATGAATGGGGTAAATACATGGTGTGCGACATGATGAACACGATGTATTGCAATGAAATAAATTCCTTTTAAAGAACATCCGATCGCTCAATTGGAGTGTGCCTTTGGGGAATTTCTGTAAGGACATAAAGTTCAATTCGGTTCTATACGAGGTTTGCTTATGGCTCCTTCTTTCTTGTTTACTTGTATTGGATTGGACTGCTGCCGGTCTGCAGGGACAGGAAGAGCATTTTAAATGCGGGTTACCTTCATTGATACACTGAGCGAAAATGGCACAAACAATTTTGAAAATATTTGCAACGTTGGCATTGGGTGACAGATTGTGAAAAAAGCATGAGATGGTGATTGTTGTTGTTCGTGCCATTCTCCTTCTTCCTCATGTCTTACTACTATTTGCCGTAACTTTCTTCTAATCCGATTTGTCAAAATCAGGTTGACGTCAAATTTTAAGCTTTAGAAAGCACCCTCTGTTTGTGGTTCTGACTGCGGTTTTGACTGCGTCTACACTGCTTACCGAGGACGTTCTAAGATTAGAATTAGCATAAGTTCTCGCGTTTGATGCGTCTTAATAAACATTTCACGAAACTTTTAACCGTGTAGTTAAATTCACTCACTATCAAAGATCATATTATCCCTGGTAAATGTTCAAAGTAAATTTCGTTGTAGAAACTCTCATTGAATGCGTACTTTATAAGGTCGAGGGCAATGACATTCCCCAAAGATTACTCATACGTCAAACAAAAGAGTACACATTTCTGCCCTGAGGATTATACATGATATCAATTTGATTGTAAAGCGCCATCATATCCATCACATTTTCCAAATAAACAGAACGCAACACAACCATTCATATCTCATTCATGCAATCTTATCCTCGGAATGTAATTTGAGGAACACAATCGCATAATTTCTATCCCCAAGTTAATTACTTTTCAATTACGACTCAGTCGCACCCATCATACTCTTTTGCTTTCCAGATGCTACATCACTTTGGCTCAAGCGTTAACCCTCAGTATGGGTGGCAGTCCCTGTGGCCCGGCTGGAACTGGGAAAACAGAAACCGTCAAGGATATGGGCAAGACATTAGCTAAATATGTGGTCGTATTTAATTGCTCCGATCAAATGGATTACAGGTAAGCGCGGTACGAATAGAGCTCACTGTAGGGCTCATGTGAGCTCAAGGGCAAATTAAAAATGTCATTGAAAGAACTATCTTCATTATTGCATTCCTCTAATTGAATCCTTGTTTTATTTCCATTGCGTGTGGAGAGAAAAACACATACAATCAAAAAAAAAAAAGGAAGTTCATATGTATCTTTATTTTTTTTTGTGTTTGCACAGGGGATTGGGGCGCATCTATAAAGGACTAGCACAGTCCGGAACTTGGGGATGCTTTGATGAATTTAATCGTATTGAGCTTCCTGTTTTGTCGGTGGCAGCGCAACAAGTTGCTGTCGTTCTTACTGCTAAAAAGGAGAAGAAGAAGTCATTTGTATTCACAGATGGCGACACAATTGAAATAAATCAAGAGTTTGGAATTTTCATTACAATGGTAAGGTAATGGTGGGTGTATTGAGTTATTTTGTTTGTTGTTGCTGGATGAGTGTTTGAGTGAGTTTAGTTTAGTTGAAGTTCCGCCCCTATTGTCTTACAGCTATTATTCTTTCCCCATTGAGATCTAGCCATTTACATTTGTAGTAACGAAGGCCTTGATCTTTTTCTTGCTGGTTCTTTTGCTTTCTTGTTTCCTTCGCCGATGCTATGATCGGAAACCCAGCACGGATTGACAATACTCGTAGTTGTCATGTTGAAAGATTTGAAGTAAAACAATCGTTTTCAACAACAGACACACAAATTTCGTTAAAATATGTTTCCAGAAAAATAATTTCAAACTAAAATCATTTAAATCTGCCCACTTGCTGAACATTATTCAATTAATTGGTCAATATCCATTTTCCGTGAAATCCTTTAAGCATAACTTCTAATTTTCCTAATTAGTTGGGAGTCCTGACGTAAAAGCTGTCCCTATTGTACCTTCTTCGTTGGCCGCTGCAAATGACAATGAGAAAAATTTAAGCAGATAGGCCTCTATTAATCGCCATCGATATCCTAGTTTGGAAACATTTAAAAAATACTAAATACACCAAACGTTCCCTCGTCATGGTTCGTTCAAAATCAATATCACACCCATCCACCTTTGAAATACCTCGTAGACGTTTTGTAAATAAATTACGGACCATCGCACCGAAACTGCTATAATGAAAGGACATTAATCCCGTGGAAGCTGTTCTTTTTTCTTTGATGGGGAGCAAATTTTCAGACGATGATTACGGTTGCAAGGATAAACCTGCCAAGCGCACACATCCTCATCCTCCACATACCGTAAACTCATTGAGCATCTAAAATAATTTCCAATACCCTTCGATTTGGAATTTGCATTTAATTTTCAATTTGTTTACTCATCTCTACTGCGGATAGAATCCTGGCTATGCTGGTCGTAAGGAGTTACCGGAAAATTTAAAAATTCAATTCCGTACCGTTGCAATGATGGTGCCCGACCGACAGATTATTATTCGTGTGAAACTTGCATCCTGTGGCTTCTTGGAAAACATTACACTTGCACGGAAGTTCTATACACTGTACAAGTTATGCGAGGAACAACTCACCAAGCAGGTGCATTATGACTTTGGGCTGAGAAATATCCTTTCGGTGTTGAGAACTCTTGGAGCGTCGAAGCGTTCCAACTCGAAGGACACTGAGAGTACGATTGTGATGCGTGTGCTAAGGGATATGAATTTATCAAAATTGATTGATGAAGACGAACCGTTGTTTATGTCGCTGGTGTCGGATTTGTTTCCGAATCAGGTGAGTTAAATCGTTAGCCATTGCGTTGAATTTACTTCTACTGCTCATGATTTGTAGACACTCGAAAAGACGAATTACCCAGAGCTGGAGGCTGCCATCACTCAACAAGCCGACGAGGCGGGTCTTGTTTATCACCCCCCATGGGTGTTGAAGCTGATTCAGTTGTACGAAACACAAAAGGTTCGTCATGGCATTATGACTCTAGGGCCGAGTGGTGCTGGAAAGACCACCTGCATCCATACTCTGATGAAAGCCATGACCCAGATGGGAACAGTGCATCGGGAGATGAGGATGAATCCGAAGGCTATAACGTCGGCTCAGATGTTTGGACGATTGGATGTGGCGACAAATGACTGGACTGATGGTATTTTTTCAGCCTTATGGCGGAAAACACTGAAAAGCAAAAGTGGTGAAAATATATGGTTGGTGTTGGACGGTCCGGTGGACAGTATTTGGATTGAAAATTTGAATTCCGTGTTGGATGACAATAAGACGTTGACCCTGGCCAATGGAGATCGATTGGTAATGGCACCAACTTGTAAGATAATCTTTGAACCACATAATATTGACAATGCGTCACCGGCTACGGTATCGAGGAATGGTATGGTTTACATGAGTTCATCCGGACTAGATTCGAAACCAAGTTAGTATTTGTAATTTAAAATGTAATCTTGTGTTAATCTTGTGTATTTTCTTTCAAGTCGTCCAAGCTTGGCTTAAATCACGCTCACCTGGTGAAAAGACGGTGTTCAGTGATCTTTTTGAACAGTCTTTCTTATCTATCTTCAACTGGGGTACACAAAATTTGAGATTATTGATGCCAGTGCTGCAGTGCAATATTGTACAGCAGATGTTGTTTATTTTGGAAGGACTGGTACCAGTAAAGAATGATGAGGAAGGTGCTGTTAGTTTGTCCAGCAAGGAGAGTCAAGATGGTAAGAAATGCATGTATTATTTCTAAATTACGATTATAATTATTAAAGCACTTGTTAAAAATTCAAAACTAAGATGAAAATTCTTTTGAAGTTTTGTTACAGGATAACTTGGTGAACAATTATCGAGCCTGGGGGCTTCATCTTCGTGGGCAGTTGTGTAAATTATACGACTTAGCATTGGCCTTTGATAAATAGTGTGGGAACATTTTACCCTTCACAGTACCCAGTGAAATGTGAACTTTTTCCGCTGTGGATCGACGGAGGGTTAGCCTTCAATGGGGTTGTTTATTTCCCTTTATGTAACTGTAATCGGGAGGATAAGATTGTCGATGGTGGCTTGACTATCAGTGAAGACAGCTGCATACGTTTGGATTAGACTGGGATACCAGAATCTAACTCTGAGGGCCTCTTAGCCCCACGCAAGTCTTGAATTGAAAAGATTGGAGCTGTCTTAAAATATGGCAATTTATTTTCTATGGAGGTTAGGTCTAGTGCGTTATCTGTCTTATAACGCGATTGCATGTATGTACAAATGTACTTTAACC
Source organism: Criorhina ranunculi (assembly GCA_951813785.1). Taxonomy (NCBI): domain Eukaryota; kingdom Metazoa; phylum Arthropoda; class Insecta; order Diptera; family Syrphidae; genus Criorhina; species Criorhina ranunculi. The sequence continues at coordinate 88,812,261 of OX638381.1, read as the reverse complement.
TGAAAAACGCAAGTGGAACAGCCACCAGAGGCTACTAACTTGAAATTCAAACTTAATTTTGCGTAAGCTGATACTCGCCAACAAGGGCAGGACATCACTAAAATCTTCTTTTCTTGTTTATTTGGGTTGATAAGGCATATAACAAAAGCGTTATTATATCCCCTTCAACTTTGTTCAACAGATTTGTAAATGACACAGCGACCAATTGCCAACTTTTTTTTTTTGAAGAGGCGTTAAGTCAAAGCTCACATCTGGCCTTTAAGTCATCTTCTAGGAATAATTTAGTATATCCTTAATAACAAAACAAAACTCAGCACCATCGAATGACAAATCCCTATGAATTGACATTGGTATTTCCTATTTGATTGCCTTCCATCGGAGAGTTAAGCTCATTTTTTTTACGAGCATAATGTCTATTCAAGCGTGTTTGCCATAAAACACGTGGTATCTGTAGATTCTTTGCGTTGTAGGAAATAATTATAAACTCATCTCTATTTTGTCAAATAAATACGGATTCCCTTGCCATCAGTTTTTGGTCTCCCCTCGTAATACTGTTTTCCTATTTAACAATTAAGTAAACAGGAGTAAAAGTTATGAAGGATGTAAACACATACAATTGAAGGGGAAAAGCGAACATCTACAAAAGTTGAGTCGACTGTTGTGTCACTCCTGTGTACACTGATGTGTCATAATTTCATCTGTAATTCTTGGGAGATGCCTTACAGGTACTTGGAAAAGTTTATTGCTATGTACTAGTACCTGAAAATAAGGACTACGAGTTTAAAAAAGAGAGAAATGTGTTCATTAATTTAAGTTGTTGTTACCCTGCAGCAATGACTACCGATGGTGTTAGTTATGGTCATTGTGAAGTTGGAGAAATGTTTTCTTCAAGACGTGGAGCGATTTTGAAAAAAAAAGAAAGTACAATAGGTAATTTTCGAGACAAATAAACTTGTTTTGAGATGTTGTACATGGAAAGGAAAACATTGTCAAGAGTAATAACAACTGACATTTAATCCTTGAAAATTCTAGATAGATACAAAGAATAAAGAGGTGGGACTTAGTCCCTTATCACTGCGGTCATTTGTGGGGTTATCGTGATGGCGCACCAATAACTTTCATTGGACTCGAATCCCTCTGTGGGGTTAGCAAATCATATGCAAAAAGTCTTTGCATGCAAGAATGCGAAGAAGGCTCTCGATAGGAACAACCATTGAGTTCTAATTGGAATTTTCAGTGAACACTGCCGCTTGAACAACTTTGTCTTAAGAGTGAAGAGACCGAACAGAAGGCCCAACTATCAACTCAAAAAGAGAACTCTTGGTGGCGAAGCTGTCCCAATGGAACAGCTTGCTGCCATCCATCCAGAGAAGTTCCTTAGCTTTCTGACATCTTCTCATTTACAAAACATTAATGGAAGGCACAATAGGATTCTGAAGAGATACCGCAGTGCCAAGGGCTATGAATCACCCTCCCGAACATATATAACATAACATAACATACTCACCAAAATATTACGAAAAAAAAGAACGCAATTATTGGGTGGGTAACTGGATCCGAAAAGGGCACATGTTGGACTTTATAGAGAAATTTTGGACCCCGAGGGCTCAAGACATTCCATCAGCACTTGGGTGCCAACAAGTCCGTGGACATTATGTAACCCCATCCCATCAGCACAGTACACACATCCAGCAAAACATGTGTAGAGCTCTAGAGGCGTTTGCACCGCAGAAAAATGTTTCCCTAAAACTCTAGTGTCAAGTCGCTATAAAGCTCTACAAATCTTTCGGTCTACATGGTGTTTACATTCATTCCTCTAGCGAGAGTTTTCTCATATTCTAAATTCTATCACTTTTTCCCTTCAGAGCTCCTCCATAATAAAGCCGAAGTGTGTGATGAACGTTGTCTGAATTTTTTGGCATGGGAATTGTATATAAGATTGTTTTTGACCCATTTAGTCTCGGTGTTGGTTTACATGGCCTTAGGTCTACCTCAAGTGAAACCGGTTTTCATTACCTAAAGCAGTTTTTCATGTTATTTTGTTCGACTTAGACGTAATTTACCGTAAAAAGTCGGAAACCAATTTTCAGTTTCATCGAATCGTCCATCATTCTACCTTGCCGGAGAAGGTCAGAAGTTCATACCAAATACAAATGAAAGGATTTCTTATTTGTACAGTTTAAATACGTATACCTATTTATAAATTTTATGTTGTAATTGGAAAACAAATTTCAAAATTTCACCAGTACTTTGCGTTGCGTAAAATTATTTTGCAGGTAAAATGGCCAAGGGTACTAAACAGCAGGAAGTACAAGAAACGCGGCGTTTGTCAAACGCCAGTGAAGGCGGTAAAGTATTCATCCAGCTACAATGTATCAATATATGTGTATGTGATGTTGTTTGTTTGTCTGTAACTGTATCGCCTGTATCCTTTTGTATCCTGTTTTAGCACTGTTTAACTTATTTAACCACAAAAACCTCTGTATTTTCTATAAGTTCCTGATGTTTGTGGCGTCCCTATTGAAATGTTAAAATTCTCTCCCTGGCCATTGGTATTTAATTTGTTTGTCGTCCTGTCTATTTTCAGAGGAAATCCTTGAGGAAGTTAAAACGGACGAAAAGGAAGACACCTGCACCCCGGAACATTTACACCGGTTGTATATTTTCTCCATAGCCTGGGGACTGGGTGGTTATCTCAGTTCCGAACACCGTTGCAAATTGGACGCCTACGTGAAGGAAACCTTTCCGCATTTTGACTACCCCAAGATGAAAGGACAGGATAGTACGATATTTGACTTTTTCGTTTCAGCCACCGGCGTGTGGCAGTCATGGAAGACACTGGTGACGCCGTACATGTATCCGGAAGTTTCGACGCCCGACTTCTTGAGTATTTTGGTGCCGATAGTGGATAATGTCCGGATTGACTATCTGATAGGTACTATCGCGAATCAGGAGCGAGCGGTAATGTTGATTGGAGAGCAGGGTACGGGTAAGACGGTTATGATGAAGAATTTCATGAAAAAGATGAATCCGGAGTCGTATATGGGAAGATCGTTTAACTTTTCGTCGGCAACGAGTCCATATCAGTTTCAGAGGACGATTGAGAGTTATGTTGAGAAGAGGGTGGGGGTAACGTTCGGACCTCCTGGAGGCCGAAAGCTGATTGTTTTCATCGATGATATTAATCTTCCCGAAATCAATCAGTGGGGTGATCAGATAACCAATGAGATTGTCAGACAGACCATGGACATGAAAGGCTTCTACAGTTTGGAGAAGCCTGGAGATTTTACGACGGTTGTTGATGTGCAGTATGTTGGAGCCATGGGTTTACCTGGTGGTGGACGAAATGACATACCGTCGAGGTTGAAGAGACAGTTTAGCGTCTTCAATTGCAACATTCCAGACAACGAGTCGATTGACAAGATATTTCGGGTTGTAGGGGAGGGTCATTACAATGCAAAGAGAGGCTTTACATTAGAAGTCAGAAACCTGATCAAGAAGCTGATACTTATCACTCGATTTCTGTGGCAGAGGACTAGGGAGAAGCTTCTGCCAACTCCGGCTAAGTTTCATTATGTGTTCAGTTTGCGAGATCTGTCGAGGATATGGCAGGGCATGGTGGGCACGCTCTCCACAGTAATCACCTCAGAGAGTGTAATGATGACGCTGTGGAAGCATGAGTGTACACGGGTGTTCGCGGACCGCTTTACAACCATTCAGGATAAGGAATGGTTTGGCACTGAATTGGCCTGTTTAGTAGCGGACGAGATTAGTGACAGTCATGCTGAAATGATTATTTCTAATCCGGTCTTTGTAGACTTCATGCGAGATGCTCCGGAGCCCACTGGTGAGGAGGGAGAAGATACAGACATGGAGTTGCCCAAAGTTTATGAACCGGTTAGCTCGCATGAAATCCTTCGAGAACGATTGGTTATGTTTTTGGCCCAATTCAATGAAATGGTTCGAGGCTCGGGAATGGATTTGGTCTTCTTCCCGGATGCAATGCTGCACTTGGTAAAGATCTCCCGGATAATTCGGCATCCACGTGGCAATGTAATGCTCGTCGGTGTAGGTGGGTCTGGCAAGCAATCTCTCACAAAGCTAGCCTCCTTCATTGCTGGATATAAGACGTTCCAGATAAGTTTGACGAGGTCTTATAATGTTGCAAACTTTTTGGAGGACCTGAAGCTACTGTACAGAACCTGTGGAGTTCAAGGAAAGGGGACAACTTTCCTATTCTCCGATTTGGATATAAAGGAAGAAGGATTTCTGGAGTACTTAAATAATATTCTTTCCTCCGGAGTCATCTCTAATTTATTTACTCGCGACGAGCAGGCTGAGATTGTCCAAGAACTTACTCCTGTTATGAAGCGTGAGAATCAAAGGAAGACCGCCACTCCTGAGAGCGTCATGGAGTTTTTCTTACAGCGGACGTGTTCGAATCTTCATGTCGCGTTCTGCTTTTCGCCAGTGGGTGAGACTTTCCGGGCTAGAGTACAACGATTTCCAGCTCTTGTCTCTGGATGCACTATAGATTGGTTTCAACCATGGCCTAAGGACGCGTTGGTTTCTGTGGCTAAGCACTTCCTCAGTGACTTTGAAATTGAATGTACACAGGCGGTGAAGGAGGAATTGGTGACAGCTCTGGGCTCCATTCAAGATGTGGTCTCTGAGACATCCCTTGAGTATTTTCAACGGTTCAGGAGGGCAACACATGTGACTCCCAAGTCGTACCTTAACTTTATAGCGGGCTACAAGAACATCTATCAACAAAAGCAAAAGGAGCTTGGAGATGGTGTAGAAAAAATGGACACCGGTTTGGAAAAGCTTAAAGAAGCTTCGGCTTCTGTCGAGATTCTTAAGAAGGATTTAGCAGTCATGGAGCAGGAGCTCGTGGAAGCCTCTAAGAAGGCTGAATCAGTGTTGGTTGAAGTAACAGAGCGTGCAATGCAGGCCGAGATAGTGAAAAACCAGGTTATGATAGTCAAGGAGAAAGCCGAAGCTTTGGTCGCTTGCATTGCCAATGAGAAGGCATTGGCTGAGGAGAAATTGGAAGCTGCTAAACCGGCTTTAGAAGAGGCTGAGAATGCCCTTAATACTATTAAGCCCGCACATATCGCAACCGTAAGAAAATTGGGAAGACCCCCGCACTTGATTATGCGGATCATGGATTGTGTTTTGATTCTTTTCAAAAGAAAGCTACATCCTTGTATAGCAGACAGTGGAACTCCTTGCCCAAAACCTTCGTGGCAGGAGTCGTTAAAGGTGAGTTGTGAATTCATTAAATAAATACGCAATACGTTTTTTTTTCTAGATGATGGCCAGTGCCACGTTCCTGCTCCAATTGCAAAACTACCCCAAGGACACCATCAACGACGAGATGATTGACCTTTTGCAACCATATTTTCGCATGGAGGACTACAACATGGACATGGCACGTAGAGTTTGTGGTGATGTTGCTGGTTTACTATCGTGGACAAAGGCCATGGGATTTTTCCACAGTGTGAACAAAGAAGTACTCCCGTTGAAGGCAAATCTCACCATGCAAGAGGCGAGATTAAAAGTAAGCTAACCTTGAACCGTTCAGAACGTGATTCCGTGATGAGATATTCTGCTTCCCCCATAGCTTGCCATGGAAGATTTAGCTGGTGCCGAGGAGCAATTACGTGAACGTGAGGACGCTCTACAGCAAGTGAAAAACCAGTACGACAAGGCGGTGGGCGAGAAGCAACGTCTAACAGACGCAGCGAATGTTTGTCTACGCAAAATGACAGCTGCCACAGCTCTTATCAACGGTCTGACAGACGAAAAGCATCGCTGGACAAATCAAAGCAAGGAATTTAAAATTCAATTAGGGAAGCTTGTAGGCGACGTCCTTTTGGCCACCGGATTCCTCTCCTACTGCGGACCATACAATCAGGAATTCAGAGCAAATTTAATCAAAACGTGGATGACAATTCTAAAGCAACGTCAAATCCCATTTACTTTGAACTTAAACATAACCAACATGCTTGTGGATTCATCAACGGTCTCTGAGTGGACATTGCAGGGGTTGCCTAATGATGAGCTCTCAGTTCAAAATGCACTGATTGCGACTAAATCAAGCAGCTATCCTTTACTGGTGGATCCGCAGAGTCAGGGAAAGATATGGATCAAGTGCAAGGAGGACAAGAATGACCTGCAGATTACCTCACTAAATCACAAGTACTTCAGAACACATCTGGAGGATTCTCTGTCTCTTGGTAGACCTCTTTTGATTGAAGATGTGGGTACAGAGCTAGATCCAGTGATAGACAATGTACTGGAGAAAAACTTCATTAAGTCTGGTAGCATTGAAAAAGTCCTGGTGGGTGACAAGGAGTGCGATGTTATGCCGGGCTTCATGCTTTATGTGACAACAAAACTTCCGAATCCAGCTTTCAGTCCCGAAATTAGTGCAAGGACCTCGATTATTGACTTCACCGTGACAATGCGAGGTCTAGAGGATCAGCTGCTGGGCCGTGTGATACTCATGGAGAAGTCAGATCTAGAAGCAGAACGGGTCGCTCTTTTCGAAACTGTTATGCAGAATCAACGAAACATGAAGGAGTTGGAGGCGAATCTTCTCTACCGACTCAGTTCATCTCAGGGATCATTGGTTGACGATGAGGCCTTGATTGAAGTCCTTCAGGTAACCAAGTCCACAGCGGAGGAAGTAAATCAAAAGTTAAAAATCTCAGAGATCACGGAGAAGAAGATTATGAAGGCGCGTGAAGAATACCGAGCTGTTGCAGCTCGAGGATCGATTCTTTACTTCTTGATAGTGGAAATGAGCAATGTCAACGTGATGTACCAGAACTCCCTCAAGCAGTTTCTGGTGATTTTCAACAATTCCATTACGAAGTCGACCAAGTCCAGTGTGACAGAGGAGAGGATCAATATTATCCTGCGATACTTGACATATGAGGTGTGGGCGTTCACCAATCGAAGCTTGTACGAACGCCATAAGCAGCTATTCACCTTGATGCTGGCTATCAAGATCGATTTTCACAAGGGCAATATAACGCACGAAGAGTTTATGGCTTTCATTAAGGGCGGTGCTTCGTTGGATTTGAATGCCGTGGCTCCAAAGCCATTCCGGTGGATTCTAGATATAACATGGTTAAATTTGGTAGAGATTAGCAAACTGGACACGTTCTCTACTGTCTTGCAGATTGTAAGTGCAAATAATACTTACTCGTGTCTGCAAGGCTTAATTTTCTTTCTTCTAGATCGAGTCTAACGAAAAAGACTGGCGAGTTTGGTATGAGGCAGAGAAGCCAGAAATGGAGGAGATTCCATGTGGCTACCACACTTCCTTGGATGGCTTTAGAAAGTTGCTATTGGTACGTTCTTGGAGCCCGGATAGGACAATATCACAGGCGAAGAAGTACATCGAAGGTTAAGTGAACTACAGTGTGCGAAGACTCTCATTTAACCAATTATCATTGCAGAATCTCTCGGTCCAGAGTACAGTGAAATGCAAATCCTTGACTTGGAAGCCACCTGGTTGGAATCGGAACCACGAACTCCATTCGTTTGTTTACTGTCAATTGGATCAGATCCTACCACTCAGATAGGACTGCTGGCTAAACAACAAGGAATTCGTAGGATCAAGCAATCATCCACACACAGGCAGATACTTCTGTAATCGTTTTCATTTTCAGCTCTCAAATCCGTATCAATGGGGCAAGGCCAAGAGTTTCATGCACGTAAGATGATTCTAGATTCCATGTCCGGTGGGGGATGGGTACTCCTTCAAAATGTTCACCTCTCTCTGCCATTTTGTGCGGAAGTGATTGACATGCTGGTCGAATCGGAGCACATCGATGATTCCTTTCGTATGTGGGTTACTACCGAACCCCATTCTGAATTTCCCATTGGATTGTTGCAAATGGCCATCAAATTCACCAATGAGCCACCGCAAGGTATCCGAGCAAGCATGAAACGAAGCTATCAGGTGAGATTTTTATATCATTTCCCTCGAACACTATTGGATGAAGGATTTTTTTTTTCGAAAGGCTTTCAGTCAAGATTTCCTGGACTACACATCGGCACCGCAATGGCCTCCACTTCTTTATACTGTGGCCTTCCTGCACACTGTAATTCAGGAGCGTAGAAAGTTCGGCCCACTAGGATGGAATGTACCGTACGAGTTCAATCAGGCAGATTTTGCCGCAAGCGTGCAATTTATTCAGAATCACTTGGATGAAATGGATCCGAAAAAGGGTGTCTCTTGGCAAACAGTGTGCTACATGCTTGGTGAGGTGCAGTACGGAGGACGGGTTACAGACGATTTCGATAAACGTCTTTTGACCACTTTCACTGCGGTCTGGTTTTGCGAAACTTTGCTGACGTCTTCATTCGAATTCTATAAAGGTTATCGTGTGCCTGCGACCAAAAGTTTCCAAGGATTCATTGATTATATAAGCAGTTTGCCGGCAAATGATACCCCCGAGGTGTTTGGATTGCATCCGAATGCAGATATCACGTATCAGATAAATACGGCAAAAGGTGAGTTGGCTGATTTTACTAAAGGGTTTTGTGGGTTTGAGTACATGTTAAGTGGGTAAATATTTGCAACATCTAACGGAGAGTTTCTTGCAATCGATTATGTTCAGGGAAATCATTTATTTAGAACAAACATCAAGTTGTGTGAATGTAATGAATCCAAATAAATTCGATTTGGATTAGATCCGTCTTATGAAAACAATGTTTCAGGTATTGGTCCTTAGAGCCAGATTTCAAGAGAGACTTTGTGATGAATGTTTGTTATTCTTTCGTTGCAAAGGACGTACGAGTGGCCTTGTCCTTTTTTGCAGCACTGCTTTATAGGCAGCTATTTTGTCTGTGTATGCCTGTGCGCATTCAGCATCAAACCAGCGGTTTATCGTAGGTTGAGGGATGAAACTTTAATCAGTTGCTAAATTCGCGATGGCTTGCTTGGCACATTGGGGACTTCTTAACCGACAAAGGCTTTAACGGTCGGTTGCGATTGCAGTCATTTTAATGTTGAACTTTTTCACAGTGGTTCTTGTCGTGGCATTGGTGGAAATTCGCAACCGTACCTTAACTGCAACAAGACAATGGTCCGAGTCGATGTTTGCACCTCGGAACGTTCGAACACCCAATACACTGGAGGAGTGTCTTTCGTCGATGGCAATTGGTTGGCGGTTGTTTGATCAGGGGACTTCCAAGTTGCCTTGATCTCATATATCGGGTATTGTTCCAAATTGAGCTTTGATGTGGATCGTCATCACTCGTTTACTTATGTGGCGGAAGCTCAAGACTTTTTGTCTAAGTCTAGCTCTGACAGAGAAACCACATCCAAATAACCGGTGTCTCTGCTCGTGGTAGCAGTCACCACAGTAGATGTCACAAGTATTCGTTTTCGCATTCCTGAAGAGCGGTTATTTTCCCTTTGTAGCACCTGAGGATCTCTGCTGGTTCGTTCAGGGTACAAACCCCCTGTGGTCCCGAGGTTTGCTGTGGACTGAGGTTTCAACAGTAAAATCGGTTCTTCTATCCGAGGCTTGTTTTTGTTTCATCACTAAAACATTTCTCTTTCGAGGCCGATAAGACGTGATTTCGATGCTGAACCGATATTTCGTAGGCGCTCTTTGCTTACTCCCCATCTTCCTAAGAAAAAAAGTTAAGGTGACACGATTTACCTTTTGTTTTTATCAAGGAGCTACCACGTGGAAGCGACACTAACTTAATTAAGCTGTCCACTTTGTTAATGTAAATTTCTGTTTCTCAATGGGAAATTATAAATTACATCGCTCTGTCAATGTCCGCTTCGAAGATTCCAAATTTAATTTCTATTGATGGATGAATATCTTTACTCGTGTCAAAAACACTTTCGTATGAGTGTTCATTTTTTTTCTGCCCCCGATATTGATTCAATTATTCAAAGGAGCAACAAGCCTTCCTCGTATGTGAAGAACCTATTTATACACACTCTACTGGGAAATAATAGACTGCTCCATCAATCGATAGGAAATTTTCGCTTGGGGAAAGAAGAAATCTCAATAGGTTGTCAACTTCTGCATTCACAAACCATACCATATCCTGCAATATGGCAGTCAGGCACATACACTTATACACACATATGTGAACGTCTTGTTTGCTCCCAGGAAATCATATTCACGATTAAACACTCATTATTTGCTTTTACTGTTAATAGGCATCTTGGATACCATACTCAGTGTGCAACCGAAGGAGGGCGGTAACACCGGCGGGGAGACACGAGAATCTATCGTCTATCAATTAGCCGACGATATGATGAGGAAACTTCCGTCACAGTATAATGAGTTCGAGGTACGCGAGAACCTGAATCGGATGGGTGCTTTGCTCCCGATGAACATATTCCTTAGGTAAGAGAAAGAGGGAACAGCGATGTCAACGTTGATCGATTAATTTGATTAATATTAATTTCAGGCAAGAAATCGATCGAATGCAACGTGTCATCAAGGCGGTGTTTTCATGCTTGCGTGATCTGAAACTTGCGATTGACGGTACAATTGTGATGAGTCCGTCCTTGAAGGAATCACTGGATGCAATGTACGACGCAAGGATTCCCGAACGATGGATGAAGGTGGGTGTGAATTTATGTTATTCCATCTCGCGGTAGTGCGTATGGTGGTTACCCCGCATTAAGTCTTTTGTGTAGGAGTATGAGATTCATATGCAGTTGGAATAGTAAATCAAATTGAAAATGGAAAATCACAGATTGGAAATATTCCCAGTAGCTAGGGTGATAAAGGAATTTCAATATGTCTTGAGGGCGCTTTTGGATTTGCGGTTAAAAATATTGAAATGTCAAAGTGATATAGTAGAACATTGTGTGTGTTTTTTTTATTTAATAATTGGATTCGCAGATGTCAGAGAATACAAATCTCTTTGTCATGCTCCATTTGGATCTTCTAGACGTGAAAATGTGTTTGTGGATCAAGAAGGAGGTGTTTAATTGCAAGTCACTGGCAGTTCGTCCTTTAAGGACATTTCACATTAATCATTTTGACGGAAAGGAAAGGTCAAATTGTAGAAAAAAACTTTTCGCATTGCTTGGAGTTGTAACTAATTGCTTTGTCGTCGGTTAATGAAGCTCATTACTGGCTGTAGGGATCTAAAGGGATAGTGGTACTATAAAAAGAACATTTCGTTTGTTTGTTAGAGACAATCTTGAAAACTACTTAAGCGATTTGAATAATGCTTTCACTGTTGGGACTCTTATTTATTTAAGGTGAACATAGTATGCATGATTACGCTGGAGTTAAAAGTGAAACAAGTCAAATAAAAATAGGAACCTAGAACGCCAGTTATTAAAGAACATTTTTATACAATGTGTTTACACATATTCTAGGTATGTTTACCTAGGAGCCTGCAAAGAAAACTGCTTAGTTAAAAGCACCCAAAAAGATGGAGGTATAAACTTCAAAAAGTCCTTTCGCTCAGTGTTCGAATGCTCGTGAAAGAAGTGAAACTGACTACTTAGAGTCTTCAATCTTCTGTTGGCAAGGGTGAGACATTTGCAAAGGACTACATCAAGATGCCGTGTTTAATGGTGGAGTTCCAACGAAGGATGAGAGACACGACTCGTACACCCCTTAGACATAGACTTAGTTTAATTAGTACACGGGATTTTTTCTTGGCAAAGACAGGTCATAGTGGTACGTTTGGCTTCTGAGGTTTTGTAATTATAACCCGCCTTAGCAATGATATCCATTTTGGAACCGTCAGAAAAAGATTATGTCTCTGTCCATACAGCAAAGGGATTCTGGTTTGATGAATGGAATTGTCCTTATTTTTTTCACCGACCTATTTGGAGTGATATTGTTGAACTCGTATTCTCAGAGCTTTCTAGAGTATCTTCATTATTCACACTGGAAGACTGCCTTGTAATATTAGACTTTCAGAGTTATATATCCAAAATCATGCTCATGGTCATGCTATCAATGACGTATCAGGTCATGTCAGGTATGGTCACCTCATTACAACTGTCATAAAATAAGACTTGAACAAATCCAAAAAAGGTTCCTACGTTTTGCTCTGAGAGGAATAGGCTGGCAAAATCCTTATAATCTTCCCTCTTACAACAGTCGACTTATGCTAATTGACTTGCCTAGTCTTGAAAATAGAAGGTCATATCTATGTTTTACTTTTATTGCAAAACTTATTGACGGTTACATCGACGCCTCGTACCTTTTGTCTTGTATACACATTAATGTTCCACAAAGGAATCTGAGAGTAATACCAAATTCTATTTTTATTGCGCACTATCGTACCAATTATGAACAAGATTCTCCCTTAAATTATATGTTCAATCTTTATAACAAATACTCTTATCTTCTAAATTATAATGTTAATGTTTCAAGTTCTTCTTTTAAAACTAATTACTTTTCTATATTAAATAATTCTGTACGCTAGACAGTAAGCATGATGAATAAATAAATAAATAAATAAATAAATAAATAAATAAATAAGTATTGCAAATTCGAAGGTAAGTTGGTCAGTACAGATGACAATGTAAATTTTCTAGTGGAATTTCTCAATACTCTCGAGGTCTTGCAATGCATCAGTTTACTTTGAGAGTGGGTGCTCCAGTGATATTGATGAAAACTTAGGCTGCAAGTAAAAGTTCAAAAAGGTAATATTTTTAAGGCCACAATATTGTACGAATATTCTCGAGGGGAGTCAGTATTCATATCACGTATAGTCTTAATATCGTCTGACTTCACCTTTGGGTTCAAGAGATTACAGCTCTTACACATATTTATGTTGCACGTAGACCTTGAAGTGAAAACTCTTTTGGGAACACATATCAAACGTAGAAACCGTCGCTAACACCTCTACTTTATATTTTTCTGGCATTCAATTCTATGAAAATGTCACGTGTGTATGTATTATCCTAAAAGCTTCCCTCTACTCTAAAAAAAATAAAAACCTCACTGCACCACCCATACCTCATTCAATTTAAATATTCTTTTTCTCTTCGCACTTAAAAGTGTTAAACTAACAATGCATCCATTGTCCTTCTGTTGTTGAAAACTAAATTCGTTTAAATTGCTAACTCCATCATAATGCCTCACTTCCTCCATAAACCATAAAGTGAATTGAAATTCAATTTTAATCCTTTGGTGTGAACTCAGCACAGACCATTATCGCAGGTGGACATACGAGTAAGTCCTTTTTTTTGCATTTTCAGTCAAAGGATTCAATGATTTATTCTTTTCATTCATGCATCTAGTGCTCCTTAGAAATAAGCAACTCAATATTCTTAGCTTCACCAAAGGAGGGAACACAACATCAAAGCAACCTAGACGAGAGTGAAAATGATTTCCTTTTTCTCAAAACACTTCATTTTATAGAATACCTGTCCATCCGTTCAGCTGAAAGGAAGAAAAAGCAACAAAAAATATATTTATGCTGATTTGAAGAAAATAAAAAAGATAATAATATCTGTCAAGGAATAGATGGAGATGTGCTGGTGTCTAGGATGCATAGTGGTTGGATGGTTAAAGTAATCGTGTATATTCCATTATCCCAACATTCGTGACGAATTTACCCTTAAAGCAGCTTCACGTCACTCCATCGAGCCTGAGAAAGGAGTTCTGTTCGATGAAGTGGCAATTGAATCATTAGGTTATGGTTGCCACTGTCGCATTTGTAGGCCTGGGCGCTATGCGGTGCGAATGTTTTATATTCGTGTTTGAACACGTTCTTATGACGTATCCTATCGGGAGATTCCTTAGATTTCCGGATCTTCTTGTGGCAACGGATTATCTACCGATTCCCATTTATTTGTATTCGTTTACTTAGTTAATCTTGTCAGATACTTTCCTTTTTTTCTGTTTCTTTTTGGGGAGAATTAAATCATGGTCTTCATTGCCGAACTCATCAAAAGATTATTATTTATTTTTCCTGTATCCGTGTGTAGGACGAGATGCAAATCGTCAAGAGGAATTCTCTTCCTTTTTTTTTTGGATTAATTCTGATGAAATGTTTATATGATTTGGTTCTTATTTGCTTTGTAAATATATTCAATTTCGAGACTTTCTTTTTTCGTGCGTATGAAGAAAATATTTTTGTAACTTTGTACAACTTATTTTTAATATATATTTTCATGGCGGCACGAGGCAGAACTAATTTAGTCTGTTAAGCAATTAGTATGCCATCAAAGATGGTGATTATTTTTTTTATTAAATTTTCCGTTGTGTTAAGTCCGCAATTGTGCGGTTATGTAGGAATTTCTTTGTGAAATTCTTTTGTGGGCAGGAAATTGGAGAGTTTCCTACTTGTGATAATGAAATATCTTTGTACTGCAGTATTAAAATTCTTGACGTTGTTTTGAACATGCGTTAGGAATAAGATACCAATTGTTTTGTACCAACTTAGGCGAATGGTGCTGAAAGAAGGACCAGAGTTGACAAATTTCAAAATGCACGAGGTCTGACTATTCCAACAACATGAATATCTGAGAGAGCCGAGATTAAAGCAGTCAATTGAACTGTTGAAAGTGCTTACTTTCTTTTATTGGCGGTACAGTCCGGTATAGACCTGGACCTCAATGAACAAGCATTTTTAGCAGGTTGCCACCAGTTTTGCACGTCAAGTTGGTTGAGGTATTTTTCTACCTCTACTGCACCGTCCCTCCAAAGTGGACTTTAAGACACTCCGAGCTGGTGTGCATTTGCTTTGCGTTTCACTATCCACTTCTGGTATCTGGAATTCCTTTTGACTAGGTCGCTTGAAAAAGTCTTTACGCATTCAAGTGATGCAGCAAATAGGATTTTGTAAGCGTTCTTGAGGAGACCTACCTACTTATGGTTTACTGAGGAGACTTACTTTCAGAGGCTTACCTCACACAAAGCTGAGCTGAGCTTACGTCCGACCAAATTTTACAGCTTCGTTGCCCATGCTACTTTCAATGTTAGGGGTGGCCATGGTGTAGTGGTTGCATCATCGCTTGTCACGCTGAAGGTTCCAGGTTCGAGTCCCGATGTCAAAAAAAAAGTCGATCAACTGCGAAACAAGCTGACGTCAACTCTACCGTAAAGGCATAACACTGGCAGTAGGGTAGGCAATGGCTTAAAAGTGTTGATCGTACTAATGCCATCGGGATGTTCGAAAGAAATACTGTGAATTATAAGCAATGGCAACAATATCAATAATTCTCCCCAGTCATTCTGGATACCACCCTCGGAGCAAAAAGGCTGAAAACCTAATACCACCTGAGTTTCCAAATCACTACACCAACACTAGCGCTGTGTGAATAGCATCATAAGGGTATTCATAACACCTTTAGCGCTAGTGAATTATAAAAAAAAAAAAATCTCTTACTGCTTTAAACAGCTCGACAGGAAGGCCAGCACCAACAGCTTTATTGAATTTGAATTTAGATATATGTACGTACATAGTTTCCTTGACTTTGTCCAAGTCACGTGAATGGAATCGTTGGCTCCCATCATCCAGATAAAATGCTCCATTCTGTCTGAGAGCTGAGGTCTTTCCCTCGACAGCGCTTCTCATGGTTTTTCTTTTCTTTTAGATATTTTTAGATATTTAATAAACGAACTGACTTGACATTATCAGTCTGATTAGGAAAAAACCACTACCATAGTTTTTTACATAGTTAAGTATCTGTTAATTGTTCTCCAAATACGCGGGCTATTTGTACAAATGTTCATATTCGCCTCCCTGGTTAAAGTGCTGATATTCGTCCGATTTATAAAGAATCACTTTAGTTGTTCGGGGGAAAGTTTCCCTACGCAGTTGGTATTTCAAACCCCTTAAAACATCAACATAATTATGTTAAGGATCTCAAAGTATAATCAATTGACGTTTCACTTTATCATGACTCTCTAATAGTGTCCTTTAATTAATATCCAAAGCAGAACTCTTTAAGCATCGGAAATCGTTAACAAGTTCCTGTTTCCTTTAAGAGCTACTCGTTATTTATTCTTGTATTCCTTCCGCCACAATTAACAATGAACCTCCCCTTCTTAAACTTTCCTCACACAAAAGAAAACTAATTACAGACCCGTAGTTCTAAAAATATCTGGGCCTCCAACCATTATAATGCCACGTCAAATCAATGGACACGAACAGATTTATGAATCCTTTCTCAAATCTAAATAGACATTCAGGCGACAACCCCTATCCACTACAACAAGGTAAAACTAATTAACCGGGTCAATAATCTCGTCAATTTAATGCTGCTGCTTTATTAATCCGCTTTTCTTCCACTCTAAAAAAAAAAAAAAGTAATGTTGTGTGACGTGAAAAAAAAAAACACACTCGCCCCCTCCTACGAACTTTTCCAAATATTATCCATCGTCTGCTTGTATTATAAATATAATGCAAATCGACAACCCCCCACACACAACAAACAACACCACTCCTTCGAATATTCTAATCATTTGTTAATTTGTTTGTCCTTTGAACAAGCAGAAGCATAATTTTTTGTCCTTTCCTTTTGTTTATCAAACAAAAAAAATAAAAAATTCTCCTCCGCAGATATCATGGGAATCAACAACTCTTGGATTTTGGTATACCGAGCTTCTTGAGCGGAACGGACAATTCCGCACCTGGATATCAACCGATCGACCAAAGGTAAACATCTTGTACAATGTTATATTTTTCGTCTTTCATCTTCCATTTGAAGGGGAGTTCGGGACAAGTCCTTAAATTGTATGCACAAAATTTTCTTTAGAACACCACAATTTGATGTCCTTAAGAAGAACGATGTGATGTTCGTTCGCTTTTGAAAAGCAATTAACGGTAATGAAATTTTATTTTTATTTTATGAACTTAGGTTTTTTGGATGACTGGATTTTTTAATCCTCAAGGGTTTTTGACGGCCATGAGACAGGTGAGTCGTAAAAATTTGAATGAAAATGAAAAATGTTCGCACGAATGGAAAATGTTATATTTTATGGTTCGTTTGGTATGTACAAACAAAACGTCAATCAGCTGTCATATCGGATAAACTTCGAACGAGATGTCCTAAGCGATGTCACGAAATAAAAAAGGATTGTGGGTGATTGAATTTAATTTTTTTTTTCTTTTTCGATTTTGAGGGTAAAGCCGATAAGTTCAAAGTTTGGCAAATAATCTGTCTGATCAAAGGCTTTTTGAATAAAATAATTGGAAAAAAATTGTATTTGTTACAATTCCTTAAGCCGCTCTTATATCAATAGTCGCTGTGTTGTTTGTAGTCACAACAGTTCACTCAAATTTCTTTTTTTTATGACGAATTGAAACGTTTGATGTCTGACGACTCGTTGAGTCGGTTTTTTAAATGATTTGACAGCATTGAGTTCAAATCTTTTTCGCCATGTTCGTTCCAAGCGGCCCAATTTCTCTCAGAATGGATTGGTTTGCATGGCATGGTTCCTATGTGCAGTAAGATGTGACCAATCCATTGTGAGTTCCTTTGTCATATTAATATGTCTTTAAATCGGTTAGTTCGAGTTTTGATCTAGTTAGAGAACCCTTAAGATTATATATATGTATATGGGCAGTCGGTAAAGGTCCCTTTCCACCTGCGTGTGTGCGCCTTCATTTCGGGTAGAATTCAAAACTCTTCGCTTTACATGTCATAGCTATCTTGTAGCTGAGCTCTTTTGACTAAGTCGATGTCGCTAAATAACCCATACAGTTTGTTGTATTGTATCTTCTTTTCCATCTATGCAGACCGTACTAATAGATCACCCGAAGGATTTTTTTTCTCGAAACAATCGAGGGCAATGTCATCCATTGTTGACAGAGTATCATGCTTCCGCCCTGTAGAGCAGGAATATGATGACTAGGGTCTTGTGTAGAGTCACTTTGCTCGTTCGAGAGAGGGCTTTGGTACTCAATTGTCTTCTTAGCCCACAAAAACCGCGATTGACAAGAATTATTTCACATTTGATCTCAGTGCTAGTGTCTGTGTCTGAATTAATAGAGAGACTGTCTGTCTAGGGCCACGTTCTGTCCATGACGTGGACTTTCCTGATCTAAAGCCACACTGATATGGAACAATCAGATTGCTGACAAAAGGCTTAAGGCGTTCACACAATACAGCGAATAAGATCTTGTAAGAGATGTTGAGCAGATTTACGAGTATGTCTCTGGTGTGGTAAAACTTGCTTACTATGAGCTACGGCGACCATATCTCTATACTTCCTAAAAGTTGTACGTAGGACCCTGAGGACAAGTCTTAATCGCAGAAACGCATTATTCCCAATTACTGTGATGTCGGTATCCATAATCATGTGAACTGACTAGATGCTCTAATTTTTGCAGTAGCTGCTAGGACGACGAAGAATTTGAATTCATTCATCGATTGTTCTGCGATTTCCTCGCTCTGAAGGAGAGGGCGATTTTTTTATGCAATTTCTAACTAAAGGAACACATTTTTGTTGAGTGGAAAAGTCTTCTGCAGTTTATACGAGTATTCCTATTTGAACAATGGACAAAATGTCTTCTGTAAATCCAGTAAAGCAATTACTTTCTGCTTCTGGAAATGATATAGGAACATCTAACATCAAACCCTAATCACATAAACCGGGACCGCCCAAAGTTTATTTAAAATTTCACTATAGGTCATTTGTCTAGTTAATTAAATGAAGATACATCAGCAACCAACTAATACCTATCCTTAACGAAGGGCGAAATTCTGATTGTAATCATCCTTTTGAAAGCTTTTACCTAGAGTATGTAATGTTCTTGTTTTTGTTTTTTTATTAAATTAACTCAGTCCCAAAAATTAAATACCTCCTTTCAAAGCTACCCTTTGAGATAATCAGCAATTAAACTCTTTGTTGTTTTTGTTGAGGAAACAAAGTCAAAGCCCCCAACTCTTGTAAAAAAAAAATCTCATGAAAAAGGTCACACAGACTTAGAGACACGACAACCAACAGTCCTTGCATCTAAATTTAACATTTCAAATCTCCCCGTTCAAACACGTGTTAGAAGGTACACATCATGGCGGCGACGCACGAGCCCATTGTCAAAGGAGCGCAATGAAATAAATAACTCGAATGTCAGAACTCATAAATCAACTTTGGAAGCTGAGCAAATATAGTTTGACTTTTGTTTGTACATCGAAATGGAAAATAAAGCCGCCTTGTACCCTCCCATGCCACCATATAAACATTTTGAACTCCCTTGCGGACATCAAAACAGGTGTACATTGTGCCATAATAAATAAAACAAGAATATAGAGAACAAAATAGAAGTTATATTCAATAATTTTGCTGTCGCTACATATTTTTTAAATTACACATAACATATTTCGTTTTTGTTTCCACCTCAACTGTTCGCATGCAACCAAAAAGGAAGTAACACGAGCGCACAAAGGATGGGCCCTCGACTCGGTGGTGCTACAAAATCAAACAACCCGCTACAATAAGGAAGACATCACAGACTATCCGGCGGAGGGGGTGTACGTACACGGATTGTTCCTGGAAGGTGAGAGAAGTTATCAGAGGTTTTCTTTGTTTTTTTCGTTTTCCTGTCGCCAGAAAGGATTGCAAAATGGGACACCATGTAGGTGATTGTGGTGTGATGTGTTTATTGTTGAACATTTTGTGTAGGAGTAGCGGCAAAACGAAGTGAGATCTTTCGAAAAGGTATCCATTGACATGGAAATTTGTAAGAGAGAACGTACTGGGAGTTAATCTCATAAATTAATGGTTTTGTGGGATCAAAGAGAGCAACAGGTTTACGATGGAGTTGCATGGTTAATGGTTTGAGATGGCTTAAGGGTTTTCTGTAAATAGGATCAATATCAATTTCAATTTTATCAATATATTGGGGATTTCGAAGGCACAAGTATAGCACATTTGCCTTTGCGTCCTTTTATTTGATTTTCAGTTTGAATATTGAATATCTTGTGGGTGGGTTGCTGTGTTTCTTTATTTAATTCTTGGGAATAATGTTTGTTTAGAATTCCTTGGTAAAGGCTATTACTTGGGTTTATTCTTGAACTTTGAGTTAATTGTTATCTATAGCTCACATGTATTAAGAAGAAGAGAACCCGCAGCTGATATAAGAGCAATTAAGATTGTAGGATAGGAAGAGAGAAAATTCCTTACTTCATTGGGTCAGTTTTACAGCGAAATGTACTTTATATCTTTTTGTCCTGAACCATTTCAGAGATCAGTAAACAACCAAAACTGTTTTTATTGCAAGTTGGTTGGAGTTCTAACAATCTGTGAGCTCATATTTTGTTCTATAAGCTTTCACTCCGCTGCGGCTTGTGAGATAAGGATACACTGCATTTTACCATTACGATAAGTTTCCATTGCTCTACAAGAAGACAGCTACAGGTTATCGCTAAAGGACAAAAGTACAAATACAAATATTTGCACGAATGAGAGACAGTTTTATTGCCGACTCCGATTGAGAAGCCTTTTCATGACAGATTATACTCTCGGAGGCTTGTCATTGCCTGCGAACGAATGGTGCCTCTGTCCTCTTGTTTAGCGGTCCAATGCACTAAATAATAAGCCACAACCACAATCTGATTCAATATCCCCTGCCGATCGGGTGGAACTGCACTAGTTTTGTACCAGTCTTAGTCCCAAGGTATTGTCCTTGCTTAACATTGCCGACACTTACAAAGCGTTCATCATAATTGCTGATTGATTTGTCATTTAGGCTCTGCTGGGGTTTAAGCTGCATTCAACAAGCATGTCAGAGTCGGTGTCAACGTTTTAATTATCGAAGTTAATATATTTCAGCAGCTATAAAGTATAGGTTATCACTTTCACTGTTTACCGTAAAAAAAACAACCTCTAAATGTTTTTAAATTCCGTCCTTCAATTCAAGTTTCTTGTTGTTTGGAACAGAGTGTTTTACTTTTTCTGATTTTTTCAAACAATTTCGCACCCTTATACCCAGCCAAAGGCGATTTTCTTTAATTTTTCACTTACTGTAAGTGGCCTTAAACAAAATGACATTAAATTGTTCACTTTGACATGCTTACGGCCATTGGCAAATCTTCTTTCCAATCGTTATTAATTTCATCTCAGCGGTAAGCCTAATCCACAGGCCACTTTTTGGTCCTGCCTTGAAGGCAATGTCACTACTCCTCTTTAAAACAAATTATCAAATTAAATAACCCCCCAAGCATATGAATTTCAAAAAATTAAAATCAATTTCTAAATTTAGACCTAGCTTGCGTAAAAAAGGTCAAATTTCACTTCATCTCGAACGCTCACACGAGCACAATAGTACAAATTGACGAGAAACTACCCGAAACGTTTAAGCCAAAATGGACCCGAATTTGGACCTTTTGCATTACAAATCCCAGGGATCATTTGAATTCGACCCGAGCTCTTAAAACCTGAACCTCAAACAATCTGATTTCGATTTGACACAACATAAAATGGGGCGGTTAAACCCGACAGCAACCCGTGCTTCCGAAAGGATTCATCCGCATAATGTCTAGAGTGTTCTCGTATGGCATCGTGACAATTCCATATGTAATGGAACAACAAATGACCCTTATATTGGCCATCTAATCCTGTGTATGTCCATTTCGTTGAGTGGGAGGGTAAATGTTTATCCGATTTGGATACCAGCAACCGATGGATTTTCAATTGAAATGCGGAAATTTCGTTGCCAAAAGTTGTCATTTTGCACCCTCATTGCAAGTCATTTCTATAATTGACTCCATGAATTGGTCCTGTAGCCGCACACAGTCATGTAACCGGTTTGGATAACCATCTAGTAGGTTCGTTTGAAACTCCCCCGCAAAATGGCACCCTTGTCAGTCAATTCGTGTGCTCAGTTCGGTTCATTTCGACTAGGAAGTGTGGGCGTATCGGTGTTGGAAATTTGTTCCGAGAGTTTTTATGATACCTTTCCAGGTGATTTGCTATCCTGATTAGGAGTATTGATTTTATTTTGAATTTTTCACCGTATAGCCACCACATTTTGTGTGGCAATTAAAAAGAGGTTTGGAAAAATGTTTTGATTTTTTTTTCTATGGCTCTGCAGGTGCTTCGCTGGATAGACGGAGCGGAAAGCTAATTGAATCGAAACCAAAAGTTCTTTATGAGCAAATGCCAGTTATATACATTTATGCAATCAATACCACAGCGGGAAAGGATCCTAAGCTTTACGAGTGCCCAATTTATAGGAAACCACAACGAACCGATACAAAGTATGTGGGCTCGATAGATTTCGAAACGGATTTCAGTCCCAAACATTGGACACTGCGTGGCGTGGCACTGCTTTGTGATATTAAGTAAATTTTGTCTTGACAAGGATGACGATGATAAGGATGACATGAAGTTGTTATGATACTTGTTTTTGGATACATGCTGTGATGAAGATTAAAGTTATGGTTTTGTTAGATCTCATTGGAGATGGACATATCTTATACATATATGTACTCGAAATAAAAGTGAAGTTTTAACATCTGAAGCTGGCATATTTTGCGTTTCTACCTATATATTTTGAAATAATAAACATCGTTGCCGCTCTATTTGCAGTAACTCTTGAGAGATGTTATCAGAGGTTTTTGTTCAACTCACGTAGGTGTTTCAAGGTAACATATTTCTCTGAAAAGTGGAAAGTAATCACCACAAGTCTAAGGAGATTTCAATTGTGAAACACTGTTTGTATGTAAATTCAACCGGGTGCGTTGGAGAAATTAAATTATTCAAATCTAAACTCAAGATATGGTGGTATTTTTCTGGAAGAAAACCACCACACTACAGCAGTCAGACGCAACTGGTACTACAAGGGAAAAAAGTGTTATACTGTCCTTTTTTATCCAAAGACAGGACACTTGTAAAGGAAATCTTCCGCAGTGTCTTGAGGGGCACTCGAGGGGTACTCGAGGAAGTTCTTGCGCAACCGAGACAAGCTTTTTCTTAAGTTTAGACTTTTAGAGCAACAATATGGTGAAGGAAGAAAACTTGTTAAAAAAATTACAGTCAAAGAAGTACCTACTGTGACGATGAAGCTTGTGCCAAAAGTCGTGTCAAATGAGGCGACCTTTACTGTATCATGAATCTTTAATTATTTGTTGAGATCCTGAAACGACTCAAAAACTAATTCTATTCCATCTTAGAAAACTGAACCAGGAATTGTATAAATTCTCGAAAAATGCGTAAATCGTCCTCAAAGCTTTTGAAGAATAAATCGTCAGTGAAAACTCAGTGCGCTGCACTTAACTGAATTTGTTTAACACGTGTTTTTAGTGTCAATATTTACCATCAAATCGAAAAAACCGCAAGAAGCATGCTTCCAATAATTTATTTTTAATAATTTTTTCTTTTTATTTAAATTTCATTTAATTTATATACACTTTGTCTGGGTTCTTTGTTTTTTTTTTGGTTTTTTTGTTTGTTTTTCATTAAAATTTAGCATCAACAACATTTATTCCAAATATACATAATTTTTATTTAATTTTTTTTTGTTTTTTGTCATGAACTCTTGTAACAGATAATAAATGTATCTATTATTATTTTTCTTTTTTTTACATAATTGAGATGAGATTTTTTGTTGTTGTTAATAAGTCATTGTAGTGTTAGATTAATGGTGAAAGGTAACAAAAGATCGATGGATCTAGGATAAAATCTTTTATAAATTAAAAGCATTTTTTGTTTGAAAAATTCCCTTAAACTCTCTGACACGGATTGAATTTGCAATTTGTTTCCTTTTAACAATTTATCAATATAATTTTATAAATAAATAAACTTTGCATTTTTCTTTTCTTTTTAATTAGAAAATTAAATAAAAATTTACATTGACAATAAATTTACTTGTTAAGTTTAATTATAATATTTTAGTATATTTAGTATAGAAAAATACACTAAGTTGTTTGTTAACAAAATAATTAAATATTTATTTTTTCGTATAATTTTTTTCATATTTTTGAAGTTTTCTACCTTCAATTCTATAATTTATTTAGATTCGTTACTTTTACAATTATCAATAGTGAAGTATTAGTAAGCATTAGCACAATAAGTCAGTTGAAAAGAAATGAAAGGATAAGCTTAGCAACTAAAAACTTTAAATGCAGTTTAAGGAACTTTCTTGTTTTTTTTGTTTTTGTAAATACATTATTTGTGCTATTTTTCAGTATTTTATTAGTGGAATTGTAGTTAACATAAAAGTTGGTGGTACTTCTGTTGGCTTGGGTACAATAGAAGCTCTTGTTGTTATAGTTATGAGTTTCGTCGCAAATAAAACAAGAATTGTATATTGGAATTTACTTTCTAGTGTAGCGGTTCTTATGCAAACGATACAGATATCTTAACTGGTAATCATCGTCATCACCAATCTCATTGGCGATCAGTTCCCGATTTGTGTTGTCCAATTTTTTGGTGTTGTCGTCATCGATGTTACCGCCATTGTGTAACAATTCATAGAGAATGCTGTTCGGATCTGGGTCGGGATGATGCTGTTGAGGGCCACGTTTGCCAACATTCTTCAGTATGGCACGGTTTATTTCAACCTGAGAATAGATAAAAAAAATACGAAATGTAATCGAAAGATATGGAGGAAAATGAAAATAAGAAGTCCTGAATATTAGATAAGGATAAGACGCCAAGTATAGCTGAAAAACCATACCAGTAGTTTCCAAAGAGCATTACAATGTGTCCTTAAGTAGGGACCAAATACTTGTGGTTGTGGGGGAAAAATTGTGTGCAGTCTCGGATATAAGAGAGTTTACCTTCAGTTGAATTGTTGGCTCCTAGGCAGAGACTTTGCTTTTTGAATGCCTAAAACCTGCAGTCACAATGCTTTCGCAGGAGAGGAGCTCACGCAACTTGCAAAGTTATATGATATATCGAGTTCTGTAAGTCTAGACATTTTGCAACATATTTGAAGAGACATCGAGTATGTGTGCTCATTCCAAGGAAGGTACATATCGTGAACGGAAAGTCTTTCAGTCTTAGCTATGAAAGTACCATTCATAGATAATGTCGAGGCTCGAATTTAATAAGTTTAACATACGTTGCCGCTCTTCTTCTATGTCCGAAGAGTAAGAACGTGAGTTAAGAAATGAACTCTCATCAGCGAAGATAGACTACGATTACAAGTTGCAGCCAAGGGAGGATTTTTAAAAATTAGAAAGAGAGCCAGAGACAAAACGGAGCCGTTGGGATATGGTGAATTATATGATGAATCGCTGACTTGAAACAGTCGAAAACGATTTAAATTGAACAGGAGATACAATAATGCGACATGCATGCAATTTTGATAAAATACCTTCGTTTTAAGGAGAAGCCTAGCCAAGCGGTATAATGAGCCTTTGGATTACTCAAATCGATTTCTAAATATCAGAACACATGTCAAATTGAAAATCCACTTCAGATCTAATCGCTTAAGTATATCTTCTATCTAAACATAAACTATTGACGTCACTTGATACCAATTCGACTCACACCCCTACACGTGTTCAAATAAAATTTCTTGTCCGACTATTATTCATTTAGTTTATTTTCTCTTAGAAATCGAAAACGGTGGCACTCCTTGTAGGATAGCAGCAACAAAATACGTCACTGGTTGTAGGCTTTCATACATGGAACGTGGGCTATAACGTGCTATATTTTTCTTATTTTTTCCACAGCCATAAAGTAAATACAAACAATATTAACTCACTTAAGCTACATTTTGAAACTTGTCTACATTGAAATTTTCATGCAATAAACACTATTGTAAACACAAAACAATATTTAATCACCTTACCCTAAACGGATTCCGAGACCCCATTGAAAACATTTTGCAAATTGAGATGTTTTTCCACACACACAATTCCCAGAGGATAATGCAAACTCATATGGAATTCGTTCATATTGAGGTTATCGAATGCAAAATGCATGATTCCTCAACTGGGATATTTGATTCTGCTCACTTGAAGCTATATAAATACTCTTGCTGAAGTTGAATACTTTCGTCTGTTGGGAAATTTCAATAAAACTACCGGGATGGGACCAACTACGAGTACCAGAACCTGCTGCCCGTCTCAATGCGTCAGAGGTAAACTTTCTCTGGAGTGTGATGAAAAATGCCACCGCGTTTGACTTTTCATGAAATTTATTGAGTGAATCGAATGTTTGTTTGGTAGTTCCATTGAGATTAGTTGCACTTTCCTTGCAACGTAATCAATTTCATACAATTGAAATTGAAGCAATACGTTCTGATGCCTGACTTAAACGCTGGTATTCGAGTGTAGGTGCTTTCTTTTTAATTTAACATCCATCAAAAGAATTCTTTGGAAGAAGACATCAATGTATGCATTGATATATAAGTTTTCTTTTGGAATCCCACATCCATAGTTCTTTGACATTCTAAGATATTCCCAAATTATTATGAAGTCCTTGCTTAGTTCGCAAATTGTATTGGTATTCCTTCATCATTGTTATAACGAAGGTCGATTTGTTGGAACGCGAGTGGGTGTAAATGCCGTTGCTGCTTATAAAATCCTTACAAGTTAGGTGCAAAGACTGCCTTTTAATTATCGTCGTGGATTCACTAACGACAGTGGTGACAGGAAGTTAATTGCATATGAAGGCGGTCGGGAAATTTTATGGTTCGTTTACGTTGTGGCAAAATTTCTGGAAAAGGAATTTATGATTGGATGGATTTCATTATAATGAAAGGCAATAGCAAAGTTACGTAAGCATGGAAAGTTACTCCAAATGCTGTATTTATTGGAAGCCGGTAACTATTTGGTGACGTCGTTGGTTAGAAGGTTGAATTCTTTGTGAATATTCAGACAGCTATGCTTGAATAAATGATAAATATTTGAATGCTTATTATTGTGTTGATATTCACACAAGCAGAAGCTACCGAAATTGAAATTAAATAAATTTTGAAATAGGAACGGTCCAATGGACAATGGAATCGAAGGAATAACACCTTTACAGGAAGCCTTGTACTGTTCGATTGGCAAGAGTTATTCCTCATTTGGTTTTGAAGTAATAGTAGAGTCGAGCTAGGCACAAAGCCCTTTATTACCTCGAAGTTATGGATGGCTGTCCACTGTGAGATTCTGTCTGATTCCTCCATGTTGGGTGTTTCGTCGTATTCACAACAATCACTTGGATTTGCCCTCTGTCGTTGGCCTAAGCAAGCATTTGCACAAACTTTTAAAATATTGCGCTTTTGGTGTTGGCTTCAAGCATGATGTTAAGGAAGTCATATGACAGCGTGTCCCCTTGTCTAAATCTAAGTTTCTGGTACCGACCATGATGGAGCAACGAGCATGCTCCTTCGTCATCTTACACAGACGCACGAGTACTCATCTGCCCAAATTTTAGAAATGAGTTGGTTTGTGTAATTTTTTGGCTTTCGTCGTTTAGGTTGAATGATTGGTCTTGGATCTACACCCTTATTTACATCTAGGTCAATGAAAGCATCATCCCATTTGGAGAGAATAAGTCTTTAAGAGCAACAGGAGATGATAAACAGCAAATGGATTTTAAGAAATCCGCGAAAAAAAAAATGAAAATGGTGCCCATATCGCTTGATAGACGTTGCAGACTTTCTGATGCAGAAAGTTTTATATAAACTCATAGAGCATTTTCAGCTGTCATTTTTGGGTCTTTCCTGGTCTAGAGGAGGTAGACACCTGCTATGACACCAAAATCGCTCCAATTGCTATATTTGTATGTTTATTCTATTGCAAACCAGTAAGTGATCATAACCTTACCTAACAATTCAATAAAATATTGATTTCCCAAAGGATTCACCAACTTCCAGCTTCAGTGGGTGTACACCTTAAATTTCCCCCAATTACATGTCAACGTTTTTTTCCAAAAATTTATTCAAATAATCTTGCACTCCTGTTTAACTAATTTAACTCAAAATGGATACCATTACCATCAACCGGTGTCCTCACCACAAAACAGCTTAAACATCCTTTAAGAGAAAAATAAAAATTAAATAAAAAGAAACAAGCAAACAATCAAAATAAAGGAAAACGCGAAGCTTCTTCAAGACATTTTTTTTTTTTTTCAAGAAGCAGCCCATGACATTGTATAATTTCATTAGGCGCGCTTCATATTCCCGAAAGAAGGATCATAGGAGAAAAACACGCATCCAAAAATATTCCAAACTCTGCTCCTGTGTACTAAATTGAATTTAAATCGAATAAAGTAAAGTATTTTCGTTTAGACTTTCATATATGTGCTTAACGTGTTTCTTCATGATTTATACGAACACCGTCTCAAGCACAGAGATTTGTGAAACCCATGTGGGTGTAAGGACCTTTTCCACGTTTTTACCGTGCGACTTTAATGTGCACACCGAAAATAATTTGTTTTTCAGGTAAGAATAAGAAAATTTCACATCAGTTCACATTACCACGGAGGCCGGTGGTAATAAAATTTTATTATGGAAGACATGCTTATGCTTAAGGGGGACGGAATTCTTTTGAAAATCTGAATTTTTTATTTTTTTTGTTTCGGTATTTATCTGAAGCTCCTTAATGGTTTTATTGTGGGATTATTTGTTTAATAATAACGGTGTTAAGTATGTTGCTACACAGTAAGAACATAATGTCCTTGGGAATGTACTTAAAGAAATTGTGATTTTGAGTAGGTTGTTGGTATAATTTCAATTCGTTGTAATCCGTTGTGAATGGAGTTCTCTTCTTTTGTGCCAATTGACCAAAGTTGGTGGTTAAACTTTGTAGTAAGTGGTGTTAAAAGTTTGTGGACTGTAAAGAATAGAGTTTTGAATATTATTGTCTTGCATTGATGGCCAAGTGAGATAAAGAGTAGAAAGATTCTCTAAGGATGGTGGAAAAGACCAAGGTATATTGTTAGCCTGACCAGCAAAGCAAGGAAAGTTGCCCACCAAAAAAATGTAATCAACTTAAACGCTAAGCAACGAGTGTTATATGAGTGGCCTCTACTGTTACGAGAAAGTTGCAAACGTGCCTATGAAATGTATCTCTAATCCACATCTTTACTAGGAATTGGGTGAGGATCCAATAGATAGAACCACCCAAGGAAGAAAGATCAGCTTGCAGTGTAATTTTGGATCACTTTTCCAAAATTCTTTCATTAATGACGCGAGTTAAATTTGTTGGCTTCCAATGCGGAAATTGTTTCTGGCTTATCGGCTTGAACAAGTGAATTTACATCTCGCCAAAGAAAAGTTACAAGATTTTGGGGGCTTATTCACGGGTTCATTTCCCTAAGTACCGATTTTTTGTTTCAATAAATCATCAGTGTCTTTCTGCCTAGCTTTCTTTTGAAAGAAATAAGGTTCAATGATGCCCCTAGCGTTTGCAGGGATTAAAAAGAAAAAAAAAAGGTTCGGAATCTGCTTTACGAGTATCCTGCCCTGGCTAATGGATGAATGAGGACTCTTGATAGTCACTTCTTCGACGAGCTTAAAGGAATACATAGAGGGATACCCACATGCTACCCAATCGCAAAATCCCAAAACCCAAAATCCCCATCTTTTGAAAAATCTCCAAACGCGGGCACTGTCCTGCGACTACCGCTCCGCTTTTCTGCTCTTATCATTGCTTGGCGACAGCGATATAAGGCCATAACTCGAAATGTAACAAAAACCTTTTGCTCCTTACTCATTTTGAACATAAAAGGACCAGAGTACGGTGCAGTACAAATTCCCAATACGGGTATCTGTTTAAGAATTTTGTGTTTGGGGATTTTGTTTTTGGGGTAAGAATGCCCAACCCATACGTAGATAATATTGAGCTGAGATTACTATCTCGATCCCGTGGCATCACGTTGTTATCATTCACAGTCACTTCTACTTCTTGAATTCTTCCTCTAAACAGAACAGTACACAATCTTGTGCATGTGTTTACTTTTTGGTCTTAGTTTAAAAAATGTACTAAAATCGCAGCCAAAGAAGTTCCTCAATTATTTTCTTCCCAATTTAGTTTGCGCCTAAGGATATGTTACAAAAAAAGTGTTTCATTCTTCGTTACACTCTGATTTCTTAAGAAACTAATAACTCTATTTAGTTAGCTTATCCGTCATAGTATATAAGGTCGTTCAGAAGATCGTAACGATGAGTTCTGAATTTGCAAAGAAAAACTTAGATTTCGTTCACTGGACTTTTCAATTTCTCAATGCATTGGACGACGAACCTTGTATGAATCCCCTGAAGCCTGACTAAACTGACCATTCGGCTGTCTACCAGTCATATTCAATCTAAAAATAGTGTTGTGGCGAATCTTGCTTCGGTGTTAGAACCTAAGACTATTTGGATTCTTGTTTAAAGCAAGAAGATGTCAGACGGATTTTTTTTTTTAAAAGACTTAATAGTTCCCTTTAAATGTCATTTCTAAACGGTATACTAAAATAGTATGGAAGTACCCTTACACTCTTGAAATAGTTGGGTGTTTGTACAAGAAAACTCGTATAAGTTTTCTTCTTAAATGTTAGTGCACTACAGTCTTTCTATAAGCAAGCAACTAAAAATATATATCAAATTAATTGCTAACAAGTCTGTAAATATATTCCCTTAGCAGCGAAAGACTCATTTTAATAAATCAGATGATTCATAGAATTCACTCGACTTAATGTAAAATGCCAAAACGCAGCTGAAACCACTTCCTCCAGTGGTTACACGAAAGTTTACAAATTCTAACAAACTTATTCCGTCAAACTAATTGAAATTACAAGCGTTAATATCGCTTAAACTGAAAATGTAATAATTTCTTCGCAAAATGTGCAATAAATTCCTTCAAGTGTTTTGCTAAGTACACCCTAGTGTAAGCTTCTTTACACAGCTCTGACTTCCCATGAGTAAAATCCTTTAGAACTTAAACAGAAAACATTCTTTTGCATTTCCTGAAATCTCTGTGCGAAACAAAGTTTCTCGTTTCCATTTACAAAATGTTAATGCAAACTTCCAGCTCTTCTTACACACAACGTACGGCATGCATACAACTCAAGTTAAACTTTTGAGCCCTAGTCCCGATAAATTTTCACTTTTCACTTTTCACTTCTCCATCAGTCATTTAATTTTTTGTTTCCAAACGGTAAAAGCGTGGTATCAAACAAAAAAAGAAATAAATATAAATTTATGTTATAATATTTTTTTTATGATTTTTGCTCTTACCTGCCTCGTGTTCTCTTTCATTTGCCTTCGAGCTATTTCTAGTAAAAGTCGCTGCCGGAGCACATCTAGTGGATTTACTATTGACAACGATGGTTTTGTACGCTTCTCCAGCATGAAATCATCCTGAAAGGACCAAAGTTAAAAGAGAAATTCAATTATTAGTAAAATGTAAATGCAAAGAAAATCAATCAAGTCTTTGTGGGGTCAGGAGAGAGGAAGGATGCTGCAAACATTAAGTAAGTGTGTCCAATTTTCTCTAACAAGGTGCCAATTAATCGTTTAATTTGAGCAAAATTCAATTTCATTTGTGAGAGATCACTTAAGTGAGAGTAATTTCTCTCATTACCCGTGGCCATCCTTCCAGTGTGTTTCTATGGTTTAGTGTGGGAGTTTGGTCCTGGATTCAGGTCGATTTAAATACCCATTAGCATGCAATGAATAGCCATCATTTCTCCGGTAGATGGAATGAAGCATTTTAAAGGTCATTAGCTGCTTGTTAATAAACTTCTTAAGTGCATCTTTCTGTGAACTGAAAAAGAGCACGTTCCTTCTTGAAGCTAAGTGATGAAAATAATTGTTTAATCTGTTTACTTTTGGTGTGAGGTCAAGTGAGAAAAATATAAATTTAAGTGAAACATTTACTCGGTAATTTACTTTATGTGTGTTTAATGAAGTAGAATACTTTGGTGAGCTGTGTTTTGGAAAAATATTTCCGTAGTTTGAATTTGCAAAGTCGTTTCAGATACACCTACGAAAGGCGCTTATTCATAATAATACTCTTCAGAAAATTGTTTCGATGTCTATAGTCGATGTCTATAAAGAATCTACTTTCGAATGAGACAGCGCTCTATAGAGGCTTACCCTCTTTTTTCTAGAGATATCCTTAGAAATTGTTTGCATTTCAGAATGTATAGAATTGTGCATGCTAGAGGTTTAATCTTCATGAAGCTAAGATCCGACGGTTATATTGGTTCAAAAGAGTCAACCGATTCGATAGCAATCCTCCATCCTTGATAACATTTGGTTCAATATAACAAAAATGGCAGTACTCTGTGTTTACGTTCCTCCGGCGTGGACCCGTAATTTCTACAGAACCAGAAGTTCTCATAGTCACGCAAATAATCCACAACGATCTCTTACTGAAAGGCGGAAAGCACATTTATGAGAAAGAAGCAGAAGTTGGGACAGGAACAGGAAGAAGGCAAAGAGATCAGCGTGCACTAGAAACAAGAGTGAGATGGACTGCAAAGCTGATCGGAAATATCGGGGATTTGACGGGGCGCGGGTTTGGTGAAATGAATTTCTACCTCATACAATTCATTATTGATCATGGATGCTTCAACTACTTTCTGCACAGGACGGGGAAAATAGCTAGTCCAGCGTGCCAGTATTGTCATCACATGTTCATCTTGTCTATCTAAATCCTTTTTTTCTGACATCAAATGTCTTGTTGAGCGAAAAGATCTTTTAGCGACTTTGGTGGAGTGAATGTTTCACAGTCTTTGAGGCTTTAACATGCAAGGAAACTTTGTCCAACCTTGCTCTCTTTAATAGCAAAGTTCAATGAAGATTAAGCTTTTCGGCACATCGATATCACAGGTTCACATTTGCCACATTAGGACAAACCACCATCCAAACTTCTGCTGTTATTGAAACAATTTTTCAGTTTTCCTCAATCGCGATTGAAAAGTTGAATCTATGCATAATGCATAATCTCTAGACGTTTCCAATGCAAACTTCGAAATTTCCCTAGAAGATCACTTTGCTGCAGCAGTTCTTCGACTTGTAAAAAAACTTGTGTCACAATTAGTTTTATAAGTTAAATTTGGGTTACATTTGGATGCATCTTATATCAAACTGATATATTTTCAAAACTCATCATTCAGGTCCAAAATGAAACTCTGAATTCTGCCTTTCCCAATGAATATTTGTATCTTCCATCACACTTGTCAACAAATCATGCACTTTTCAAAACTTTACTTAACGCCATCTTCTTTCATCCAACTTTTTTGTGTGTTATCAAGTTTTCTTCTCAGGTGTAATGACTTTCCAGGCACACCTGCTTCCAAGTTACACAACTTCGTATTCGGCTACATTGTGTCTGAAGGTAAAAAAATGAAAGTTTTTCCACAACGTGCATATCATTATCTCGAAAAATGTTGGTGGTGAACATTTCTTACCACATAACCTCAAATTGTATTCCCGAAACAATGACTCTTTATTTTCCAAATCTCATAATTACTGTTACACTTGCAATCGGGTATTATCACGCGTAAAACTTTTTCAATCAAGGTTCTCAAAGTTTCTCCTTTTTTTTTACGTTTTTACGTCACCAGCTACACGCACCATGAATTCAATTCCTCCCACCACTTTGAAACTTTCCACTCCTGTTGGTGGGGAATATCCTTTCTCAGTAGCATGGAAAAGACTGACCAACCAATTACCATTTTACGGATGATTTGAGTGTCATGCTCGTCCTTGCAATTGCTTCATTTTAGGTCTCGGGACCAAGTGGGTGTAAAAAGTTTTTTTTTTTGTTCACGCCGACCTGTTGTTGGTTTAATGTGATTTCTGCTTCGTTAATTTTTCAGTCTTAACCCAACTTTGAGGCATTTTCACGCTCGAAATTCATGCTCTTTTAACACGTGCTATATGTCTCATTACCGAACGTTGATTTTCCATTTGTTTAGTTTGCGTGTCGAAATGTTGGGAATTCCACTGGGAAGCAGAATTCGAAACTTAAATAACAAAGTTGAACAAACTAAGTTTTGAATTTTCATTCCGCATTTTGTGGATCTTCACACGGCTCGGAGAGCTCATTTGACAAGGATTCTTTTACTTGTGGAAAAGTTCAAATGGGGAATGTACTCGTTGTGAATGCGAAAGGTGTTTTTGATCATCGGAAGCTGGTATGTCTGGTGTGGAAATATTTTAGAAGCGATATTTTTCATATCCACAGCTTATCCTAGGAATAGTGATTGATGTGCTGTTAAGTTATGCTCATAAAACACAGGCTGCAGGGCACAACGACGATCATATTGAAGTAAAATCTCAGTTAAATACTGAATTTCTTAACATTCCATGTTCTTAGCTATGAGATCCAAAGGTCATGAGGTTCGATTTTCTTAAGAATTCAATCTTAGAACTTTGTTGGATTTTAAGTAAACTTGTCAGTATTATAGACTAATAAGCTTGGAATGAAGAAGAGAACTTTAAGAGTGCTTAACCATTGATCTTGCTTTAGATTAAGGTCGTGAAAATCAGTACTAAATTCAAAACTAGGCGTTGCTATGAGCTTTAAAAAGTCTTATTATGTTGGGTCCCAGGACATACAGACGAGATTTTAACTTAAATGTTTGGCATCTAGGTCGACACTGTTGCTGCTATATCTGATGTTATTATACCTTAGAAGTAGATCTGAATTAAATTCTTAAATTATTATATTACATGGACTCAAATCATCACTACGATGGTCTACCCTTTTGTCATTAAATTGTTTAAGACGCCTAGATGAATACTCAAGCTGTCCTTTTCGTTTTTAAACAAAAGAGCTGTCTTCAACAGCCGTAAGTACTAATTCTCTTTGAAAAGCTGACTAATCCACTTAGAACATCCATACAAATGACAATCATATTTTACAAAGTAATTACTCGCTCCCCGTAAACACTGAACCAAAAGTTCATCCTTGTTCCATTGTCGTTTCGTCGACAGGAAAAATAAAACAACTCAACAACAACAGATCACATTGCAATCGTATTAAGCTTGCTTGGATAATAATGTGATTTCAAAGGAACAGGACTTAGCGCACCATCGTTGCTGTCGAACAAAGTTCAGCGAATTATTACAACACCCAATCTACGGCACTGTTTCTATATTATCCATTTGGAGCACGTTGCCATACGCCCGACAGGTATTCAAAATGAAATTACAAAAAGTCCCGTGCACAGGCCGAAGAGATGGGTGAGTAGAAGGTCACCCTTCTTTGTCATGGGGTAGCAACAACCTCAGTATCGTATAACGACAAAACGACCTAATTTACTGGCAAATTAATCGACATTAAGTAGCACCGTCCCATCCGCCCTCTCCTATTTCAGTGCGTGCAACAAGGTGTGAAATGTGTGGAACGTTAAATGCTTGTATCGTCACTTCCGGCGATAGCAACAGCACATGCGGATGTTATGTATCCAACGCTCACGGGCGCTCAATTCAACCGAGGTTTGAGTTAATTTATCGAAACGACCTGTTAAACATTTCATTACACCCACGCAACGAAATTCCTATTCAATTATGAATTACTGTGGGCGGGTGTGTTGTATTCATTGGAAAAGTGCAGCTAGCACATGTCCTTGCAATGAGAATTGCGAATCAATTTCAAGGCACTTTAGGGTTTGCTCTTCATTGTAAAACTGCAATCTTGTAGCAAAGTGAACAGGAATTTCCTAACATGTGCTCGCTGCAACAGGGACCTAATAATCATAAAAGGAAACACATTCATGGGAATTGAACTGAACAAATACAATTGTATGTAAATTCACTCACCTGCATCATACTCGGCGAATCGGCGGCGTTGTACTCCTGGTATCCTCGTTGTGCTGTGCATACGAACCGACTTGCGCAAAGTAATGTTATAACCGGGCAGAGCCACGCGGTGGCTTTCATATTTCTACAAAAAAAAAAAAAAAAAAACACCACTTAATTGGCTTGTGTGACATAGTCATTCGGGGGCGTTCAAGCGGGTATCAGTTTAATTAAAACTGACACTTGCGGTTGAACGTACTCGCATGAGTTTTTACTGCGAACGTGGTTAATGATCATCGGGGCGAAATTGTAAATTCAATAGCAGTAATTGACAAAGATTGTTATTTAATTTTAGACTTTTTCAAATAAAATACACGCTTTGTTGTGATAATTAATTTTTTTTGTTTTTAATTAGTAAAAGATTGGAGGTGATATATGACGTTTAATAAACAGCATTATACAACCCTATGAGCATTTTTGGATAGAGATGTTAGTCATCTAATGTTTGTTTAAGCGAATAGACTGCATCCCAGTGATCAAATATATATTTGAACATTTCCACTGTCTTAATGTTGACGCACAGTCGAATGGGCATTTTTTTTATGACCATTCTGATTTTAACAGATAACAGATAACCTGCGAATGCTCTCATTGGGGTATAAGTACATGTGACACATTAATACCAATATGACCCCATAGCGTATTGTGTCATGTTCTGTCGGCTATTTTATCGTAGGCAAGTAACAATATACAGGACATGCAATGTACATAACGTTGACAAAATTCACTTCTCGCATTAGAAATTCAACATATGAAATATGACTAGCAGAGTCTCTGGTCAAATGGTCATATGACAGATAAGGTGGTGATATTTTTGTGGTCCATACATTTGACTAGTTGGCATACAATCTAATTTAAAAGTAAGCAGTAGCCATTCGAACAAGCAGTAACCATTTCTTATTTACTTAAAGAAGATGTGGATACTTCAAAAGTTATCGTCCAGGGCTTGATTAGATTAGATTAGAGATTCAGGTGGTCCTGAGTCCCTTATCACTGCGGCCGCAAGTGGGCCTATTGTGATATCCTCTCTATTAGAGCTCCTACATAATGCCGGAGTGCGCGATGAAACCGGCGATATCTTTGGGTAAGCTGGTGGTTATATCTTCCACTACGAGGTAGTATTTACCTAGAAAACGATGACGTATTCTTCTGAGGCAGTTACAGTAACATAGTATGTGCTTTACTGATTCTTCGTCCTCGTTGCACATCCTACACGTGTTATCTTGTGCTATTCCCATAGTCATGATATGTTTTTTAACCCGGCAGTGTCCGGTTAGAAAGCCTGTGACGATTCGAATCTGACTTCTTGTTAGTTGTAGAAGTTGTTTCGTTCTTTTTTGGGAAGAGGTTGGTATAAAAGCTTTAGCTTGTCTGTTACCTTCCGTTTTTGTCCAGTAACGTTGTGCTTCGTATTTTAACACTTTGTTTATACAGCCTTTAGCTGTGCTTGTTGGGAGGCCGCAGAATGATCTTGGCATCATGAAGGTTGATGCAGAACCTTTTATGGCTAGTTCATCTGCTTCCGGGCTTTAAACACTACTGTCCTTTATCCTTGAAAGCTGAAAAAACCGGAGAAGCTTGACTCGGGTTGCACCAAATCAGAACAAATACTTTGGATGGATCAAACACATCGGTCGTTGCTTAGTAGCATCATATTTAGATGGACCGCCAGTAGGTTGTAGCCTTTAAGGATGCCGATCACTAGTGCTAAGTGTAATCGCTTTACTGTGTTGTGGTGACTTTTTTTTATATGCGGCATTATGGAAGGGGGACACTGCTTCTCTTTCATCGGGAGGGTTCTAGAAGTCAAACCATATATATCATTCAAGTACATCTTTAGGAACTAGAAATGATTGATCGACAATTGTTTGGCTCAGTTCTGACCCTATTCATGCCATTTCACTGGCTTTTTACATGTCATCTATGCCTCTCCGCCCCGGGACCCAACAGAGTGAGATTTGTTGCTTTGAACTTAGGAATATAAAGCTTATCGATGCATAGTAACATTTTCCCCAGTAGATTTCGCATGTATTATTAGAGCTTATCGCTTTTCACTTATCCAGAATGAGGATATCCATATCCGTGGGCTGCATGTTGTCTGTTCAAAAACTTAACACATGCATGTTGTTTAAATATTGCTCACAATACGAGTCTTCAAGATTTAAATGTTTGTGTTTCAGCGCTCGTCTTTTAAAAATGTCTTCTATGAGCTGTTCATGCATTTTTCGTTTACTACCTCCTTCATGTGTGGATACAAGCAGAATTCTTATTACATCCTTTCAAGTAGTGGTGAATACATGCGAAAAATGGACGACATAGCCCCTAATTAGTATCCCCTGCATGGTAAATATTGAAATAATCTATTTGCATACATTCAATGTATCCTTTCGTCAAAGAACATACTTCTTTTTCGTGGTTTCAATTAAGTTCTTCATGTGTTGAGACCACTTTATTTGTTAATGATTTTAATGCAAATTTCGAGGAATCAGATCCGATTGCTCCTTTGAAGCTAAACTAATTATTTTTAGCTGCATTTATGCAAACTATTGCACAAAGCTAAGTACATATTGTGCTAACAAGTTACATTCATTTCAAATGCATTGCGGTTTTGAAAAGGAACACAAAACATTTTTTAATTTAATTAAATATATTTGAAAAACAAATATTTTGTTTTGCTATTCACAAACAACTAATTTTAAAAGTTAATATCCAGTGCTTGTCTAAAGGCTTGCCCACATCGAAATAAGATTCAAAAACAATGACAAAACATTTTGAAAACCAAAAGCAAAACAAATCTATTCTGCATGTGTTTTTGAAATGTTTTCTCGGATTTAGACGGAAAGTCTTGTTAAATGATTCCACAATTTCAAAATTGAATTTCTTTCGAAATGAGAGCATGTTGACAGGTGAACTGTTGAAGAAGGACTTTGAATAAAAAACGCTGTTGACGAATTCTTCTTCATAATCACGGACACAACAATATTTTGGTGATTGTTTTGTACGATTTCTAGCTTAGGATTTAAGACAGTGAACTTATTTCTCTTTTGTTTGAATTCTTTATCAGGGGTCCTCTATATCACTGGGTTGAGTAATCATTTCTCTTTTCCAAGTGCTAGACATCGAGGTCGTATTTTCCATAGTCTTTTAAATAAAGTTATAATAACCATCCGTAGTTTGACGCAATCAAAGTTACCCGCTGCAGTTTTTAAATATTTAACAGCATTGCTATTTCCGGACATTTCCTTTTTTTTGCGAAATTAAAATTTCAATATCTGCATGCGTGTGGTTAGCGTTCGGAACTGGAACCCGTTGTATATAAAAAAAGGCTTTTTAGCAATTATCACTTTCGACATAATTGAATTTCAGTTCGGTTGTGGCATGCGAAATGTGATACATTCACGATACTTAAATAAATATTTGCGTAGAGCTTTTGTATTTTGCTATATTTGACATATGTACATGAACCTAACATTAAATAGTTTTCCACAAAAGTCAATTCAAGGAATGATGATGAAGTAGGTATTCACAAAAAAAAAGAAACTCTTTTGTGTTGCGGAGAAATACACCGCATATCTAGGTACTATCGATTCACTTTTACCTTTTCAGAAAAAGATATAAAAAAAAAGGTCCCATGAATTCATTGTTAAAGACTTCGTATTTCCTTATTTTTTTTTTTTTGTTGCTGTTAGAAGTGTACAATCATAACATTTCCTGCTGCTGTCAAAAGTGTCAATAGAATGTCAATAGCATTTTTTATCCAAAGAAACTTATTTCGCCTACTTGTGATTGTAGAAATAATTAAGTATTCTTATTAAGGGATCCTCAATAGATAGTTGCTTTATGATTTCGTGCCTTTTAAATTTGATTTGACTTTAATACTCAGTCATTAAGACTTAAACGAACATGAGATAGTTTTGACGATTTTTATTCTAAATTGCGTTTGTAAACTTGTCCAACAAGCCGTGAAGAAGAAGAAGAGGACGTCGAATACTTCCTAAAGCATTGCCCAGCCCTGCCCGAATGCGACAGAAGATCATGGGAACTATGCAATGTTGCCGCAGCCACCTATTTAGAGGTCCCCAGATCCTGCATTGATTTAAAAAATTAAAAAAACAAAAGAGTCGCTGGAAATTTCCAAAAGTCACTAAATTTGACAAACACCTACACAAATTCATTTATAAAAGCAGTTTGACATGAATTGCGTTTCCATGTCTGTTCCTGGTGACTAAACTTAAGATTCGTTACTCATTTTCTTCTCTTTTATTTTGTGTGATTGAATGAAGGATCAAGGATATAAGAAAGAGTATTTAGTAGACGCGACCTTATCGCTTAAGGCAAAGTTGCCCAAAATAATTTAGTTTTCCTTTTAAAATAAATTCAAATTCAATCTGTGCACACTTTAATCTGAAAAAGTGGATCATGTCCAATTTCACCGTATTGCTTAAGCATAACTTAGTTTTTAGTTTCAAAAGTCGTAATAACACATTGCAATGCTTCAACGAATTTAACGTACCTATCTTCAGGATAAAAGAAATAGTGTCATAACAATAATAACTAACCCACACTCTTCCTTGAAACGCCATGTATGTAGACTTTGGAGGTCCCCCCTCTCAAGAACGTTATAGGGTTCGTAGACGAACCCTAAGAAAAAAAAACATCTGAAAAAACTATCATCACCACCTTTTCAGTCGATTGAATCGTTCTCACTTTTTTTTTGAAGCCGATTCACCATATCCAGTCCAGTCCAGACCACGGTATTTTCGATTCCTTTGTGCAGTACTAAATCTAAGTCGCTTAAAATGACAGAAGTGTCATTTCAGTTGACATTTTCTGAAAACTGGATGCGGCATTATTGACGTGTATTTAAAGATAAAAGCAAATGGGTCTCTTCGCTCAGGATGATTTTCTTGGAAAAATTGGGGTCTTCCGATTGCAATTCCAAAATATGTCAAGAAACTTACGACATTGTACAAGATGTCCATACATCTACCATTCTTAAATCGTATAGTTTTTCTCTCGATAACTGTCAAAGAATTACAGCTTTATATTTGACAGCTGAAAACTACTTCGAATTTTTAAATAAAATAGAAAACCCTATACACACTAAGTTCGAATGGTATATCTGCCACCACAACACAGCACTGAATGACATTACAAGTAGTCTTGTAACTGTGCGTGCCAATTCACATCAACCATCTATTTGTTGTACGAGGTCCACTCTAGGAGTTCTGCTTTCTTGACGTCGCCCTGTTCTCTTGAATGAGTCATTAGGATTGTTACTATAAATTATAGATTAAGATAAAGACGAATAAAGTGATTGCATCTTAAGAAACATTCCGAACTTTAGAGACCCCCAAAGGCAACTGAAACGTTCCCATTGTCTGCCATGAAGATATAACTGAAAAATTAAAAATAATAGAAATAAAACAGAGGAAGTAAATAAATCAGAAAACGCCCATTAATTTCTTGAAATTTTAGTTTAATTTCCCCAAGTGATATAAATTTCTGGATCAGTAATCAAGTAAAGTAACAACAGCACGCTACACCTGTAATATTATACACTTCTCAGAACACTTACTAAATTCACCCGCCCACCATGACGGTACTCATATTTAATCAAGACACGTCTGCTGTATTAAAAGGATATAACAAGAAACATCTCACTAAAACACTCTCTCTGAACAGGACACTGTCACTCTATATTAAGCTGTCGTACGGTTACGAGCCGATCGAAATAAGACAAATTACAAAGTGTTCCACCCCCCATCAGTCCTGTTTCTCAAATGAATAGTGAAAATGCGGACAAAATGAGTGTCCTTACACCGCGTACCCAAAAAAAGAACACCGTTGTTATATGCCATCCTTTGACACTCGGTTAACACAGATAAGATATTGTTTTCTTTCCTCATTCCAAGTTTTCGGAGTACACAAGGATACATAAAGAAATCATATTTTCTCCTTTTTGTCTGTGTAAGGACGACGAAAAATTAAAGCGATTCATTTTCGGACATCCTCTGGATTGATGATGCTTTTTATGTGGGGGTGTGCCCAACTCTGATCCAAGGTATGTTTTTTTTTGCTGCTGTTCACTCTTTGATTTTGTTTTGTTCGTGTAATCGAAATAATTATGGGAATTCCATGTTTGATGGATGTCTGTGATAAAATATTTACGATCCTTCCACCTCCACACCCAATTGAATTGCGTGTAATCTCTCGTGAATGAGAGTAAAATGGATTGAAAAGTAATTAATTGCAATGCTGGAGTATGTTAAGGTTGAGTGGGCACCTGTTCCTTCGTATGACATCACCGTCGACGTTACTACTTTAACATTTTCCCTGTTCAATTGCATTTCGATTATGTGTTAAGCTGGATTAAACAGGTTGCCCACCCAGATAGAAGGATGAAGAATTCATTGCTACTTTGCAATTTTCCTACGTTCATTGCAATTGTAATTTCCCCTCAGAC
This sequence comes from Criorhina ranunculi, assembly GCA_951813785.1. Lineage (NCBI taxonomy): Eukaryota > Metazoa > Arthropoda > Insecta > Diptera > Syrphidae > Criorhina > Criorhina ranunculi. The sequence goes on along the minus strand of OX638381.1, from coordinate 88,770,137 downwards.
CGGATGCTGAATTGATATAATTTTTTCGCTTTAGTTGCTTTTCAACCACGCAATTTACATCTTCAAATGCATGTCCTTTTGGTGTTTTCTTTGTGGAAGAAAATTCCACAGGTTTGCCTTCCTTTTTTTTCCTCTGCGAACCCTCCGAAGTAATAGAAGGAAGTAAATATCAAGTTGTTGTGTACAGTGTAATATGGCGGAAAAGGAGAACTTAGCTGAAATTAAAATGTATGGGGGTCTGATCTAATTTGAAAGGATACGAGGAACAAATATTTACTGCGGTATGTGAGCGATTCGTCAAAATGTCGTCGAGAAAGTTTTGACAAACTTTTGCTTGCTAAGGAAGGATGAAATGATGTTGTTTTTGCAAAAGTTATGTTACGCAATGTGAGGTTTCACGTGGCAGGGAGAATTATTAATTAACATAACTTTTTAAGGAAAATTACCACAAGGATTAGGTTTAATTTGAACAGGTAACCGAAAAGAACAATGCAAAAGGGGATGCTTTTTTTTAGTTATCATCTTTAAATTAAATTGACTTCGAAGGTACATATGTACGCGAATACATATGTAAGTATGAGCACATCGTATAGATTGGATGTGACTAGGAAACCAAGTTTGTTAACCTGATTCAAATAAGAGTTTTTTTTTTAGAATTTGCCTTCACGACGCTCTTTGATTTCGTTGATAATATGGTTCAAATTCAAAGGCTGTTGCTGAAGATTTCGCCTTGCTGGCAAAAGCTGGTGACAAATATTCTTAAGAAAAAAAATATGTTTTTACATACACAAAAGAGTAAGCATTTTGACCTTTAACAAGAAGACAGATCTCCACAACAATTCTATAGTTCCTAAACCTAATTCGCCTTTTTGACGCCCCGCGGCAATGGTTATAACTGCACTGAATCCTGTCAGTACATTCTCTGTGATCTTTAATATGTTTACAGTTATTTACACATTCAAATATTCTTCTAGAGTAATTCGGAATTTTATAAAATTTCTTGTCATCTTCTTTCGGCTCAAACACCTCAAACAAAAGAAAACAAAATCAATTAGAAGTTCAAAGCTTAGGCAAACTTGCGTCTGACAGGTGTTTATGAACTTCTTCAATTGAATACGATTTCGACAGAATTTATAAACTAAAGGTCCTAGCTTCTCTCCATCACGTCAAGGTTTTCTACTGACACGCATCTGTCCACTAACTCACAAAAACTTTACAATTTCTCAGTCAATTTGCTGTCCTTTGACCAATAAGAGCCTGTTGACTATCAACTGCCTTGCATTTTAAACATTGGCCACTTATACAGCTGTCACATGACTGTTTTCTCAACGAACACTAGCGTTGTGTGAAAAGCATCAAAAGCGTATTAGTGCTAGTGAATTACAAAAAGAAAAAAAAATATTCATGTCACTTTTCAACTATGAAGCCTTGAGTCAATTTCGGCCTTGAGGCTCGATTTAACTGGAACTCTCTCCAGCTCGAATTTTCCTTTAAATCGAATTTGCTTGTTCACATCTTTTCACTTGTTCTGTATAAATTTCTGGCCGCGTGTGATTTGATGTAAATGCAACGGAAGTGTGTTAAAGGAAGTGACGACACTTAACTCGAAACATTTGTTCGACTAGAGATGGCATTATGGCATTTATCAAAACAGAACACAGTTGTCAACCTCAATAGCTGTCATCCAACATTAGGTAAAATAAACTGACAACAAAACGAAACTGTTTTTACATCATAGATAGGAACGTAAATTTCCCACCAGAATAATAGAAACACTAGTTCGCATTTTTGATACCACAACTCATGTGACCTGGCTGTCGATGTGTGTGATTTAGAGGAGTAAGAACTGTAGCAATTAGCACAGGTAACTGGCCAATTAGGTCATATGGTACGGAAGTAGGCATCCATTTAAACATTCATTACCGCAGCTGCAACAATACACAGAAATAGGAAACCGTATTCCATTTACTCTGTGACTGCCCGGGACTACCCAGAACCAGGAATCATACTTGGCAAAGCCTTTTTCAAGGAATTATCAGAGATCTCTGACATACAATTTTGCATCATCATCAAGTTTTTTTTTAATCCACAGGATGGATTTTAAAACTACTCCTCTCAGTTACACCCCTCAATATCCTGGTCACGTGAGTTGTGATATCAACAAGGCGCATTAGCTCTACTTGTATTTCTGGCAGGACTTAGCCACTTTTACCTTCCTTGCGGATTAGTTTTTAAATCTATCATGAGGAGTTAAGGAAGTTAATCATGTTGTAGACTTTTATGTCGAAAATCTCTTTGAAAGGATATTGCCATGTAGGTAGGTACACATAAATAGTACGTTTTAGCTATCGGAGATTGAACCTGAAGAATATTTTTATAAAATTGTTTAAAACTAGGGATGTATTTGGTTTCATCAATGCATTCACTGCCAGAAAACAACTATATGTATCTACTTTACCAAACGCGTTGAGATGTTTATAGATAGCTATCTTGAGTCCCCACAGTCCAGACTCAGATTTTTCATATTCAAAACATTTTCTAAAGTCGAAATCACTCTAACACCAGTTGATTTTGGTGTCCCGTGAATATTCTAATTAGAGGAAGCGGACTGTATTTTCTAAATTGAAATCATTCGATTTAAAACAATTCAAATGATAAATATACTCTCTATGTTCTCCTGCAGGATAACGGTGAATAATAATAAAGTTTCATTCAAATAATTTTAGCTTTAAATTGAGTTTGCAGTTGAGGGGTTTCAGAAGAAGAGCTATTTTCATTTTGAATGATTAATGCTAAGTGAGAGTTTTTTGTTATGAATTAAATTTTCAACGCTCTTTATTTAAACATATCCCTGGTTCCTAGAAGGAAGGAGATAATAGTTAAATGGTTAAAAAAATTGAGTTACTTAATATTATATAAGTGGAATCTAGCATTAAATTGTATCAATCTCAACCTTGCGACAGTCAATTTTCAAATCAAGACAGTTGCGAATTATAAGTGGTGTGTGAAGTAGTCCCCAAGTTTGTTTTCGTATTATAAAAGACAACTCAGTTGTCTACAGCTCTCATTATTTATTTTGATTATACCGAAAAAGCTTGTCTTCCGTAGAACCGAAATTGAATTCGGTTGCCTTTAAGTCTAGTCTTAATAGAAAACAATACGATTTACTTCTTTGTTTAAACACATTCCAGACGTCTTCTTATGTCGTCACATTGACCGATTTTACAATCCACAAATAAATTCTCAGAAATATCGGATGCGTATACGTGCTTTTTTCTGTATTCCAAAAGCACACAGGATACCATCAACAACGCTTACTTAATTTGTTTACACAGCGATTTTTTTTTCTTTTGTGTTCGACTACAACCTTAATTTTGAATCTCGTTGTTCGTGGTCTTGACCAACGTTCATAGCAGCGGATGATCTGCCAACGGCAGGTCCTCGTTAGGGGTAAATTTTTTGGAATTCTTGATTGTTTGCATCCGTGGGCCGTGATGACGGTGACAGCGGAGATGGTGTGGTTGTGGTAATAAGGAATGAAACAAGAGCGATTCGATAGGATATTAGCAACAGTTTCTCCAGGTGGTTGTGGTAATGGAAGATATGGGAAAAGTATGTCCCTTTTAGGGTCGATTGCCCGCTGAACAATGAAATCATGGAAAAGTCATTTAAATTAGGGTTGATATTACTGCTTTTGAATGTATTCAAAACGTTCGATTTAAATTATATTTCAGCTTTAATCTACCTTACAGACAATGACTTGTGATAGAGAAATCTTCTTTCATTTAAAAGTATAAAATCTTCTGGAATAAGTAGCGGCACATATCAAGTTTTATTATTGACGCTTGAGAAAGTTGATTTATTTTGACATTTTGGATGTATACGTGTACATGTATTCAAACGAGAATCGGAAAATAAATGAAATACCTAAAGAATTGAAGATAGAATAGTAAAGGTTACGTATTGTCGAAATACATATGAAATAATTTGTTACTGACTACATACATTAGATTAGGTAAGTGAGTTTGACGAAGGGCAGACAATTTCCCCTACACCATAGGTCAAAGTAAGCCCATGTTCCAAAATAATCCCTTATTGTCTTTGGGTTGCAGGACCACCCTAATTTTGATGAGTTTTCAAATATCATTTAAAGAGGGTCAGTATTCTGGAAGTAATGTCTTCCAAGATATTTTAAGAAGTAGACGCCGGTATAGTCGCAGGTACTTTCCCATTAACTTTTAGAGAATTCATTATCATTTAGCCATTACATCCGAAGATTACGAGTACTCTGTCTGTCTTTCTGAAGGCTTCAGTCAGTTCTGACTTTTCTTGTAGAGTGGACACAATTTTGTTGTTGTAACACATATGTTTAGCGAATTCCACATCTGTTGTGTGCTTTTGTGAGAGTATTATTCTGTTCTCCATGCTGGAGATTGAAAGGCTTGACCTTATCCGGAGTCCAGCTCTTTCTCACCAAGTCTTATTTTTGGTATGACTATCACAGACAAGATACCCACATCAACGTACGAGTCCATCTTGAACCCAGTTATTGTCTAGCAATATTTTTTGTTCCTAAAATAAATATTTAACATTTATTATTCAGGAGGAGTAATTGTAGTAAAAATGAAATGATATTTCAGGCATAATGAGCAGGCGATTAGAATAGATTTCGCTCATCAAGGAAAAGAACACATCAAACAGACCATCAGAAGTTAATATTATTCATTGTTTCATTACATATGTATGCATGGTACAACGTTACTTCCTATTAGGAATGGAATCAAATCAATAACCATTTAAGTTAGTAGAGGTAAATCCTAAAAGACACTATTGCAAATTGCTTCCTAGAATCCTTGCTATTTTTAACCACAGACATAGTCTACTTATATTGATTCACAAATACATTGACAATGAAAGGAACATTTAAGGGAGTGTCTTCAATAATTCAAATATTGAAAGCAATTAATTAGATCATTTTTGTTCAATGAAATTGTTTCCATGTACTTTTCAAGTAACAGATCAACTATACTCGTAGATAAGTGTGTACATCATTTTAGTTAGATTAGTGTTATAACTATCTCATATCTGTTGCTTTCTTTCATGATCTGAAAAAGTTTCGGCAGGTATTTATTCATATGGTGGGAGGCAAAACTTTTTTGAGTTAGTTAGTGCAAGAGGAGAAATCCAGGAACTGTCAAATTTCACCCAAGAATAAGTAAAAAGAAACATAATTCGTTGGAAAACTTGTAGGATCCCTTTTGCTTCTTACGAAACAGATCTATCAAAAGTTTACAAAACTTACATAACGTTTACATTAGACCCAAATTAGATAGTTTCAAACAGTGTTTACACCAGATTTGTTTTGACAGTTCTTAAACAGTTGGAAAATTGGAACAAAGAGACAAATGTAATTTTCTCCTCGTTTTGACACTAAAATTTTGTTATTAAAAGATATGTTTGCCTTGTTGACTAACTTTGATTTCTACTTATTTGCTGGAAATTTAATAAATTAGACGGTATGTGTAAGTATAAATTAAGTTTAACGTCTCCTTTAGAGAATACATACATATTTGGCAAGACAGCTATTAGAGAAACAAGGTCTAGCTTCTTGCAACGGTTCGTATTATGAGCGTTTTATTTCTCGAAGGAATGGAAAGGACCAACCCTTTTTTTTTGCCAACTGCGAAAGTTGGTGCCACTAGAAAACTAGTATTTGATTTTACTGACCTGAACCTGTGTCAGCCTCCTTAGTAGTGCAGCACACTAACCATCAAAATAAATTTATAAATTACCACAGAAATAATCAATGCTGAATGTTGTTTCTGACGAAATCACGCAAATTTTCGATAGAAGTCCTAACAAATAACTTCTATTAACGAGGGCATTAACGTGTATCTATGCTACAAAAGTATGTAAGTTAAAGTTTATTATGGTTAAGCATTAATATTAACAATGAAATGCTGCTCCATTTCACATGAAAAACACTTCAAAAACACGGTATTCGACATAGATAGAAAATCGTAATCGAAAATGCCAAACGATTTCATCAGGGTAATAAGGCGGAAACCGCGGTCCAATCTATCATAGCACACAACTACTTTTTAATGCCATTCAATTGAATGGAAAGGTATGTGTGTATCTACTCTTTTAATCTAAATTATTGATGAAATGCCTGATTTTGGGTCTCTAATAGAAAAAATGAAAATAAAAAGGCAATGACTTTAAACACATTAAAACATTTTAAATTTTCTTTCGAGAAAAAGATCAAACAGAAAATTACAATCCCGACATCAATGGAACCCTGCTGTTTGTAATGTTTGCAATCGATTGAAGATATAATTGACATTCTAGAAACTTTATATAAAAAGAAATTAATCAAAATTAAGATGTGCGGGTGGAATATTATTGCCCTTCAATTTATTTATTTATCAAAATATCAAACTGATTAAGTCTTATGATTGATTTAAAGATTTCACAGGAAATTTTGATTTGCGAAAAATAAATTACTTGTCACTGATTAGTTAAATGGATTCAATTATTTATGAGTTTAGATTCAAATCATTTAATTAATGGGACATAATTTAATTAATATACTTTTGAAACAATCATAGGCGAATGATGTTAATGGATTTTCGGTAACGTGAACAAATATTGTTCACAGATGATGTAAATTTGAGTAATAAGCGAAAACTTTGAAACAAGCTTCTAAATTCTTTAATCTCATTAATAAAAGGCCGAACTTGCTTATACTTGGGGTTTCATCTCAGAGCTGAAAAATCATGAAGACTTGAGATCAGAAAACTTGAGCTCCATAAGATAGACGATTCAGTTGTAACTATGTTTTATTTTCTATGAAAAACGTCACGAAATGCAGCTGTCGCTGGCCTGATTTAAAAATGCTCGTTTCAAAGATGTTAGTTGCAAATGATGATCATCGTGCATAGTTGCCGTGTCTAATATGCAATACATTGAGTCAGTCTATAAAAAATGTTTGCTGGTCATTGTCTAATTAACGAGGGTTTTTATCTTGATCCTATGTGTATATTTTACGTTGAGTGTCTCAAAGCCACAAATTAAAAACTTCAGAGTTTAAATGGGGTTCAATTTAATGGTGGAATAATCAAACGAAACAAGACCATTTACAGTTACTTAGCTTTTAATAAAAATATAAGTAAAAGTTCGGATCATTAAAAATAGTTGTACAAAACTCTTTTTAAATATATTTCCAGTGAACAGCTCTTAACTTTTAATGTTCGGACAAATTTTTCGTTAAAACTTTTTTACATGCTTTAAAAATTCTTTAATAATAATTAAATTAGTTTTAGTTGAAACAGAGGAGAAGCACCGAGTTAAAAGGTCGAGTGTTAAGGTTTTTCATACAGTGTAAAATTGAAAGAGATGCGAGAGCTCGACTGTGTAACATGTTTCTCAAAAAAAGTTTGCTTCTTAAAACTGATGAAGTTACAAAAATAAGTTGCCTGGATTTCATTGGAGAATCAATTAAGTTGTTCAAGTGACATTTATACATTTATGTCAGTGATTTTAAGAAATGTCGAAAACAGCTGATTCACAATAAATTTTTTGGTGATTGATCTTTCATTGCAAACAAACAACTACTTTGACAGGAAGTAGCTAATGAGATCTGGATAGTATAAATACAAATATTTGGCGCGACAGCCCGTAGGCAGTAAAAAACTAACTTCTCGCCACCATTTATGCTGTGTGTTCGCACCAACTCTGAAAGACAAATTGATAAGCGTTTTCATGACAGAGTATAGTTTCTGAGCTACCTGTCAAGAGATGATGCTGGAAATAAACGCTTATTTGTTTTGCTAAGGCTTAAGCCGGTGTCAACTCACACTAACCACTAAGCCTCGGCGACCACCATCGATCTGGACAATATACTTTGGGGAAAGTCGAGATTAGGTTTGCAGAAGAAGAATTTGAACCCGATAAAGAATAACAGATTGAATGCAAACAAATTAATCAATGCAAGTCATAGCATATACCCTTCATGGTTAGTACCGCATTAAAAATGCAACTATCAGAATCAGATGTTGCAATCAATGGTTAAGGTAAACTCTGATTAAACTGCTAAAGCAATATTTTTTCACGGAGCGTACATTTTGGGATAAAACATTGACGATGGCGTCACTTACCACTTATTGTAGTGCTTTTTTAAATGACTTTTTGTATCCCATAACTGTTCTCCGACCTATTTATTTGCGTAATTTAAAGACAACTGACTGTTTTTCCGATGTACAATCCCAAAAATAGAGAATTAAGAATGAGCATGGACTACTGCTGTGAAATAGGAAGAGATGTAGCAATGGAAGTAACCAGACAAAAGAAGGAATAGTACAAGCTGGATTCAAATTGTGACCGGGATCTTGATTTTGGTACAAAAAATTAAAGCTAGGGCTTCACGTACAAAAAATACAAATATTTGACGCGACAGCTTACAAAGATCCAGGGCCTAGCTTCTCGCAACCATTCAGGTTGTACGTGTTATATTTTCACGTACTTTTTGTTAAATTCTTTGAACTTGCAAGGTGATCTAAATGATTTGGAATTTGAAATGTTAATAAATAAATGAATCTAAGCTTGAAACCGAATGAAAGGATACAGATAACCACAGGATAACTCAGCTGAAAGAGCGGCTTCGACTTAAGAAACATTTTCCAAATCAATTTAAACTTATTAGAATTTAATTTGTAATAACTTGGAGTGAATAAATTGTATGCCATTTCCAATGCTTTCAGATGTAACATCCTATACCTTATAAATGTTTTAACATGCATTCTATTAATAGCAAATTGATAATAAAAAAAATGCAATGAATATTATGATGCTCCATTTGATTGGTAATGTAAAAACATAAAATTTCGATCACGACTTTCATTATTAAAGCTGTTTGCTTTGAGTTGTTAAATAAATATTCAGTGTTATCATCATATGATTTAATGATTAAAAATAAAACAAATAGAGAAAGTAGAAAATAAATAAACCTTGTCAATACACAAATAAATTGAATATTTTTTTCAATAGCGAATAATGACCCAGCGAAATTAATTACAACGGTGATGGGTGGGATCAATCGTAAAATTTAAAAAAATAAATAAAATTTGTACTTATCGACTAAAGAGTTTTTGGAGTATCCTTTTTTTTCAAATTAATTTTTGATGACCATTAACCATTAAACACTCGCTGAAGTTAAAGGAAAAATAGGAAAAAAATCAAATTACCAATTTACAACGGTTTCAAATGGGTGGAACACAAAAATTCAAATTTCGAAAACTTTTTCCGCGGTTTTTTTTTTATTTTTTCTTCTCCTTAAACACTTTTTCTATTTACGTTGAAGCAAAAACTACTTGTGTAATCAAATTCAATTTAATTGGATCAAGAACCGGAAATGGATTTTTTTGTTCCCGGAATAAAATTCCTTTTTGGGAAACTACAATTCGTATTTTTATCACAACCCCGTGTTAACCTCCCGTGGTGAGGCTACAAAATCAACTAAAACCCAAACGCAACACGTTCACTTTGTACTTTGATTGAGACAACCGACAAAAATGTACTTTATTCGAAATAATGAACCAAACGCGAAGATTTCTTCTATGTGAATTTGCAGGATATCCTTCGTCCCGAAATGTACGTGCGAGAAAAAATTTCGACAAAGTCAACGAAATAACTGTGTTGCTGCTGGTTGGGAACGCAACAGGCTAACGATGTGTATACAACTCTGCATTGAAGAGGATCTACAGTTGTTTTTATGGAAATCCTCGTGTTGTGGAGAGCATGCGTCCCAAAAAGCGGAATAGTAAAAACAACAAAGATAAACGACAGCATGTTGCGGAGGATATTCGGAATGAGTGTGTGTGTGTGTCCTGCAACATACACCCAGGTGGAGGGTTATTAATTGCTGTCTTGTCTTGAAATAAAATTTGATTTTAAACACATTCAAATCGAGTAGACATTTTCGATTAAATGTCCCTCAGGTGTGATAATGAGAATTTTTCGCGAATCCTGTGAGAGCCGCTAAGGTCTTGTCAAGTGTTAAATTGAGTGGAAACTTTGCATTGCATTCTTTAATCTATTTTATAATGAAGGGGTTTTTTTTTCTCTTATTAATTACATCAACTCACAAAGGACATTTCCTTATCGCACAGGACATTTTGCAATTAAATTCAGTCATTGGAATTCAACGGAGAGCGGTTGACGGTTAGATGGGTCGTGAGATGAACGTCAAGTTGGCATCAAGCGGGCAGTGGGCGTGCAAAATTGTCTTCAATTAACGCGTTGCGCGGGTTAGCCAACAAGGACAACAATGTGTCATTCTTAGCGGCGATGGCGGCCCGAATGATAAGCGGCAATTTTGTCTCGCAGCTATTAATTTCAAATTACAGCAATGTTCAATTTTGATAAATGTTAATTGTGTCTCCGGCGGATGGTTGACTTGTTCCTGTGCGATGGCTTGTCTTAATGTAAATGTTTCTTGTATCTCTATCGAAGTCGAAGACATTTGTTTTTTTTTTCGTACTAGTTTCGCAGTAACTTTTCCGAGCTATTATAACACATTATCAGATGGTGTCAAAAGTTTTGGGTATTTACGTCAAATTGTCGGAGAAGTTAATAAATCCCAGGATATGGTGAACTAGTTGCTGGCATAATGAATAGTAGTAGCAGTTTATTTTAACTTCAAGTGTCTGATGACTAAAGGGTGAAGTTGAATATTTTCTTTTTATGTTTGCATTAAAAGTGTAAGAGAGTGTTGCAAGCTTAGGTAGTAACAGTCTGTCAACTTGGGATTGTCGAGGATAAAATAAAAATGCAACTTGAGAATTACTTCAAGGGACACGGGAAAAAAGGAAAGAAAAGCGTCAGAGACCAGTATCATGTCCTGAAATGAAAATTTCCCTTGCAGTGATGACCTCCGACTTTTTATGCTGAACTTGTGTTTTAAATACCATTCCCTTATTTTGTGTTATGCTCGCTTCCCACGGCTTTTTAATATGGAACTACCTATGTACGCACGATACCATTATGTGCGATTGTGGGAATTCTGTCGCTCGATTAATTTATTAAGAAAAACACCAGCAACCACGGTATTGGCGCGGAATGATTTATGGCGATGAAACATCCTTGGGAAAAAAAAGAGGACACGCAGGCATTGAAAGAAACGAAAGGCGGACAATCTGGCGGAGCAGGGGTCAACCTTTAAATTTCAGGGTCCTGAACTCGGAGAGACTTAGAATCCACTCCGAGAGGATGGCATAGTAGAGGAATACCATGACTCAGATGGAACGGGCAAGCGGAAAGGGATCTCAACCAACTTGGCATGCGAAACTGGAGGCAGCTCCCTAAAGATCAAGCTGGCTGGAGATGTTAATTTGTTGAGGCACAGGTCCACCCCGGACAGTAGTGCCATCATAAGTAAGTTAGAAACGTTCGCCCCACGTAAAGGAATAGTGAAAGACATGATCGATAAGTGAACCATGAATGAACATCTGAGAAGTTGGGAAACAATTGCAACATGCAGACAAGTCAAACTGACAATTAAAAAGTCGACCGGCTGCACCAAGGGGGATATTTTAAGCATGATGTGAGGTACTTTCCAATAAGTAGTAGCTTTGTTCACGAAACACGGAAACTTCAGGTACTATCTGAGGGCTGTCCAGTACTGCCTAGCAGAAGAAAATATATTTTCGGCTGTCAATGCATTCAAATCAAGGATAAGCTGAATATTTTTTAAATAAATGCGAGAAGTTGACACAAGGAATCACGGTTAGAGAAGAAACGCAAAGAAATCTGGCGTGCATTTCTGCCTGAGACGACTCGTGGAAGAGAGATGTTAAGACATGAAGTGGTCTGTTTGGACATATCTCTCTGTAAAGTATGTATTTGAGAAATTAATATCAACTCGAGTCCCGAACTTGCCAATATGGAGGCAAATCGCTAGAGATAGCACAAGTCAAATTAGTGTTTAGAGCCAATTTCTTAAAATCTATGAAAATTCTTCTAGTGTTTTTTTTTCGAATCTATGGAAATATGAAGATTTTTCAAACCGCTTTCTTAGCCTATAAGATGGATATCATTGAACCACCATCACTTTAAAATATACTCCCGGAGATGAGATATGATGTTTTGGTGGGTGCGTCCACCTGACTCATACATGCATTAACTGCTTAGGAATACTTCCAAGAAGACCTAGTTCTGGATCTGGAAGAAAAACTTCAAGTACGATTTCCTTCCATAGCGATTACAATCACTCGTTACGAACCTCAACAAGAATAGTTCCACGAAGAACCGATTGAGGGCTGGTATCACACGCACAGCATGAACAAGCTGAAATGTAACCAATTCTCTCTACCTCAAAACATTTAATGAGACAAACTCGCATATCTATAGGTAAAGACGTTGAAATTCTTTAATCAGAGCATCATCATCCGAGAACACTGTGATAACTCTAACAAAGTTATGCAAAGTTGGCTCATTTACATTTACAATTGAGCCACTTAAAGGAAATATTTTAGACGAACAAATGATTGAGAGAACGAAATAACACGTCCTTTATACAATCAATGAAATTTCATAAAACGTTCCCCTTATATTAGTCCAATTGTAGGCGTCTTAGAACTTTTCCATTAAAAGTCCGTCAAGTCAAGGCGAATTTGAACAATTGTCTGGATTCTGTTGCGTTTACTTAACCTCACCGAAAATATCAGAAAACATCTATTTTTGGTGTTAATCCTATTTAACCCCATCACTACTGAGTGATATCCAATATCAACACCATTAACTGACCAAGAGCAGACTGCATCCATAAACACTAGAAGTACTTTATAACTTAGTGGCGTCCAAAGATGATGGTCCATAAACCCGTGGTGAGGGTGAAATGAAATTACTTGAAATATTCCTGGCAACAATGCCAGTATTCTTGTGTCTACACATATGCTGGTGCAGGACGAAAGACATCTGTAATACAATAAATTGATTTGAAAAACATGAAGATTCCTTTATTGGTCATGATTATCGCTCGACATGAGACAACATACATACGTAGGAGGCAAAGAGCACGACCATCCAACGGTTAGGGGAACATTTTTCTTTCCTTGGGCAAGTCTAGTGTCATGAATATTAGCTTTATTTGTTTGGGGATAATAAAAGTGTTGAGACATACGTTAATGTACTCACAGATGGTTAAAGACATAGTGTACACATGGCTAGAATAATAAGCTTAAGAATGTGTGAAGTTACTGTCGTCGCATTGTCTAACTATGCCGATGAGGATGAAGGGTTTGTTGGAAAAGTGTGAATAAGAAATTAATTTGACACTTTACTTTGATTGTTGGGTTTGTTGATCGATATGATATGGATTCGAGTGACCTTTTCTATAGAATAAGGAAAAAATAAAAGTCGTTAAGGATTTTTACATTATTATCTTAATGTCTTTGACCTTTGATTAATATATACGAACGATAGATTGGAATATACATAATTACAAATATTTTTGAAAGCCTGGTAGATAGAGGGGAAGTCTATTGCTCACCAGATTTTGTTGTATTACCAATAGATAGATGGTTTCTTCCGAAACGAACGCTATCAAAAATGCAAACGAGTTTATACCACACAAATTGCGTTATGTCATTACTACTATTTCAGAAGTCGCAGTTGTTGGATGTTGATGTGGGATACCACTGCAGTACTGACTGTCGGTAAATAGATCATTGCTTTTAGATTTCTAATTTCATTTAACCCATCTTTAGAGTCCTAAAAGTTTCGGTATAACCTCGATTCAACAAGTACCTGCTGCTATTTGGCAATCTGTAGATTGAAGCTTATGACTATTAAGGGATTGTAAAGCAAAAAAAGGAGTAATATGCAGAATGTTGCAATAATACTGCAATTAAATAAGCTTACCCTACTCATTAACTGGAAGACGAAATGCATGCTACATGGTGCCGAGTGCAGAACTATAGGCAGGAAAGCAGAGAAACAAATTCTTCGTCGAAAATGCGAGGATGGTGAATGGATGAGAAGATACAAATGCGAACTCTATGAGCTGTATCAAGATATAAGCACGATGTAAACAGCTGGATGCAAACAGCAGGACGAATCTTAAATGGTGCAATGGTACCACGTGCCGGACTACCAAGAAGATTTAGCTCAAACTTGATCTGCAAAGCTCTAAGAGTTTGATCTTCCTTAACAGACTGAATATTAGTACAACAATCGGTGTCATCACCGGACACAGACTTTTAGGTAAGCATCCAACAAGGCTTGATCAGTTTTAAACGATTCCTATAAAAAGAAGGAGAAGAGCACTCTTCTCTCCCTCAAAAGGAAGTACAAATTGGGAGCATTCTTCTTCAACACCCTCTGTCTCCTACGCTTCGTTCGAAGCTCCAATTAGATTAACCATATCCCAATGGACTTCTTTCTAAATGTAAGTTTGCTGGCGCATGCTGGCTGCCACTATGACCTAACCTTTGTACAAACATAGATAAAAAGATAACGACTTTGATATTGTTTTATAGATTAAACTGTTTTCATTTTCTTTTATTTAGCCTGAAATGAAAGGGTAGGGGACGTATCTAACATTCGCATCTAGGCCACTATGGTAAGGGTTGGGTTCCATTGACCATCTCTCTGTCTAAACCCGTCAGAAGCATACATATTTGGTTTATTTTCCAAATGCTATTGTGGCAGATAAATTAAACCATAGTTCATAATGACCAACTTTTCTTGACGTTCATAATGATTCTTGTCCAGCACCACTTCTATGCTTCACGAGTGTTGCATGTGATTATATTTTCAGTTCATCGTATCGGCAATGGTAAATCCAAAATCGCAATATGAATGTCCAAAAAGAGCAAATTTCAGAGTCTGGATGCAAACGATTTCTGTTTGTGCCGAAAAACTGGCTTATGTGGGATTTAAATTTAAATTCAAATGCTCCCATCATGGTTTGGTAATAGGGATTTGCGAATTGAAGTCACAAGGAAAATATATCAGTCATCGTTTAACCAATTTAACTGCGTAATAGTATCCCTAATCTGTCGTCAATTAGCTTATGTACGACTCTTCCGGTATCCTAAAATGCGGTCGAATGTTAGTGGTTAATTTAAATATGTAATTACCACACGGACATGGGTGGCGAACCGTTACGTGGTTGGCAATTGGATAAACTATGGAATTGTGTGCGATGAATCGTTATGTAAATTGAAATCATTATTAATAATGTTATTCCTGAATTGATTTGTCTGCACAATGGGATACTGAAGCAAATCTGATTAAAGAGAAAATTATCTTAAATCTCTGATTAAAGCTGGCTATGGAATTTATCGTGTTGATTGCAAAAGGACAAGGTAGGTTCTAGTTCTTTCGTGTATGCTTTGAATTTTAGTCCTTTACTCGTGGCTGTACGCTCATCATTTTAAGCTGCAGTGGTCTCTGTACAATATTTTTGACACGTGGGAGCTAATTTCTAAAATTGTTTTCACCGTAACGTAACCTACATTAGTTAGCTGTCCCCTTTAATGTAGGGAAACGTTTAGACCATAATCAAAATCCATTATGATATCACAGAGAGCACCAGAAACCTTGCATTATAAAATTCATTTCTTTCTAAATGCAGATACTGTGGGAAGCCATATCGGTGTATACAATTTCCTGTTCCAAACTTTGTACTGAACACAATACGCGACATGCTTCACATACTTTCGGATTTGTTGTCATATTTATTCCCAGACAATACAAATTTGGAATGATCAACGTAGCTCTATGCTTCCTCATCACTACAAATTGCAAGCATTTAAAACCAACTTGTCTCGGTATCTAGTAGTTCGCAGCCATAAGTATTGCATTAATCTTCGCTGGGAAGACAGTCTAATGTTGTCGCTTTGGCGAATTTGTCTCTGTCAGAGTCTGACTAAGACCAATCCTGTGAACACGGACAATCGACCATAATTCTACACCGAAGTCTGATTCTCAGTTTCTCTGAGGAATCTGAAAATGAGAAGTGGGTCTTAGCTCTTAGCTATGGTCGGTCCAGTCTTACCTACTTTTTGATACTTTCCTTAGATATTTTCCTCCTTTTGGGATCAGAGCTCCACTTCTTAGCCTGTCCCTGTCCTTAAAAGTTTTTCTTGTTCCTGGTCCGGTTTACCTTTTTCATTCTCCTGTACTCTTCTTTTAGTGTATGATCCCCTATACCACAGAATTGCCGAGTACCTAGCAGATGGTTACCCTATTGCTACTGTCGAATTCAATACGTTTCTGTAGACATTTCCTCACACCTTTTTGACTTAATTACATGAGTGTCAAGGGCTTTGATTGCTGTTTGAATACTTGACAAGAATAGCACCAGTTCCATCCTCAGTTCTTGAACCGTCTGTGTAGATACCACTTGAATTTGTCCTTATTCTGTGGATTCATAGCTTCGTCTCTAGGTAATCCCAGGAGGGGGATATCGGTTCCAAGACTTGTCTCGGTATAAGGAGAGCTTTGACAACGAGAAAAGTCCTGCGATCTGAAAGATATACAGCCGAGCAAGGCATATATTCGTGGGATGCATGCCAAGCTTGTTAAGACGGTATTACATATACTAAGTAAGGACTTTTAGCCGAGATTGAAACCATACGTATAAAGGTGGAAAAGAACACTTTAAACCCTCAGCTTCAGATGGATTTCTTTTGAACATTATTTTCGGTTAAAAAATAAACACTACCAGACCAGAGTCCTTCAACAGTCCTTCAGATTGTCCAGAACTACTTCGTTCTTAATTAGAAAATGGTGTTCCCAACATAGACACATGACAACTTTTCACACTCTGATGTGTATCTCCCTAATATTGGTGTTCCAATTAATTGCTACTTGGGGGTGCGCAGCGCATTACACGTATCAAATCATGAATAGTAAATGTATAAAGAATATATCACCCCTAAGTAGATTCAATTTAATTCGTGATTATCCTCCACCTGGGAAGGAAATCTGGTTGGAATTAATTTCTGATGGAGGAAATCTATGAAAGAACAAAATCCATTAAAATTGTCTTCTTCCATTATGCCAGCCTTGACCTTGTTAGAGGCGGAACACAGACATAAGTCCCATCTAATTAAGGTAAACTTATTGATGTTCCTTACACATTGTCTGCTTTAATTAGGTATTTTTACTAATCGTATTTATGAGATGTGAAGTGGGAGGGATGAGCTATTGACTGAGAGGATAATTTAATATAGGCTTCATGCAAATAGATACATAAGTAAAAGAGCCTACATACGTGTTTCAATATATTTCTTTTTTTTTGTGACGGATTAGATGAGAATTCGATGGGGCTATTCATGTAGATGTCTTGGAGAATTGATTGGCAAGTCTAGGAAGAAAGACAGACTTTCAATCAACCAAATAATAATAAATGAATGATATCAGTACTTCAGTTAGCCACCATAAAAGGTCAAATTCGATGTTGGTACCTTGGAACGTCATTGGAGGAGTACGCTCCATCAATTGTTAAATGATTAATTGTTGGACAGTGGTCTGTTGATCAAGTGACTACTACATTGCGTTGACGTGAATTCATTTCCACAGCTGTCACCCAGCAAGTTGGTTGTGTTCCCTTTCCACTTGCGCGGCACCTGAGTTCTGGTCTTTTTCTAGTGCTCCGGGGTGGACTCCAAGATTCTTCGGATCGGAGGACTGGCGTGCATACTATTTACATGTCCTAGCTGTCTTTTAAAGACTCTTCATATCTCCGCACCATAGAGCAGGACTGCTCTACAGGATTGTAAACAGCCCTTTTAGTTGTCCGAGAGAGGACTTTACTACTCAATTGACTTCTTCGCCCAAAGAAACAGAGATTGGCGAAAGTTAGCCCTCATTCTATCTTAGCTCTGTTGTCATAGTCTAAATTAATAGTTGAGCCTAGGCAGACAAAGTCCCTAACTACCTCAACATTCTGTCATAGTCATGCTTGTACTTTGTTTTGCCCTCGTTGGCCGTTAATTCCATCTTTGTCGTTTTGGTCTCAATCCGATCTTGATGGAGCAGTGTGTATTCTCTATCGTTATCTTGCACAGATGGACGAGTATGGATCTATGTAGCTTGTCTTTATAAATGTGGCCTTAAAATTGGTGAAAAGATGGCAAGTATCGATTTTAAATTCCTCCAAGATCTAGCCTTACACAATACTGCCGATAAGATATTGTAAGCTCCGTCGAGGAAACTTAGGTCCCAATTGTTGGCGCAATGAAGATCATTTTTGGCCTAAGTCTGCCTTTAGTCGTCTCCAAATAATCGATTTTGCTGCTCACTGTAGTTCGAATCTAAATAAGAAGCGCTTTTGAAAGTGAAAGCGATTTGTAGAAAGCGATATGGGAAACAACAGAAAGACAGGGAATGTCGGGAGGCAAGAGGAACACAGTTGGCCCAATCAAACAGGAAAAGCCACAAGAATGAATTGATTGTTCGATGGGAACACAGGATTCATCGGTCGGTGAGGTAGCTTGGTAACTTGTTGGATCTTCCAAGTCAGAGAAAGTGACTAACATCTAGTGACAATATTAAGCTCAATTTCAAATATTAGTGTTAAATAATTGAAAAGACAATATTCATTTAATTTGCATAGTAACTGCCACCTCATTTTTTTCAAAATAAAACGTATTCTGCTCAAGTACCCGTAGCTCATACAAAATGTTTGGCCGGTGTTTTATTATATTTTGTCTTTAAAGTGTGCGCCTTGTAGACCAGAAAGAATTGCATAATGACCCAGTGATACAGATTTGTTATTAATAAACAAATTTCAAAGAAAATAAAAAATAAAAAAAACTAAATTGCATTTATTTTACCATTCTTCATTTACTTCTATAACTATCTCCCACTAGATGGCACTACAAAATTTCACCAATATTCCCAGTATTTTCTGAACTAACCCTAAAAATGCTTTTGTTTGTTTGGTTGCAAAAAAATGGCGGACGTGTTGTGTACGATTTCATCAATTTCCCAATTATTCAGAGAATATTAAGAAAATTCTCGTAAAATATGTAATTTTCATATTGATGTCATTAAAATAATCATGTGTTGTGAAGATATTTAATGAAATATATCAAATTAAAGTGATTTTCAGGTCGATTTCACAAGAAGAGAAGAAAAAAAAAAAAACAAATTGACTCGTCGTCATTTTTTGACAAATCGACGAAGAGCAGAGCAAGAGTGCGTGCGTGAACAAACCTTCGTTTTCTCTCTTTTATTTTTGCTTTTCAATTTTTTTTTCTTTATTTTTACCGAGTGCGCCCGTACAGAAATCTAAAAAATTGATTGCCAGAGATTCGTGTGTTTTCTTTAAAAATCTGCTGCCGTTGCCGGCAAAAAGGATAATGAAATAAATTTTCGCAATTCAATCTGTCAAAAGCTATCGCGTAGAGCAAAAAAGGAAAATAATTTAAGCGAAAGCGGGGGAAAAAAATGTCAGGCGGCCGGGAGTCTTCTTCGTCGAATGGTTCGGCTCGTTCCAATAACGGAGTTGCTACACCGCCCTCGGTAAACGGGCACCGATCTCGTGGTCGACCGGCTAAAAAACCAGCCACCTGCACTTGGTGTGCTGAAAATAAACAACCACTGCAGTACGTGCTGCCTACCCAAAACGGAAAGAAGGAGTTTTGCTCCGAGTTGTGCATCTCGGAATTTAGGAAAGCATATAGTAAGGGCGCCTGTCTTCAGTGTGACAACGTTATTAGGGAGAGCGCACCGAGCAGAGAATTCTGCTCTGTGATGTGTATGAATAAGAATCAGAAGAAGAACGGCAACCGGACAACGCAACATAATAACAATAACCGAGGCGAACAAGAGCGGAATCATAAGATGAGTCCGGGATCGTGTACTCCAACTGGGCCCTTCCAATATGAGAGTTTTCATGTATTTGACTGGGATGCGTATTTGCAGGTGAGTTTATAAGTAGAACTGCGTCATATCTGGGCGACATTGTTTTAGAGTGGGTTGATTGAGGTGTAATTGTATATTAAATGTAAAAAATATCGCTGTCATGTGAAGTAAAGACTTCTGGAAATGACATTAAGTGTTGAGTGACCTTGAGCCAAGAGCAAATTGCATCAAACTTCGAGTACCATTCAAAGATTTTTGTAACCTGTCGCAAATATAGTGAATTGGAGAACTTTAATGCACAAGCTGTGATTCCTATTGCCATTCATTCGATGAAAAGCTCTATGGGACGCATTTGTATGTGCGTCAGTGCGGAAATAAATGCTGTGAGTCGGATTTAACTTTATTCTTACCAGTGATATCCAATGATTTATTAGGCGTTCATAGTGATTTAACACCTTTGATCTGGTGTAGGTTCTATGTAAGCACAACATATGCCAGGCAGGTCGGGGAATGACCGGTTAATGACCTGTTAAGTGAGAATTTCTCTCTCGATGAAATTACCATGCTTCAAACTATTTGTTGCATTCAGCGTTTCACCGCTGTTTCAAAGGAACAATACACAGCGGGCGGTTAGTGTTTGGTTGGACAGATGTCCCGCGCTTTTCATGTTAAGATTTTGTTTTTCTATTGGCATCTATGATGTATTGGAATCCTTTTATTCTTTAATAATGTATGCTGTAGATAGATATTGTTTCGAGGTAGATGGGTAGTAGATAGCAAAAGCAAATGTTCCATTCCTTCGAATCACGCAGAAACTAGACTTGGTCGATGTTCGCAAAACAGAGCAATCTTTCTAGATTATCAAGTGAAATATGGCTAAGACATAGAATTCCAACAATTTCTCTTGGCATTTAGCTTTTTCCTTTCTTAAAACTCTATGGCAGGTATACCCTGGGTTTGATGAATTTGTATTCGTTACTTCAGATGGCTTTTGGTTCTGTGCTGGGACTCAATCTGAACTTTTTCTTCTCCAAAATTAAAGGTCACTAGTTATGAATGAGCCTTTTGGTATTGCACGGATGCGAGTCTTAACAAAACAAGAAGGTTTGTTTTTATTATCTCTCGACGGGTAACCTTTTGGTACGTTTTATGTTTAAATAAGTTTCGGCATGTATTTACTTAACGGGCTTTCGAGCCGTGAAGAGATACTATATTGCCTTTTCCTTGATCTCGAACAGATTGTTTTCTGTAAACCAGAGCAAGTTTTCGGACATTCACGACCATTCGGTCTATAAAACAGACGTTCTTCTTGTATTTTTAAGGTTCATGGACTAAAATTCGAAGATAACTTTGCCGGAATCCTTCTCCTTAGTGATTTTGAAATGAAGAGAACGCCTTCATGCTGGGAAGTATAACTTATTTAAGTTTTAAACTGCCACTGCCGTAAATGGCTTCTTGGTGGGTTATGTTCGATAACACTTGGAGCACCATCTCTTCGTTGTGGCGTACAAATTTCAAAAGATCCTCATATCTTCTCTAGAATCCTTTGAAGAAATAAAGTTACACAATATTTCAACACACACAAACTAATCCATAACTAAGCTTATCTTCAAAGCATTATCTACTCATTTGGGTAGAACCCTTTACGATTATCAATTTGATTAACGATAATAACAAAAAGGAGAACCTTTCATTTGGTGATTTTAAATTACACACAATTTATCATATGAAAAAGGCTTATAAACTCAATTTGTGTCGACATACTGACAAATGCAGCTTTTAAGCTTTAAACGATTTGCTATCGTTATCAAGATCAAAGAGAACCTTATTATCTCTATTAAAAATCAAAGAAATTCCTTACGCTCCACGTACTCCCTCGCTCTCAGTTTCCATAAATTGTATACTTTTCATCCCTCCCATTTCAAATAGCTTACGTTACAAAGCAGCAGCATCAATTTCCCATTTGTTTCGATAACTATTTACGAGTCGGGCGTATTTGGTGTACACCACACTGTGCCTCTCTTATCTGCAGCCATGTTGATGTTCGATTAGGACACGCTGAGCAATAACAACTGTCTTTTATTCGAATAAATTTCATATGTACTTTGTAGTGCACTTAAAACTGTTGTTTATGTGCTTCAACTCTATTGCCAATGAACTGGAAAGATGTTTGTTGATTTATTTAGACACCTCTCAGTGCATTTTGGATTTTTATTGGCGCACCCCGTAGGCGACTAGCAAATATTGTAATGTGAGGTTTAAGTTTATAGTTTGCATTCACAAATAGTGTAGTAAACGAACAATAAGTTTGCATTCCATTTAGGAGTAAAGGTGAAGTTCATGTCGTTAGTTTTAACTCTTACGTGAGGACCTAAACGACTTTCAAGTTATTTCGCACGACTTTCGATTGTGACACTGATTTACTTTTATATGATTAAACTCCGCAAAACCAAAAGCACATCAGAGCAGAGCAAGCAACTAAAACAAAAATTTTATTGCACTGCATGGCAGTAAACACGAGACCACTAGTCCAGTAGCAATCCCATTAGAATTTGCGGGTACGCACAGATATCTTATAAAAAAGTGACGGGAGCATAACTTTACTATGCTGCAGAATTACGTCTAGGTGGTGAGCGCCTGGCGACAAGTGGAGTACAGCTTGAAAATAAACAGTCAATCTCGCTCATTGGCGAGCACTTTCTTGATCATGACCATTTGCCATTTTATAATGGGGCTCGTATTCAACGTCCCTTACATCGACGTCAAGTTACTCGTAACAACTCGTGCTGCACATCGATGTCGCGTACCGGTGAATTAGATGGTTCTTGGCCTGATAATCTTCTTCCAAATTACTTTTAATATCAACTTTTCATTCATTTATCAGATTTAAACCAAAGTATAGTCTAATAAACTCTTAAGTTAATTAAGATATACATACATGATGATGATAACAGCTAGCAATCATAAATATTATATCCAAGTCAGTTTGCGTGGGTCTATATGACAAGTCTCGTTTGATAAGAACGCAATTGTAGAGAAAAGTATATACTGTCTTCTTAAGCTTTATTTAATTTTCAATCTTTTTCCATTTTATAGGAGTCGGGCAGTGAAGCGGCACCAGCTGAATGCTTCAAACAGGCACGCAATCCACCTGCCAATGATTTCAAAATTGGCATGAAATTGGAAGCCCTCGATCCTCGTAACGTAACCTCTACCTGCATTGCAACAGTTGTTGGGGTATTGGGTTCACGTTTACGTCTGCGCCTGGATGGCAGTGATAGTCAGAATGACTTCTGGCGATTAGTGGATTCCAATGAAATCCACGCCATTGGTCACTGTGAGAAAAATGGTGGTATGCTTCAACCACCATTAGGATTTCGTATGAATGCCAGCAGTTGGCCCGGATATTTGTGCAAAATTCTCAACAATGCAATGGTGGCTCCGGAGGACATCTTTCAGCCGGAGCCAAAAGGGCCATCAGATAATCTATTTAAAGTCGGACAGAAGCTGGAGGCAGTCGACAAGAAGAATCCACAACTGATTTGCTGTGCAACAGTTAATGCGATTAAGGACGATCAGATACACGTGACATTCGATGGATGGCGTGGTGCCTTCGATTACTGGTGTAGCTATAAATCTCGAGATATTTTTCCAGCTGGATGGTGTGCAAGAAGTTGTCATCCAATGCAGCCGCCGGGCAATAAATGTCGAATGGACTCGAATTCAAGTAAACATCGCAGTCCAAGACAACGGTATACGTTTATTCAGGAATCGGATGCTATGGTTCCGGCAACACCAGTAACAGCACATTTTAGGATGAATTGTAAGGGAGGACCGTTTGTGAATAGCTCGAAACTTCCATCGATGGTGACTGGACCAACGCATCAAACGTTGGCCAAGTTGTGTCTTCAAGAGGTGCTCGCTGCTAGTAGTGATACGTCGCAATTGTCAAAGTTGTTGTTCGCGTTAGATGGTGATGTGCATATCGTGACAGCTGCAGGAAAGAATTTCACGGTAAGTTCTCAATATTTACAGAGTGATCGTAAATGAAGTTTTATTTTAAAATTTTAGGTAAAAATCCCCTCCCAACTACGTATGAAGGACGATGAGAGCTTAGCAACATTCATCGAAACACTTTGTTCCACATGCAGAGCATGTCCAAATTTGATCTCACTAGTCGCCGACACAGAAGAATGTGAGAAATGCTCACAAAACCACAAAAGACGCCATATATCCCAGTCCCCGCCACCTATTGCCGAGAAAAGAAAACATCATTCGGATAAACACCACTCGGGTGAAGAGAAACACCACCATCGTCACCATCATACAAGTAATAATACCTCGAGAAAGGACTCAACAACCTCAACATCATCGACTTCCTCTAATTCCAATACAACCATAGCTCCAATAGTACCCTCAATCAAACTCGAAAGTAATTTGTCGCGTTCAGTTGAGTTATTGTCCCCAACAAACGCTAAATTTCATTCTCCATTAGTTGCCGAAGTGCATCCCGAGCAATCTACATATAAAAGCAGTAAAAATCACACATCGGTAACAACGACTTCGGCGACACCTCATGCCCCACAGGCGGGTGGCAATAGTAAAGTATCAATGGCATCGCCATCAGCAGCCTCAATGGCTGCGGTTAGTTCAGCGGTAACACCAACTTCATCGTCTTCTTCTGCTTCTGCAGTGGCTTCCATGAATGCTTTAACATCAGCAGCAATTGCAACATCGGCAGCATCGACACCAATAGCTTCGACGCCACTAAAGAGCCATCCTGGAGATTGGTCAATCGAGGAGGTTATTCAATTTATTGAAACGAATGATAATTCACTGGCCGTTCATGGAGATCTTTTTAGGAAACATGTAAGTATGACAATACATTTCTTTATCTTTGTCATAATTAATTTCAAATTGTAAAGGATGTTGGCGTCGAATGTTTGTTAACTGTAGGCGTATACTTTATTTTCAATGAAGTATTGATTTTTACATTTTCTGAGAAAAGAAAATCTACCTATGACTTGTCGCCTATCATCCTATAAGTCGTGTACACAAAAAATAATTCTAGCGACACTAACTTAAGGTGGCGCTACAGTCCGGGTGGAGCTGGGCCTAGCGACGCTTGTGTGAGAAAAATGGGTTAAGTAATTAGTTTGGAGTGGTGGCTAGCAAACTCACTATCAAATTTAGTCGTGCAACCGAATTCAAAAACGATTGAGCAAGGCTTTAAGCGCAGCTGGCTACCGTGACTAGGGAAATTGAAGGAGTGGTAAATGTCAAGTTCTTCTGAAAAGACACCGGCACCGACTCTACCAACTATTATAGAGGCTTCGCGCTGACTCCAGGCGCTTTTGAATGTAGTCGATGTCAAAGTCATTTTTAGTGTACAACATATCAGGTGACATAGGTAGGCTGCGATGAAGCCATCGAATTTTGGCACGCCGCACGTTTTTCACACACCATTGATCAGTAGCTTTTAACTTTAGAATCGCTTTAGTGGATGCTGCGTACTACAAGTATGGGTAGGGTAAATAAATGATTAAATCATTTGAAGTACGAATGATGAAGTGGTATTTAATAATCTATATACAACGATCGCGTCTTATTTCAGTAAAGCAGTCAAACCGAAATTAATGCCTACTGTTAATCTAAGTTAATGTTATCGATATCTTACTAACAACTCACTTATTTTTATTTTATTCTCAGGAAATTGATGGAAAAGCATTGCTGTTGCTTACGTCTGAAATGATGATGAAGTACATGGGCCTGAAGCTAGGGCCAGCCTTAAAAATTTGCAATCTAGTGAATAAAGTGAATGGCCGACGTAACAATGTATCCCTGTAAATATAATATAGAATAAGCCGTAGACAAACAACACAAATTATTAACGTATACAATTCAAATTAATAACTAAAGTGAAAAACAAAACAAAATACTTTAGGAAACTGAAAGTCTTACCCGTAGGTATAGGACATCCTATATATTTGGGTATCTGCAGTTACAAAAGTATGCTATGACTAACAAGAAAAACAACACACACAAATATATTTAAATAATATATTAATAGTAAGTGTTACGGTTACATAGTTTTTTATTCACGATTTGTAGTGTATCTGTAAGTCAAAAAAAGAAAAGAAATGAATTCACATTTTAAAATTTTGTAAACCAAAATAAATATCCTTTTACATATTTAATTATGTATTATATTTTACGTTTTGTTTATCTTTATATTTTTTATTCTTTTAAGTTTTAATTTAATTCTCTTTATTGCTAAGGTTTGTTTTAAAAACATGTACAAGTTTTTTTTTAAAGAAAGATGTAAAAATGTAAGCACGTGTGTACAACTTTTTGGAACAAAACAAAATGAAATTAAAAAACAAAAATATATATATGTGCACAAGATAATAAATAATAATTCTCCTTATTGTTTAAATCATGGATCCTTGTGAATTGTAAATTATTTTATGTGATAGATGTAGTGTGTTTGTTTTTAGTTTGTAGTAATGTATTTGAAGTACCCTTACGTTTTTCTTTTTGTATGAAAAGGTGGTTGTCTTTTACCAAAATAATGAACATGGTTGTATAAATGTTGAGCTTGAGGAGTAGGTGAAAGAGGCGTGTTCCTAATGCAAAGATTTCGATGTCGTAAATTGAGTTTTTATTTTGGCTTATTCCAAAGCCTTTCCAACATACATATCTTGAAAAGTAGGATGTTATTGGAAGCAATTGGTTTGAAAGCAAGTTTATCGATTGGAAGCTTTTAATTTAAATTAAGTCATCAGGAAATAAAGATTCATTTTACTTCAGTCAAAGTTATCCAAAGTCTATTCTTGATAGTTTTATTACAAAATTTTACTTCAGCACATCACATGTTAACAAAATGATTTCTCTAAAATTAAGTATTAGAAGACATGAGCATATATAGACTGCCAACAGACTGTGCAGGTAACTTTTTTTTATGCCCAGAACACAACTTCATTTTCCAACTCTCAGCTTGTTCGGCTGAGATGTCTTTTGTGGTACCAACATTTGATTCGATAGCCTCATATAAAGATCAGTCTGACGAGAAATATGTTAAGTAGATGTTAAATTTTGCAGTGGACTTAAATCTCAATCAACTAACTTGATCTTACTCTATTTTCGTACACTGTCAACAACCTCCTTTATTGGGACGAGTTTTTGCTGTACCGTTTCGAAGGTATCCCAATATGGAGAGGTGTGTACACAAAACGACGGAAACAATGGTCTATTTTAGCTTTAACCATCAAGCAAATAACGATTTTTCCAACAACTGTGAACACTCCTGTAATTTTACGCGATACTTCTGCGGTCTTGAAAATAAGAGGATTGCAGAGGTTCTGTCTTAATTGTCGAGGGGGTATTGTATACAAATTTAAAGGGTAATCAACCGAGGCGACTCAATTGGTGTCTCAGTTAATAGGCTTTACTGCATTAAAGAAAAGATCTGAAGGTTTTTTTTTAAACTTAAGTAGAGCTTTGTTAATTTTTTAGTTGAATTGAAATGCAACGGATTCTACGTAGTTTCAGTAGTGTACAGAGCTTAGCTATTTGGGGAATGTATTCATCGTTACAATTATTGTGGTCACGGCAGTGCCTAGATTTACGATTACATTTGAAGTTAAGTTCAGTTTATAGTTTCTTGGAAAAGTTTGTCAGTTATTTGCTTGAGCAATATTTTGGCACCACACATTTTTTTCAGTATTAGGTAGAAGAGAAATCATAGTAATTTTTCAAAAGCCAAATCAAAATTGTTAACAAAATGAATGGATCATAGGTTTTTACTTTTGTTGCACACTCATTAACGTTGTGCTCTAAAAACATGTAAATCTATTTGCTTAATCAAAGAAACAACTAAGTTCATTATTTTGTGTTAAAGATAACTTTTAGGTTTGTTTTATAATCTCAGCAATAACAAAATAACAGATAACCTCATCTTAAAACAGGAATAAAGAAACAAAATTATATATTATAAAACATTATCGACACAATCTTCTTATAATCACTTTTTTGGATCATTCATCAAAGTTTATTATGTAAAGATTGTAAGTAAATAGAAAAAAAGTTAAAATCTTTAAAATTTTCACCATTATCACTTATGCAATATAACAATTAGAAAGGATTAACATAAAAAAAAACATGACCCAGTAGTATATCTCATCAGAGTGGGACTATAAAGGAATTAAAACTTATATTAAAAAATGAAACAAAAGGGAAGGTATTTATAAAGGCAAGCAAATTTTTAGCACTGAGTTTTTGGTTTAATTGATAAACTATCCACACAAATACACACCCATACACAGTTTTCACAAAACCCATATTATTATCGTAAAAAAAACTTTATTACACTATTATTTAGTTTTCATAAAAAATTCAGGAGAATAAATTCATAAAAGCAACACTGATAAATTAAAAAATTGTAAACACAAACTTATTTATGAAAAAAAAAAAAAACAAATATTTAAATAGAAGAAATAAACTCTAAAATTTAAGCTTGTTAAACATGAATTATTTAAGTAACGATGTATAAATAAATAAGAAAAAAAAACAAAAATATTAATATACAATAGTATGTATAAAAAATAAAACCCGCATTAGTAATAAAAAGTATAAAAGTGTAAAACGAAATCAAACATACAAATTAAAAAAAAAAACAAATAGGTCTATGAATAATATTTGGGTTGCCTGGATTAATTAATTTCACACGAAAATGAGGGGCATTCTAACGTACTTCCAGTACCGCTACGCAGTTCAGAATTTCCCTTAGTTCAAACATTAACTTTTCTCGGGTGCAATGAACCCTCCAAGATTTATTTTAGATGGTATGTATCCCCTATAAATTAATTTTCGTGCGTCGTCAGCTAACATTCGTCGCAAAAAATGATCGCTCCTGTGTCATCTGGATCTTATATGGATGGGGGCCAAAATCTTTGCACAGAATTCTCCCAGTAGAAGTCTGTCAAAGTCCAAACTTTGAACAAACTTTTGACCTGTTGAACCTGTTGACTCAAATTTTCAACCAGGCGACAAATATGAAGTTCATTTGGATGATATCCGGACATTCGCTTCAAAAGGTTGTCGTCTGCATAATCATTTGGAGAATGTTATGAAGTCGACTTATGAAAGAAAAGGCTAAGAAAAATGTGCTGCAGGGAGTTCAAGGAGGAGTTCTAAAAATGAAGTACATGTAATACAAAAAACGTGCTCCATGCTTACGGTGTGGATATTGCATGAGATGCAAATTGGTGGTGACTCCTTTTTTAGTATAGCTATCGTGTCTAAGGCGAAGTCGAAGGGAATTGGTAGCGGTTGACTTAAAAGCAAAGGTATCCACCCTTAGGATAGTAGGAGTTGCTTTGCTGGGATTGATTTTTCTGGAGTAATGGTGAAGAAGGTACAGTTCTCAATCATTCAATTTGTACATGTCTTATTTTGCTTTTAATTGTCCGTGGTTACGTTTGCTGTATGTTTTAAATAAATACTCGTAGGTGCATGTTCTGGTACACACATTAGTTTGGTTTTGTCTGCTTATTTTTTTAAAGGGGAGATGCGGCAGACAATTTGATTATTATTTGGATTTGCAGTACTGAAAGGCTGTTTGAAGATAATGACGTCATTAGTTCTACTAGAATCCGTTTCAAGTCACTTAGCTGGGAAACATTTTTTTTTGAAATTTTTTTTTTTTTAATTTTACAAATGAAAAAGGCAACAATGAAGACGGAGTTTTCAATCACTTTTTACTCCGTTGGAGTACACAGCGGAGTACACAAAGGAATACACAGCGGAGTATGCAAGGCAAAAGTAATCATTCCCTCAGGTTTTTGTCGTTTTTCAGGGAGCTCTTTCAGGGACTAATTCATAAATATATAATATAATCACGAAGTTAATACACTCTTTGACTCTTCAGTTACACTATCGAAATGTACGAAATGTAAGTGCTTTTAAGTAAAATCAGAACAGCAGGGGGTTCCTCCTCCCCCATTGGCAGTGAAAACTAGTAAAATTCCAGAATTTACTTTACAGTATTGCCAATGATTTTGGAAATCTGCTACAAAAAGCAAAAAACAAAAAACAGAGCAGCCGATTCTGAATCGTAACACCGCGATTTTTTCGTGTTTGTGTGGTTGAATATGAGTTTTATTTGAGAGAAATGAGTGTTTGTTTCGCTGGCACACTCTGACAGCCGAGGGGATCTGTGTTGTACGGCGGATGGCGAGCATGTGGATGTGATAAAAAAAAAATTCGAATTAGATTTCTTTACGTGATTTGTTTTGCCCCATCGGCCACACTTACAAAACGTCACTGCCGGCATTTTCAAAACACTGCAATACCGACAATTATCTTCGTTTAGCTAATTTTCCAACCAACTCATTGTGAGTTTTAGCTTCAACCCAAACCAAGTATGCCAGTTATTTGTCATAATTATGCAAATTTTTATTTAACATGAAAAATATTCCGATTTCTTCAAGGACATCTCAATTATGTTCCATTTGTTACATACATCTGTTATTAAAGACAAAAATGTAGTCATGGCACTTAAGCAAGTGTGTCTACTCCTATGCAAATCAAAGAACTTTCTGTCCAAAATCTAAGCCAACAAGAGCCTTTATGGATCTGCTATACTGCTTGCTGGTTTGTCCCTTGGTGAGGTAAAGAACAATTTTTTCAATCTAGAAATTGTCAACAAATCAGGGTGTAAATGGCAATTTGGTTTTTTGAAAAATAACTTTGTTCTTGAATGTTTCCTTTCTAAAAAAGCTTGATATTCTCTTAGAACATGATGAGGGATTTGTTCTCCTAAACGGAAGGGTTGTAGTTAAAGATGAAAGGTACATACGAGGTTGGTATTTTTCTGAATTGTTCCGGTTGGAATTCTGAGGTTGTTCCTGGCAATGGTAATATGTATTCCGTCTAATTTTACGGAAGAGGCTAAGTAACAACAAATTTCAGCACACCACTTAACCAACTTACTTGAAGGACAGCTTGTTTTACTTGAAAGTGATAGTCGTAAACCATACCACTAATTGAATGTGCTCAACAATTCTAGTAGTCTCTTTAATTGCTGGTCAACCGACATATTTATCACTTAAATCCAAACAAGAATCTAAACATACACTTTAAACTCCCATTGGATACTTTTTGAATGACTTTGATCATACCAGACTCGAATTTTGCTTACCTCGTTGCAAAGAAAACCTTACAATGTGCTTTCGACCCGGTCATATAGATCCCATCATGGAAATTACATTTGTCAATGTGCTACTTGCAAAGTCATTGACTGAGTGTAAAATTCTTCAAAGCTGCAACGTCCCATAAACATACAATTCTATTCTATTCCATGCCACTAGTCCGGGTTGGTACTGGGACATCCTTATGAGTCTTCCGCATGCGAGCATCAGCGAAATTTGCTCCCCAAATGCATGACCAAGCTATTGAATGCTGCGTTGCATTCCGAAATACATGCAGCTATCTTCAAGTTGAATCATCTGACGATGACTATGATGTTGATGATGATGACGAGGACGATGTTACCTGACCGAATCTATTGTTACCTGCTGCACAATAGAATCCACTCTGCCATGATAAAAATCCCTTTGCTGCCGCATAGCCCCGTTTGTGCATTGTTGCATGGAAACAATTGCGGATTCTTCATTCCGTCTGGGGAGTATATGTGGAATTGTGGAAGCATAGAGTTGTGGTTAAATCAGTCGTTACGTTACATGGAGAGGGCAGGAGAGGGATTGTGAATTGTTTTTTTTTCTTTTTTATAGAGAAAATAGAAAAAAAAAATGTAAGGGTTATTGTTCATGTTACCGCTTTGTTTTTTGTTTATTTGTGTAGGTATGCAGTATGTCCTGTGATGACGTCGAGCCCAGTTTGATTTATAGAAATGTTCATTCCTGTCTAATAAATTAACCGCTTTGCAACTTTATATAGCTTTTAACTAATTGCAGAGTTATTATAGTTTTGTGGTAAGTAATGATTTTTATGTCATCCTCTTCGCCAGAAAGAGAATACAAAATCCCTCAACTTTATCGCTGCATAGTGTTGAAATCCCGTCTGGACCAAAGAATCACTTGGAATCCTCATTCGAAAAATATCGTTACAAAAGCTTTACGAAGGCTTTACAAAGGCTTTACGGGTATGTGGGTTGAATCGACGCTTTTTGGAAAGAAGTTAGACCTGAGATCAACAAAAATACGTTGGAATTGCCTTACTTTCATAGTCCCTTTCATCTTTTATGTGTCACTTCTGCGGTGGTAGGAACTTGTCTGCACTGGAAGCTGAGATAATAGCTCCTATTTTGTTCAACTCAAAGTTTCCCTGGAGCTACCTAAAATTCTTAAGCAGTTAAGTGTTCACAAGTCACATTAAGTTGAAGGTTAACTAATAGAAGCACAAGGAGAATCTCTCAAAGTGGAACTTACTTCATCAAACGAAAAAAGTTCATTAACCCCTTAACTCGCAAGAGAAGTAAAGAAATTCGCGAACTAAGCAAGATTGATGCTAAGCTCCTAAAAGACTTCCTAGCCGTATATTGCTCACTTGACTATCATTTCAACAAGTTGCAAAACCTTTCGGAAAGGAATTCATCTCCCCAGAAAGAGTCAAACGTTCATCTGCAAGTATGATCCTGAGGT
This sequence comes from Criorhina ranunculi, assembly GCA_951813785.1. NCBI lineage: Eukaryota > Metazoa > Arthropoda > Insecta > Diptera > Syrphidae > Criorhina > Criorhina ranunculi. The sequence continues at coordinate 88,737,597 of OX638381.1, read as the reverse complement.
TCCTCCATTAGGAACTTTTTCGGTTGAACGAAAACAGTGCTTTTTTTTGGTCTCTGACAGAATCTAATTCTAGTTTCCTACAATACGTGCCGTTTTAATATGTTGCCGAACCCACAAATCTCAACGAGAACTGGACAGAAAAAATATGTTTGTCTTTCCTAAACACAGTGCAACGTTTCTATTTAACCCTAACCTTCCTGTGATGAAGGTTGAATACCAACAAATCCTTAATCTTCTTAGAGATTTTATTTAGTCAAAGTATCAGATAGCTCTGAGTACATTCAAATAGAAGTAACATTTGTCGTCCTTCTTCTATTAACCACGGGAAATGAGGTCAAGAAATAAATCACATTAAGTTGACTTCATCCTTTAAAGCTCTCCTTCGTCCTTCAACCTCAATCGCTTCATCAACTCTCATAAAGGCGTTTCGCATATATGTATGTATATCAATGTCCTCTCATCTGATATCTTCTTTCTCTATCTTTCGCATAAACTACGTAACAAATTCCATTTACACAGAAAACTTTACGACACAGCAAATAATGAAATATCTCCTTTGGGACGCAGTTGCATCCCTAGAAAGTAGAAGCCTCCATGGTGGATTAGAAGACTACAAGAATGCATTTCCCCGATACACCAAGCAATTGTGTAAAGGAAGAATGCAGTAAAAAAAGGAAGAAAACTAAGAGATTAAGAACTACCATTATTGTATTCCATAGGAGCCATACGCAAGCAGCACACAATTGAATTCCAGCATAGTTCAATGGTTCTGTCCCGACCATCTTCTCATTTATATCGGGGCCGAAGCAAAGTTCCAAACATCTTTATAGACTCCATATCAAATAAATTCCAAACCTAAAAGGTGTTCACCATAAGTCTGGGAGTGAGTGAGTGAGTGACGAGGTTGATGGAATTCCCCAAAGCATCGACTTCATCTCTGGGTCGTACGTACACGATCGAATTCTTTAACGTGTCAACGAACCAAGTTAGAGGAGCTCTACATGCGTACATGTGCTGCTCTGTTGTTGCTGCTTCATTCATATTCTTTCCATGGAGTTGTCATCCTTTGGCTCCTGTTCGATATTCAATGGAATTTTTGTTTCTTCTGTGTGTATGATTGTGTGAGCGGAAGTAGTTCCATTGCATTTGCAGCATTTTCATTACGCAGTTGATTGCTTCATTTGGGAATTCCTAAATGATACCACGCATGTACCTACATATATGTAGGTACATAGTTCGAAACCTCCCTCGGCGCTAGCTAACCGAATCGTCCCCGGTTGCCTTTTTCATTTGGTTATATGATTAGGATCAACCGTTTTATGATTCATTTTATGTGTTCGTGTGGGTTGGTTAATGTGGCCCTCTGAGTTGTATTCCATGTGGTTATGTAAAGGAAGCCACTTAAGAGAGGACCCTTACTAGTGTTTTCTTGATGGCTATCTTTTATTTAGGGTGTGAGTGTTTCAGTCCGGCACAGGTAGCGAGGTATTTTTGTTGGAGAAGTGCTCAACAAGTTGGGTCTAAAAAATCAATATCTGAGGCTGAAGATGTCAAGGTTAATTTACTTAGGTGTGAGGGTAGAAAAAGCTTTCGTTTGGATACTGAGTTTTGTGCTTGACGTAAATTAGTTTTTAGTCCTTATAAGGTGGATTCAGGACTTTAAACTAAAGAGAATCATTAAGATTGAGACTCGATTTTGTTCAGATATCGCTAGAAGAATATAATTTGTTTTAAATTGAAACCGTCAGAACGAGCGGAGAGACGAAGGAGATACGTTTGTGTTAAATCCTTTTCAGGTCTAAGTGAGTGATGAGGAAACACAGAGGAAAGTAGATTATTCCACATTCGTGTTGTACGGCTTAGGAAAATTTCTCTATATTTGACGGGATGTCCGATAGTAAACTTAAGGATAAGCTGGTGAACATTCTAAGCATGACGCGCATTGCGGGTGAAGTTTTGTATGCAACTCCCTATTTCACTGTTTGTAAAAAAAAAACGATAAAACAGTGAGATGCAGGAAACATTTCTTCGGTGCTATAGCGAGTTGATTGACTTCGCAATGTCCTTATCACCCATAAGTTCTGGTGTGCGATTTTGAATTCTTTTTACAGCTTTTTTATGCACCAGGACATCGGCTTCGGCGATGCAGGTAGATACCATTCATGGATAATGGATCGAGGTTTGGATTTCGCACAAGTGCCAGAAAACATCATTTTTAGTATCCTATTTTATTATGCTGTTGAGGTCGAAATTCAAAGGGTTTAGCATTCCTTGCCACTCCTCTTCTACATTCAAAGAGAATGAGGTTTCAGTCATTGCTTCGAAGGTGGTGTCCAGAATAACTTGGCAAATTTGTTGGCATTTTTGTCATTGCTTAAAATTCACAGTACATATTTGTTTCCAACTTATTTATGTCATTGTCATTACTCAGTACAATCAAGTCATCAATCCTTATGACCACCCTATTGCCAGTGCTATGCATCAGCTTTTCGCCGATGATCGCCTTTTTTGGCACCAGAAATTGAACTTGGAACTTGATGTGAAAAGCGATGATGCTAACAACTGGATCACAGTTTAGACATGCCACAGGTATCCTTTATATAATTAATAAAAAAAAAGAAGACATTTTCTAGACCAAGTAAAAGGAGAGATGCAAGGACCCAGTAATTGAAGAGATCTTCACAAGTGAAAAGAGACTTCATCGAATTTGAGGTGTTGAGTGACAAATTGAGAAGCTACGCTTAAATTCAAACATAATTCAGTTTGGTACTTTGATTGACATATTTCTAATGACGGAAGTCCTTGAGGATATGATTTAAATTCTCCGTTCATCACATATAAGTATGCTGGCTTCCCTCATTTGAAAGGAATCTCTATTAGCCAGATGCCACTTCCTTCTCTTTCCCCATAAATTAAGGTAACACATTCTGTATGACCAAATAGTTCGTCGAGTTATGTGAAATGGGAAAATTAGCTTAAAAAGAAAAATGGAAAACTTTACTCCCCCATCCGCCTGCAAATGAAAGTAAAACCCAAGGAAACTCAAATTAAATCCTTCAACTCGTAACCTAATTTATTTTCAGGATCCGCCGGTTTATTTCGTTGAAGAGCACTCCACTCGATGAAACGTATCAAAAGTGAAATACTAGTATAAATTGGTTTTCCATCGACTGACCATCAGAGGGTGATGTGCTAATACCTACTACAATGACAACTTGGCGGCACATAGCCATGGATTTATGACGAAGCCACTGTCAAAGACCAGAACAACTACTACGTGGTAGATGATGTTCCATTTAGATATTTTTTTCCCTCATCTAGTTTTTCTCATTTTCTACGATGTCTCGACCATCATTGGACTAATGAATTTTTCGACTTTGCCTTGTGTGGCCTCGTTTGGAATGATGGGAATGGTGGTATCAGCATCGTCAGCGAAGGATGTGGGAAAACTAAATGTGTAAATGAAAATGGGAAAACTAAATGAAGCATCGATCGAAGTTCCGGTCTGTCGGAGGCTGTGAAGCATTTGGATGCCATAACAAATCGAATACGAATTATGGAAATTTGGTTAAATGCCTTCTCGGAAATTTCAAGGACAATTACGTGGCATATGGGAAATAAATGGAAAAGTTATTCAGATGGTGTTGGGCTTTTAATTGATTTTGGGTGATAATAACTGAATATTGAATGTAGAGGTTGGAATACGGCTGCTTGACTGTGATTTACTTGGTGTGTTCAGTTGAGTGTATGACAAAATAAGGAAATTGGGAAATTCGGAAAATAAAAAGCCGGCATTTATGTTTCCGTAAGCTGGTGGCAGCTGAACGAAACGAGGGAATGATTAGCATTAGAGAACTACACTCTGGTACGAATATATGACACACTCTATCTACATTATACTGATCAAAAAGAATTTGGAAAATGTTATTCAATGAAGGGTAAAGTGATGGCATTGAGGATTTACTTTGTTGACTTTCGGAATTAAAATTGTCGGGCATCGAGTTTAGATTATCGCTGCTCTTTCTTGTGGAGATGGCAAATTGTTTTCCTCTGATACACTGCCGTGTCGGTTCAGGTGTATATTCTGACTTTGCTGGTGTTTTTCAGATCATTCAAGACTATGAGTTAGAAATAGGAGACACAGTATAAACGATAGAAGCGGCAATTAAATATACGAGAATTGAAAGCAAAGGACACATGCATACAAACAAGAAGATCTTGTCAAATGGAAGTTTAATTTAAAATTGTTCCTTATATAAATTAAACCGAATCTGAGTAATCCTTACACCATCTAAATCGTTTGAATATTCTTAGACTTTTTGCTCTTACTTCGTAAAATGTTATCCCCCAAGTTGCGAAACATTCTTAAACATTTTTCGGAAAAGCTATTTGGGCGATAAATCCATCACAGTTCGTAATTCAGTAATTCTGCTCCTTCCCAATATACCACCAGAAACCTCGTTTCCTGATTGAGTGGTATGCCGCCGGAAATTGTGGTACACCAACATTTTTCGCTATTTCCTTTGTTTGGATGCACTGATGATGAAGGAATTGAGCTGGTAGATGTGGTGGCAGTTGTTCCAACTCAATTACTTGCTGGTATTTTTCGCATTTAGGTTGTGGTCTTGGGTCAGACACTTTCCTAAAACAAGGATAAAAGTTGCAATGGATCATGATTGTCTTTAAACATTTTTTTCTTTCTTCACCCGCATTTTTCTTTTTTTAGTCCTTGCTAAAGCTTCTTATTTGCCAATGCAAAATGTTTTAAGAGGAAAATGGAATAAAGATAGTTTGCAATTTGAACATTTTCTCATCTTATTTGCGTTTGTCTCTTTTATTTGTTTTCATTCTGATATGACTTGGAATTCATTATCAAGGATATTTGTAATATAAATTACATTCATTGGTTGTTTTTCGAGAAATGTTTACCGACAACACTGCATCACTGTGGATCGTGTAGTTGAAAATTGGTTACAGTCCAGTGAAGGTGCAGAGGAGAAGACACGGACATCGGTTTCTTAGAAGGAAAAATAGGGAAATAGAAATGGAGAGATGCTACTGCTGGAATGAGGCTTGGAAGTTTTACGAAAAGGTAAAAAGAATATATCAAAGCTACGAAACTTAAACCGAAACTTCCATGCACGAACAAGGGAAGATAGGCATAGAATTGAAGTCACAGCTGAGGATAGAAGGACCATTGCTATAGATTGTAAAATGTCGACGACGTCAGGCAGAATTAACAATTTAATATGGATGAAGAGGGCCAATAATTCCATTGAGCCGACCTGTATGAAACGCAGCTATATTTAAACTCAAGTCCAATAAAGCTGCTGAAGCTGACGAATTAGCTGCCGAAGGTGCTGTGACATAAGGATATTTTCCTCTCTCCGTTCCAAATTTCATCCTTCTTCCCGTACGAACGACTGGAATTCCATCGATAACTTACAATTGAATTACGATCGCTTTATATAATGTCACATTTCCGGTACAAGACTTTATTAAAGTTATGATTCGACTCAGAACTTTGTCAAAGTATCTAATATCAAACCTGTCATATGTGTCGACCCAAAACGGTCATTATCCCCTTCTTTATGTTTCATGGCTACATTCCAAGTTCACATCATGTAGTTCTGTATCCCTGGCAACCTCATACATCACACGTATCCGAATGTATACACGTACCTTCAAAACCACATTTGACACTTTCGGAATGCCACCAAACATAGGAGGAGATACTGTAATTTGTCAAATGTCCTATGATCGATTGAACTGTCACATAAACTCATGAACAAAGAACCTCAAATTGAACCAAAAAAAACAAAAAACAAAAATGAAACAAATAGCAACCACACGTGACCGATATCTTTCAGCCAGGTTTGGCTAAAAGCCTTCATGAATTGAATTATTATTTGGCAAGCGCGATGGAATTATTAAACTTTGTTAATATTCGCAATTAATATGGCATTGAATCAGTCACGAGATAATGGCGATGCTGAATCGTGAATGGCGAGAAATGTGAAATAATTACTCCGATGCTGATTCTCATTAATTTCTCGTTAGCAAATTCCAATTTGTTTTGGCGGTCCACAGCGACCTGCACTCTGATTACAAATGAGGCTTTAATTTAGTAAAACAGAGGGTGGTCTAACTATGGGCCCATCATCAGATGCCACCATTACCAAAACCGCTTCGGTACCATCTTATCGTCGTTTATGTGGTGCTGACACATTTTCGCAAGTGATTTGATATCCTTGCACATGGGTAATGGTGTTAAGGTGGCAACTGTTTCATTTTGCTGACGATACAAGTTTTTCGGGAGTAATTTTTGGCAAGGAAGCAGGACAGGACAATGGTGTTGATTGTTGTCTACTTGTATTTTTTTTTTGGAAAGCTATCAAAAGGTTGTAAGGGGGAACGGTTAAATGGTTTTGTTGTTGTCTATTACCTTTGGAAATATTTTTGGTGTTTATCTAAAATTAAGGACATCGTTGTCGTGGGTTGTAGTACGTTACGTTGAATATGGAATGAGATTGGATATAATGTTTTTCATTACAACGACTACGACGTGACTAACATATGTAAGGATGCGTGCCGTTGTTATTTCTTATCAGTGGTACGGGCATTTTCAGCCTAACTTGCCTCAATGAGAATTGAAACTAATGTGCTAATTTGCATCTTAAAGCAATTTGCAACGAATTAAAGCGATTTGTAAGAATGGATATTTGGATATTGAAATCGGAGGAATGACTATGAGTTTGAAATTTTGAAAAAGAGTCTGAGATCTTGTCTTGGTGAACGAATTTGTTTTTAGTAGAGAATGAGAAAACTACAATGTCAGTTCCACAAGTCAGAGAAAGGGGTTAGAAATAGCATCAAAACGAAAACGCTCACATTATGAAAGTTTGTTTGAATGTTTTTATTTGTAGTTGTGTGAGGCTAAAGGCAAAGTTTATATTATATGTTTTTAGTTTGGAAACTGAACAAAAACTTGGTCTCATACTGCGCTTCATTATGGTCATCCGAATGTGTTCATCGTTTTGCTAGAAGACACTTGAAGCTTTCCAGTTTCTTGAAAGCTCTACTGCAAAATTTCCTCCCTTAATGTAGATAGGTTCAATTTAGATTTAGAGCAAATGCCCGAAAAAAGTCAATACAGTCAGCTCCATATTTAACGTACCCGGTTGTAAGGAACCATCGGCTGTACCATAGTTCAAAAGATCTCGCATATAACAAACTTTCGGATATACAACCTAATCAATATACGATTTGACCCGAAATTGTTAGCTCTTACGAGCTAGAGTGGTGAAATCAGGGGCCTCCCTCGTGTTGAGTGGGATAATTCTATCACTGAGGACTAAAATTTAGACAGTTTTTTCAGACGGTTTCAAAATTAGAAATTGGGTGGGTGGAGTTATCTTCTCCGAAAAGCTAATTTTACCATCTCCTTCAATCTGACAGATTATAAGCATATTTGAGGCGGAAAGGATGGTGATTGTTCTAAGTCCGTTTTAACTTACAGCTTCTCTCTCGCGGAGATAGCTGAGCAATTCAACGTTCAAGCTGGATGGTATCTCAAAAGAAAACCCTTTGATGGCAATACACCACCAATTGCTAAGTGTCCATCCACATCTGGTCTACGTGACATTAAAAACGCTTAAACGATCGCAAATCAACTCCATCATCGGCGTCCCCACGGGATCTGTTTTATAGGCCCATATGCTAAAGGCCAGGCCTCTTTTTAAATAATTTTAAAAGAAACTGTGGAGATGAAGATGAGGAGGAATCAATCCTTTTTTCTTTAAACTTTTCTAGCTTATCCAAAAGAAGATTGCTCCACTCAGACGATCTAAACGATCTGGTGGTTCTAAGTTTTAGATTGAGATGCAATCGCTGAAACAACCTCTTCAATCCACCTCAAATAAATAGTAAGTCCTCGTTGACTGGAAATGCGGCATTTCCAACAAATTTTACAATCAAACACCAACAAAATTTCGATTCAACAAACCTGAATACCATCGAACATTTTCTTATGTTTTTTTTTGTTCTATTTTTGGTGAGAAATGTTATATTGTCTCGAGTCTAGACAGTTAAAAACTATAAAAATCAAACACCCTTAAATTAAAAAAGTATAAAACGATTCCACCTCCTTTTTTTCCATTGAGCAAGGACAGCTCCAAATCAGAATAGATAGCCTTCTTACTCGTGCGTAGAATTTACGAGTTTTCCTCTGGTATGAGATATACAACATTGCCTTCGTGATGGGTTAAGCCACCACAAATGCTCTTTTTTTTAAATTTAATGTGATTTTATGTGACACCATTTGCTGGCAAAGTGAGGAAGCAATCCTGACCACCCGCTGCCTCAGCACAAATACTAAGAAAAAATAAAACATTTTCCTGAACCATTGACACTACATTTTCATCCATCCTACCGCACACCGTTAAACAAAAACCAAGTCAAGTTTGCAAACCAGAAATCAAATTGGAAACACAAAAACAAGGACAATGGCACACGAAGTTTCAATCCTGTCCGTACTCCGCCATACTTCATATCGCATTTATCTGGAGCAATAATGAAAGCCGCAGCAGCACCGGTGAAAGAGAAAAACTGGTGTCCTGATACAATGCACCATGCTGCTCCTTCATTTTCCTTCTACAGTTGGCTTGGGAAAAGAGGGAACGAAAGACTGTAGCGGAAATTACCGTGGACGCATAACTTCAGGTGTAATCGTGGTTCACCAGCAGAGTGCTGGCTAGGGCGGGCTCAAATTTTATGGCAACAAGCTGGTTCTGTTTTGCGGTGTTTAATGGAATATAAAAGTTTAACTTGGTTGTCTGGATTAACTGCCACATTGATGCTGCTATTCCTGCTGGTACATTGGTTTTCCTTTTTTTCGTATTCTGTCTTGGGAGCAACGGAGAAGAAGGGCCTGTTGATTGGGTTTGTTTGGCAATTTAACAAAATTCAATTATCAGCTTCTACCTTTCATTCACACGTTAGTCATTTTACTTGCAGTATGTAAATGTTTGTATGTCCTACGGGAATACGTTGTCCTATATGTGTTCTAGTTAATTTGTGTGTGATTTTTAATTGGTAACCAGTTTCACTAAAGTTTCAATCAGTCTTTTGACACAAGGTAGCAAAAGTAAAATATAAAGTTTGCCATAGGACTCCGACCAAAAAGTTTTTCATTTAATCAATTCTACAGTTTGTAGTGTTATAAGTTTAGTGTTAATGATAAGTTTACCTAGAGAGTCGACCAAAGCTAAACGAAAACAGATAGCTATTGGAAAACTTCCTGAAACCCCATTACCTATAGCTTACTCTTTCCCAATTGTTTGGATCTTTTTTGGGTGGTAATGTTTGGCAAATAAACTACATATTTGAAATGAAAGAAATTAAATATTCATACTTGAGGGACTTTTCAGTTCTGGTAAAGGGTAGGCAGGAAGGTTTATAGAGTCGATCGTAGTCGACAGATCTATGCCTATGTATGAAGTAGATCTTCCATGGCTTGATACACATACATAGGTATATTGCGAAAGTTCTGCAGTAAGAATTGCATTAGGTCAAGAAATCTCTATGAACAAGCCTCAATCTTACCTCAATGGCTTGAAAGTGTTGATCGTACTAATGACATCGGGATGTTCGAAAGAAATACGGTGAATTATAAGCTATGGCAACAGTACCAATAATTCTCCCCAGTCATTCTGGACTACATCATACTATGTATGTTCAGAATGCAACCAAAATTTCTAACAGAAAGGAACGGGATGAGGGTAAAGTCTGCACCGAAGACGTGCTGGCAGTTTTCATTGACTGAAGCAAAATGGATGTCAAAATCCGAGTTGGTGTCTACTGTCAGTTTCGAAATATAAATCACTCATGTAGAATTAAGGACGGTTGCAGCTATTTTTAAGCCGAGTACGTCACTATATTGCATGTTATGTAAGAGTTTATTGAAAGAATACTTCAGACAACATAGTTTATGTTGATAGGCAAGCAGCCCTAAATATTTTGGCAACAGCGATAAGATTGAAGCTCGTGAAAACATTTTAAGCTGACCCTATGCTGAGTGCCGCGACATTTGATTGTCTCCTAAAACGAAAGATCACATGAACTAGCTAGACGTATAGATCCTTCACATGCCCTTACAGAGGCTGGTACAGTAGTACAGGAAAGTATTATATAATAGATACAGAGCAAGTTGAAAAGGCTTTTAAGCGCTGGCATCAATTAAATACATGTTCGATAAACAGATGTCCATGAATCTACTATAGCTTAGTCGCAGATAAATTCGTACAGTTGTTGGCATTTTGATGGGACATTGCTCGTAATACATTCATGCAAAGCTGCTTCAACGACTAAGGCAGAAACTGTAGAGACGAAAAAGAAATTGAATTCATTGCATAAGGCTGCTTTTAAGAAGCACTTGGACAGTAACGTCTTCTTAGAACTACAGAACTTACGATATATCTATCGAGCTGAATAAACTCCTGAGTTTTATTAAATTATTTGGATGGTTTTACTAGCACTCTAAAAATGAAGGTTCCTAAGGCTTTCAAACAAATTGGGCATAATGGAGTCTCTGTGGTCTAATCGAGCCGTTGGCATTTTCTACCAACAAGGGTACCCGGCCGCGGAAACGTAGCTGGCAACTTGTTAAAATGCTTCAGAGAAAATGCAAATGTTCGGTCTAAGGAAGGCCGGACTTAGTTTCAAAGCTGAGCCATCGGTGTTTGTACCAATTCTCAGCTATGGTCATGAAATCTGGGTAGGAAGCGAAAGAATAAGATCGCGGATACAAGCTATCAAAATGGGATTCCTTCATCATGATCGGATGAGAAAAACCAGATTATGGCTACTTCTCTAAACAGAACGATTTTTATTCTAATTGCGCAGTGCAATGGTCCCAAATTGGCTTCCAATACGTGTCATGACTGGTATGTGGCAACCCAATTCCAGATAGGCCTAGGAAGAGAAGATTGGATTAAATGCTCAATCTTTCCTGACCCCATTTGGTGATTCCTCTTTATAAGTCGTGCCATCGATCTTCCTCTTGAACTTTGCCATTCGTCTTGTCTTCATTTTTTTCAGTCACGAAATGTTGTTGCGTTTAACTTTCTTTGGTTTTGGACTGGTCATCTTATTCTGATTAAACTCTTCGGCACTAGCTGACATTGTGACTCTACCTTCGGCTTTTCAAAAGTTAAGGGACAAAATTATCAGCAGGCTTAAACTTTTTCAGAAAAAGTATGCATACAATTAAGATTATTTTAAAGGACTTTACGTAATAAAAATGCTTAAAATTCAAATGAGACTATAAAAGGAATGCGGCTTATACAAAAAAAAAAAAAAAAAAACAAATCTATTGGTTTATTAACTAAATTCACATATTAAGGTTGCCTGTTAAAAGGAAACATAATCTGAACGTAATCTGTATACTTAGTAATGAACAAAAAAAAAAAAGATAATGAAATACACGTTAACATTGCCAAGCCATCAGCCCACAACTGGTTAAATACACTAAGAGCAAGTTTTATCTTTTCATTTTATCATAAAATTATGTAAATGAACCACTTCAAAAGGACCCAGATCCTGAAGGGTTACTCGACAGTTTCAACCCGCTTAACACAATTTTATCGAAAAATTCAAATCTTGATGATCTTCTTGGTGTACAACCTTCATGTTCTCTCTCTCTCTTTCTGAATGAAAAACCACCATCAATAACGTAAAAGATTCTATGTGTAAACTTCACACATTAAAAGTTACCGTTATAATCTTGTTTTTATGAAAACATCCTTAATCCTAAAACAACAGACATTTAGAGAAACTGCAAAATCAAATTTACATATACAGTGGTCCAAAAATGTACCATACCATAAACGCAGCGAAGAGGATTACCTTTTATAACAAGGACGATACAGGGTTTAGAGAAAACTACGTCGAGAGAAGAAGGGAGGGGAACATCCTTTTTTTGCCCAGTTTATAGGAGTATTCAAAAGTAATGAGTTTAGAGAAACATACGACAAGGATATTCCTTAAAAGTTACCTATGTTCAAACTTAATGGGGATAAAAAGGAACTGCAGCTCCCGGAGGATATGGCAAAGGATATTTACATAAGTACATTATCGCTAAGTTTCCTCCGTGTCCTCAGACGAATGGACAAAGTGATTAAAGAGAGCGGGCAGGGAAGGGAACAGAAAAAATCCCATGTAAAATGAGATGAGCATGAGATTTAAGGGATCAAACGAAGGACGAAACAATTTTTTAATTTAGCTTTCGTATTTATCTATTTTCGTTGGGAAACAAAACGAACGGTAAATGAAAAATTCAACGATTTTTTTTTTATGTACACGTTTACTTTTTTTGTTTTCTTTAATCAAATTCACTTCGAATGTACCTATACACAGTTTTTACCGGAAACAAAGAACAATGGTGGACGAATAAAAAAAAAAATACACGTAGTTATTCATTTAAAGGACATTTTCGGCGAATTTCATTACATTGTCACATTTTAGTGAGAACTACAAAAAAAAAAAAAAAAATCGACAAAATAGAAATAAATTCAAAGAAAAAAAAAAAACTGCTGTGTTTGTTTACCGACGTAACGTAACAAGAGTCGTAAATGGCAAAACGATATTACTCCGAATGTTTGTCCTGCTGTGTACACACACTAAGGACTTTGACGAATAATTTACGAATTAATTCAAATGGAAAACTGCAGAGGGGCAGATTTAGCCTCAAAATTTATTTTTATTACATTGAATTGTACGTTTAATTTTTTTTTTCGCAAGCTTTTTACATAAGCGGAGATGTATCTCATTCAATTGTGGCAATGGTGGACATGGCAACAAAAAACGACGTATAGCATGTTATTCCCGGTGAATTGTCTATGATGGCAAAATGTGAATTACTTTTTGTCGCTCCATATCGGTGAGCTTGTTGGAAGCAGAAGAACCAAAAAAAAAAAAAATAAAGTCATTCTGATGAACGATGGTGTATTTGTTTCGCTCTTATGTTGATTACTGTTTGTGTTAAATGAATGATGACGACTGATTACATACCATGTTGATTGTATTCATAGAACAATGCTTGGCATATGCACTGATTGCGACTAGCAGTCGCAGTTAAATCGACTGTGACTTCAATCGATTCAGTCGATAAGATGGAGTACAATAATCCTTTGAAATATAACTAAATTGGTATGGTTCTCTAATTAAAAGGGTTTGTCACGATGCCATTCTTGGTAAGATATACGGAGCGTACTTCCGCGAATGGTATCAATTGGACAATGCTGTAATGTTGTTCTTCGGAATTTGAATAATTAATTTGAATCTGAAGAACATCGATGACTCCACTAATTACTCAAAGATTTTTCAGTTATGGGTCACGATTCACGGAGCTACTGTGGGTATTGAAATCCCTCTTTAAAGAAATTTCAAAGATTACTCCTTTGAGTGCCGAACCAATAAATTGGTGTCAGTTGAAGAAGGATCCTTCTTATATTCGATGGACCCTTTAACAATTCTGCCATAAAAGAGAAGTTGTTCCGCTTAGATTCTCGAGGAATCACAAAGCCCTTTGTGCAAGGTTATAGGGCACTTCAAACGTGTTTCTCAAGTTAATAAGGAATGATTGCAAGATGGATCGATTTTATTTTGTTATTTTCCGTCGGGATGTTGGAACACCATGCTGGAACACACAAAAACAGGTTAATTGTACTACCAGCACAACCCTTAAACTGCGTTTTCATCGTCTTTCTAAGAAATTCGAGGAAGAGTTTCAGTGATAAGAAGCTTAGGTTAGCAGCATTCATCACATCAGCCCCAAAAATCTGCCACTGATACGCATTGTCATCGCCCTCTCCACAAACCTCACAGAAAATGATGTCAGCTTTGAAGCTTTTCCAAATATGCACTGGATTTTGACGAGCAGATGGGCTGTCATGTGACTTTTTCAATCACGAACTGTTGCAGATGGTGCACAAGCCAGATGTTAACAGGCTAAGGACTATCACAAATCCGTCCACCTGCTGCGATATCCAGACTATATTGGCACTATTGGATGCTACCAGCAAGTAGTCATAAAGGCTTTCACACCAATCGAGGATGAAACGAAACAGTTTATTCTTGAAATGAATAAGGAAATGGCGTTAACAAACGAAGCAACATCTCTCGGAAATGGGAAATCGCTGCTACTTCAGTTTATTCAAAATTCTTATCTCGACGGATGAAATAAAGAGTGAACCTTCGCTACCAGGACAAAGTGATCGATGCCAGAAGGGTTGGTCTAGAAAAAATAAATAAATACAGGATTCTATCGGAAAAAAGTAGCTCCCTCCTTATTCTTATCCTATTAGTACTATTAGGATATAAATAGGGCGAAAGCATCTTGGCCAGCAGTGGCTATATGTCAAAATATACCATCGCCATTATCCGCACAAAGCTTGCCAACACTGACGGAGTTGTGCTCATTGAAAGAAAAACGCAATCAAAGACGGATGATTTCCTTAAAGAATTGATATATACTCTTGCATCCTCTATTCGTATTTCTTTAAAAATACATCCGAATCCTCCTTTATACCAAATGGATTTATTTCAATGTCCTTGAAGAAAATACTAAATGAGCACTATTGAGGAGATTCTGAAAAAATGGAGCACACAATGTATGCTGCTTGTACAGTCACATACAATCCAAATTAATGCTCTGCTCCTTTATCCTTTTTTTTTTGTGCAAAAGGAAGATGGAGCATAAATTAATGCTGCTCGTTTATTCTTTTCGTGTGCTTTGTGATTCCAGTATGGAAAACGAAAACGGACTGCGGAAGCAATCTTTAGTATTCAATGTCTTCAAGATAATGACCTGGTTATGACAAGTGCAGAGTACGTAATAAATAGCTTTGGCAGGGTTCCCGGTTCCCGGTTTCAGGGAAACATGCAACCGACTCTCTTTAGATCGACCTCCGGCACATCATGGGGTTTTGTCTCGACAATGGTATAAGAATCTTGTTGACAAGAAGCTCTTCGCCTGAATATTCCTTAAGATGGCAGTTGTGGCAGTGTTATTCCGTTTTCAATGTCCGCCCACAATCCGCTATTGTGGTAGCAGAGTTGTCCTAATGCAGGGTTTTCCTTTTTTATAAAACATATTAAATGCAATTGCTGCATAAAATGAAAAGGAATTAAATAGTGGCAGGCACATCTCTCCTCCCAGTGGAGGTAAAAACTTTGCCATTTGCAAAACATACTGGTACTTCCTGCTTATTTTTTTCATTTTCATCTGCAGGACAATTGGACAGATATCGCATATCCTTCCAGCAAATTGCACTAAATTCTTAGGGTAAACTTTGGCTTTTATGAAATTTGTTTGCTTTTCTTTTACATTTTTATTAGATGAAAACTTTACAGTTGTCTGATGCCTGTTCGAAAGTTGCACTAAGCAAGGAGACGACGACAACTTGCAACCCGAAAACGTGGGATGAACATGTAGCCTACGGTCACATAGCATTACGTTAAACTTTGGCCGACAATGTAATAGAATTACATTTTTGTCAGCTAATTTTGAACGTTTAGAGAGAAAAGTTTTTTTTTGTTCATAGACACAGGAGAACAGGGAAATGGGATTTCTTTCAGGATAAGTTTTCACGATTGTAAACGAGAAGCTATTTTGAAAGTTTTGGCCGGGTGTAATAATAGCGGCATTAATTGATTTTTTATTAGAATGTGAGATGTATTTTTACGTCATGTACGTCAGTTATGAACAAGAACTGTAGTTATACAATCTTCAAGCTTGATTAAAGCAATCGACTTCCTTGTTAAAAGCAAGTAAACAAATGCATCGTAACTTCCACGCAGTGCCTCAGGCGTCACCTAAGCTTTCTTTACAGTACATAGGGGAAAAGAGGATATCCAAGGTAGAAAAGGTGGTCATCTTTGGGAGGAATATCGGAACGAAGGATAACTATAATTTCGAGGAAGGACGGAAGGAATTCGTCTACCTAGGATCTGCTTTCATTTCTACCAATGACATAAGCCGATCGGTGTTATTATAGCCTTAGGAGACACCTATTTAGCAAGGCATACGTAATTGGAAGCACCTGGCTAAGGATCGTGCTGTCTGGTGAGACTTGTTGGTTGAGGCTCTGGTTCACTCTGAACTGTGGCGCTGCATAAGCAAGAATTTAAGAAGATAAATGTGGAAGTAAAACACACTCAAAATCGAATTGAATATGAATCCTTTCAAATGTAACCTGTCCCAGTAAGAGATTTCAAATGTAAAGTTCTCAACACACAATTTCTTCGAAAGCCCATTTCCGGGGAACCATTATTGAAATTTCATAAACATTTCGACATTTTTCAATTTTCAATTTCCGACAAAAATGATAAAAATTCAAAACAATAAAACTTTTTGATATTTCAATCAATCCTTTTCGAATTCCTATTAACTCTAACAAAACAGCTGCCAATCACAGTTACATTTTCAGCATCAACATTGCCCCCTTCAAAAGGAATGTCTTATATTAAATTCAATTTAAATTTTGTTTTGTTAAACTTAATAAATTTCACCATAATTGAAGTTTTTTTTTTTTTTTCTAGCGCCTACATCATCATCAGAATGATAAATCATTATCTGCAATTGACGTGTTTCATTGCGCGCCGCCAGATAAGCATAGTGAAAGTGAGTACCCCCCCAAGCACACAAAATCACTTTCAATTAAAATTGTTTTCAATCCGACACAAACACAGTCCTCTAGATAGGTTTCCAACTGTGCTGTAGAGCTTCGTTGAGAAATTCCCTGAATTCCTTAAATCTATCAACAATTTTGCAATAGCAACAGAACGAGCAAAAAAAAAATCCTTAAAAGAGTTAAACTTTTCGTTCAATTTTCAACTTGAAATCGGAAAAGTTTTACAACTTTTTATAATCTCCTAAATCGACATTTTTACATTTTATTAGCGCGAGGGCTAGGCTTTATAAATAATATTCACAACCTACCCCTCAATTGGTTGACGTTTTTTTCGATTATTGTTTGAAGGGAAAACTTTATTCAGCGTAAATTTATGTTTATTGGTAATTTATTGGAAAATATGAGGAAAAAATATATCAACTCAGTTTTACATCCACCGACAGATGTCGCTGTCAATGTAGCCGGGCTAGAGAATGAAAGTTATTGGTTTGTTGTTTAACCAACTTTTTTTTTTTTGATAAACTGGGTGATTCATCATACAATGGATGAGGAGAAGAGTGCTGATTTTGCACAAGCGAACTTAGGTTCAGGTTCTGGCTGGGGAAATCCTTACTTTCAACAAATGTGACCGAATGGTAAAAATGCAAAAAAGGACTTTGGTGATGGTTGTAGTGGGCTTTTTTAAATATTCATTTCCTCACAAAAAGTTTGTGTGGAAGTATTAGAGAAACGAAACGTGATTGGGGTTCGAGATATTGGTCTTCTTTTTTGGATTCAGCAGATGTTTACATTGCTAAGAACGAGTATAGTTTATCATTGGCTTTGTGAATTCAAATCGAATATGCGGAAGGCAACGCAGGTTTCTTGACCTCTTAAAGATTAAATGAAAGCTAACCTACTTTGAACTGAGGATTGAAAAGTTTCTCTGGAAAATTATACTCCATGAAGTTTTTCGTCATCGTTGCGTGAAAAAATGTTTAAATGTTTTGCGTAGATTTTAACTTGTGTCTGTTTATTCAGTATAATAACTTATTTTCAAAAATGAATTACCCAGCGAGATCTTTCTATTCCTCGATGAAGTCATCCAGCAATAATATCATCATCTTGGTTTAGCCTGGATTATACGTTTGACGTTGAAAAAAAAAAAATGTTTCCCTGAGCAAACATGGTACAAAGCGTTTAATGTATCTTAAATCTCCCAACAGAAATTGGCAAACCATTTGACCTTCAGATTTCTTTAAAGAATCTGCCCTGGCCTATAGACTGCCGGCCGAATTTTTTAAATCAGCTGGGGATGATTTGGTAGGGTGCATACACCAACTCGTTACTTGAGTATGGTCAGGCGAAAGTATGCCCGATGAATGGAATCTTTTCTGCCATTTTATGTGAGCGTCTATGTCTACTTGATCGGTTGATCCTGGAAGACCCTAGGATACTCATTACCTCATAATTTTAAAGCTGAATATGAGATCCCATGAATACCTTTATGGTGCTATTGACACAATGCTAGTAATTGTACAGGATCTTGACCATTATAGTTCTCTTTTACGGCGAAGAAGCATGAACATGTTCAAATTCGGATGAAGATAATACTGGGTCGTGGTGAGAGAAATCAACTTAAAGAGCCGTATAGTGAAATTCAAATCTATCGACTTGTAAATGGTTAGGACGTAGAGCGAATCGATTCCAACGGTTTAGCTCGGACAGTCTTCTTATTTGACACAGAAGGACACCTTACCTTCGGTGGCGCACACAAGTGGAAATGTACCTCAACCAACTCCGTATACTTAACTGGATGCAGCTAGCTAAGGATCGAGGTGGCTAAAAAGACTTTGTGGTTGAAACTTAGGTGCCGAATTATATGTCGGATACGAAGATTCTGGGTTAAAGTATGGGATAAATACCCGTTATGACGCTTCTTGTGGAATATTTCTTTTGTAATACACATCCCTTTTGTATGGTCAATAATTCTTATTGATTTCACACATATTTCAAGAGCTTATCAGGATCCCCTGCATTCGTCCGAAAAATATACCTACCACGCATAACATGAATAGTTGTAAGAAACTAGGCCTTGGCTCTCTATGAGCTGTCGCGCCAAATATTCCTTTTTTATCAGGATATTCTCATTATTTCTACAAAGTGATTAATCGCATTTAATCTTGTGCCAGGAAATTCTACAAGTCTCTTTGCTTCTTAAATTCCCTGGAACTGAGAATAACTTAAATGACTGAGACTACAAGAGACTAGTGGTTCCTTCCCGTTCAACTTCTCAGCTCAATGAGTCGACTAAATAAAACTACGAACCAAATTTAATTTTTTCAAAACACCCACCCCTCTTTAGATGTTTCCATTCAAAATGAAAACGCAGATTTATAATTTTTCCAAGAGAATGTTAATTATTTTAAAGAAAATGTCTGACAGTGGAAAAATTAATTTTCAGTGCGTAAATTAGATTAATATTTCCAAAAATATTGATTTGATTAATTATATTCTCCGTGTTAGGTACCTACATGCACATGAAACATTAGGTTATTTGTGAATAACAGGCAAGATGAATGGATCTGTTTCCCGAACTGCCTAGTCCTTCCGCCCACCATTAAACACAGATATGCCGTGAAGCATATTAATTAGTTCTTGACGGGTACTGTTATACGGAAAAAAAAATGTTTTTTTGGGTCACAAACTTCTACTCAGTCAAAATCTCTGGGGATAATAAATAAATAAAATACACACACACACACGGATTCTTATGGTGAATGCGTGTCTCCAGCGAGAGATCGTGATGAAAGATATAATCCTGAAATAAATGAGCCAAAACACATGTGGTCAGTAACGAAGAAATGAATAAAATGCTTTAAGGAGGATATCCACTGTCATTTGAGAGGCTTTAAGTTTGCTTTATTGCTTCGAGAAGGGCACAGGAAGTTCCTGTTTAACATAAACAATTTCTATGAAAGTGTTTATTAAAGCATTTGACCTGCATGCATAGATGATTTAGGCACTTAACCCCTTAAGGTGAACCATTAAATTATATGACTTGTTACACAATGCATGTTACAATAACTTATGTGGTGCCCTAATCCTTTTGTCTGAATAATGCCTTGTAATCTGTGTAGTTTCCTTGAAGGTATATACATTCAGTCGGGGATAAAGGTGAGTGATGGCTTGCAATCAAAATAATGATGATGTCGGAAGGACTTAACGTTTGAGTGTTGGTTGTGAAAAATGTCTTTACTTCGAGAGTAAGAAATCCTGTCGATGGGATAGGGGAGCTATAAATCCCTACAGGCAGTTCAAAGAACAAAAAATTGCCTATATATTGGCATGAGTTAGAATGCCAAACCGCGGTGTTTTTGGTGAGTCGCTACATATAACGTTCATGGGTTTGATAACGTGATGTATGTAGACATGTTTTTAGGTTTTGCTTAATTCAGGGATGAATTAGTGATAGATGGATGGATGAATGACTTCTTGGAATCATTAAAGCTGGCTTATTATTTTAGTCCGTGCCTTGGATAACACACTCACATGCTTAAATTACTTAAAAATAAATTGTGTGTGTAGATGAGACTGAAATATTCGTCCTTACTTATGTAAAGTAGAGCCTCCTCTTTTAATTGTGCATCATTCACTCTTGGTCGGTCCCGAGCGCGCTGCTTCCAATTATCTAAACTTAGCGCTTTGTGCATCCGAAATCGCTTGGACTTTAAACTAAAGGATCGGTTTTCTTTTTGGTCTCGAACCTGCTGACTGAAACTCGAATATCCTCTTGGCTGGGGTATTGTTGTCCATTTGCTTGATGTGACCGAGCCAATGTTGTCGTCGTATTTTGGTTTAATGGACTTTATCCAAATTTTCGAACAGCTTGTAGAGTTCTCGATTATATCTTCTTCTCCATTTGCCCTCTTCCGCCTACTGGACCAGAAAATCAGCTCTGCTTTCCTGCTTATCGTCCAGCACTCGGTGCGATAAAGCAAAATTGGCAGCGATTAGGGTTCGGTTGATTATACATTTAGTGTTTTGCTTCGCAAAACTAAAGTAGGGTGAGTGGGTCTCGGTTGTATCTTGACTAGGATGTCAAGTCTAGATGTCATCTCATACCTTGTGTTGATGTTGGATCCAAGATAGATTAACTCGTTTACTGAGTAACGAAGTCTTGAACAACTTGGCTCCATTCACTTTTTCGAATAGTATGCACATGGGTTCGTCTATATTTTTGATGATATTGCGATACTGTTTGTTTACGTAAACAAAAACAGACGAGTGCATAGCGGAGATTCTCTCACTTAGTTGCTGTTGTCAGTCTCCGGATTCTCAAAGTGTTCCAATGCTACCAACGTCAAGTCCCTTTTTCTGGACCATTCTTCTCGTTAGACACTCGAGTTTTGAGTCGACGTTTGCTGCTATAAATGTGTGCACATTCAGGATGCTGGAGGATAAATATCTCAAAACACTACTTTACGGGCTTAGAAAATACCCAGTTATGGTCCTTGCGGCTGTGCTTAACCTTTTGCTATGGGAAGTGTTGTAGTCAAAGTTTAGTCATTTCAAGCTAATAATATGATATTATTGCAGCCTATTACTGCGGCATTTGTTCTCCAAAGAAGCCAAGTTGTTTATAGATAGACCCTTTCACGACCTAGAAATTCATAATAATTGCCGAAAAGGCTCTGATTGTAATATCTGTTGCCCATTTGTATACAGTATTCACTTAAGCTATTCTGTGACATCTCTCTAGAGATAAATCAACGTGAAATGCAAACTCTATTTCAAAACAAAATTGGTATCCTTTAACTTCATTGTCAACATCACGGTTCAATAGTTTATGCCAAACGGATAATAGTCATAAACTTGATATGAAATGTATATCATTGGTAAACGTTCACGACTCGATGCAGTTTTATTAAATTTTGACTTTCCAAGAAAGATAAACGAACGTCATCTTGCAACGACATCAAATGTATTCTCACTGGCCCGTCTGTCGCATGTGGTGAAACAGGAAAAACAGATGCACTAGATGCTTAGCTCGAAGGCATCGATACATTGAATTTTATCCAGTCATTCAACGGAGAACATTTCCATTGAGTGATGACGCGGAAGATATTAAGTTCAAACCATTCCTTGCTATGCTACTCCCACCAGTCAGTTCGTGTTTTGACACAAAGGATGCGCAACGACTACAGTGCACCCCTGTGAACGGCTCATAATTTCACATTGCATTCGAGCATTCTTTCCATGGCAATGAGCCAACATTATTTCTGCTGAGAAAAAGAAGGAACATTTTCACTTTTGTCACAATTCCAAGTGATGGGGGGGGGGATTCGTTTTCGTTTGAGATGTACAGGACCGGGAGAAGGCGACACTAGCATTAGAGTAACTTCTCGGAGACAATGAGACAAAGGAACTGAGCTGCGCTTTGTGTGTGTAGTCACGGAAGTTTATTTTATCTTTTTTTGGATATCCTGGCAGTAGGCGAGATGAGAAGATGCAAAGGATATGCAGAGTCATTGTCTGCATATTTTTCTCGTTCAAGGATTTAAACTAGCGTCGCCGTCCTGCACAGCCATTTATTTTGATTAAACCGGTAACGGAGTGCCACATTATTTTAGGGGTTATGTAATCTATAAGTAATAATTAACGAGCTATTAGCGTTGGCTTGATCACGTCCTTTTAATATTACCGTTCTGCCGATGATGTGCATTAGCAATTTCCAATAGAATGCATTCCTTCTTCTCTCTCGGGTATGAATTTCCAATTCAAATTCTCGTCGTTGCCTCATTCTTTCGAACACAGTAATCCATCTAGTGTCCTACTTACGTACGTGTGTGAGTGGGTGTATAGGTTAGGGAATTGCATTAGATTGCGAGTAGAAAATGAGGAAAAACCGTAACTGAATGCGAAGAAGAAGAACGCATTCCATTTTAACGAAACGGATCGAACAAACGAAGCTATGAGTTAGTAATGGAAAAAAAAGGAACAGCCAAAGGATAGAAAGGAAAAAAAATGTTATATCATTAAAGAACCCACATTTTACTTTAATCCAATTCAAGAAATTCCAGAAAATTCTTTCAGGAAACTTTAGCATACTGACTGCGAGGAGTAAAAGAAGAACGACTGCGGTGCGATGAAGACAAACGATGAATCAATAAACGATTGGATTGCTCTGGTGCTGCACATAAATTAAAATTCCTATGACGGGGGGGATGGAATGGGGAGGACAAGTCCTTAATAATTGAAGGATAAGAAATCAATCGAAGTTAGTAGTAATGTGGTGGAGAAAAAATGATGAGGTTTTCCAATAGTGGACCGATAGATAGATACGTTTGAAGGGAAAATTGTTCGATTGTTGTTGACTTTAGGTTGAAGAGTATAGTCATCCGGATATGAATATTTATTTAAAAGGATGCTGTTCCGACCCATTTCTTGCATTTCATTGCGTGGGATAACTTTTTTTTTTCATGTGTTATACCACTTAGGACGAGTTCTTTTAATATGTCTGGTAGGGCATAGACGGCTTGAAATTCCAAAAAGTAGAAAGCTTTCGTTCGCTTTCCAGGGAAACTTCTTGAAATTCAGAAATACAATTAGATAGAAAAGGATAGAAATCTCGAAAGTTTACTGAAATAAGCGATTCAAAGGTCCTCCAGAACATCCAAGAAGCTTCTAAGGAAAATATTATGTCTTCTGGTGGCCAGAGTAGATGCTGTACGGATTTTGTTATCCTGTTGTAGGGTAGCTCAAGTCGTTTTGCATGAGGACACCAGAAACGATTCGAACTTATCGCCTTTCGACTAAGTTTAATGGAATTTTTTTTTTATAATTCACCAGCGCTTAAGGGGTTATGAATACCCTTATGATGGTTTTCACACCGCACTAGTTTGTGTGGCCGTATGGTCCATGTGTCTATTTGAAATCATTGCACGCTGATTATGATTTCCGTGTCTATTTCTCTGGTCGCCGCTGTGGCTCAGCTTAGGGAGCTGACACAGGACCGAGTCAGCAAAAAAACCGGCACCACCTCCCGGCTGACAATGACAAACATCCGAGAGTATAATTTTCACGAAAAAGCTCCTCAATTTGTCGTTCATAGTTGGAAATAAAAACTGTTAGTCTCTATCATTCGTGCGGTATCTAGTTCCGACTCTTCTTTAGCAGGTTCGTCCGCTTTCTGGTGTCCGGTACCCAGTAGAAAGTCACCGAACCAGGGGATGCATCTTTCAGTGTTTCATTGATGACGAACTGGTCGATCTACAGTCTTTAAGGACTACTTTAGCATGTTTATAATAGCAAAAGCTTATCCTGTTTTTTTTTTTGCCTTTAAAGCTTTTCTTTCTTAATTTTACCGGCATTTTAAAGCCACAAAATTTATTCATCATTTATATAATTTAATTCTTATCACGTTGTTTGTCAATTCAACACCTCAAGTCTTTCCACAACTTAGCTGACATGCTCTCATAAAAAATTCCATCCGCATTTCTGGATAAAATGTCAGAAAAACAGGAAAGAAAAAAAAAATTTTTCGTGCAAACACAAATAAACGTCAACATCGAACATAAAGCACAACCACCTGTCTGCCTATTGCTCGTATGTCTGCCTTAATGAAGTGCGCGCAACCTAGGTAACAGGTGCTTAACAGATAAACTGCTCTACAGCATGGGATTCTTTGCCCTGAATAATTCGCATTTGGGGGCTCTCAGTGTAAAAGAAAAACAAACACCTACCGAAAGCCTACAATGTAGCCTTATAAGGGATGCACAAGTGGTAAACTGCATTCCTACTCCTGTAATCTCCGTTTGAAGAATGAAAACCACCGACTGCCATATGATTTCATTGGTAAACAAGTGCACCTTATCCGCACATGCTCAGTGGTAAAACTTTTATCCCCAGAAGCTCTGGGTCGAGTATCTATAAAAGACAGTAGCATCCCTCGATTGAGTTTCAGTTGAATTTTACTTCTCAACCAAAAAACCGGCATTAAGGACAGAGCATCCTTTGAAGTTTCTATCCATTCAAGAAGGTGAATGCCTTCGGAAGAGTGTGCGTTGATAAGAGTGTCTATTCAGATTCAGATAGTGAGACAATAAAGATTAAGTAGGACCCGGGGTGGTGAAGCTCCCCAACTGTTTTCTTGAGCACATCAGTCTGCTGTTATTTGGATTTAATTGCTTTTCTCGCGAACTTTGATTGTACCGGCATACAGTGTAACCAAAAAAGGATTCACCCGGTTGTCTGGTCCCGCGGCGATAGTCAGTTAATTGTGAACGGCGGCGCTGTGTGCACGTGCACAAAGCGGCACTTTTACGAATCTTAATTTATCAGTGAAGTTGTGGTATTAATTTACGTGTGTAAATTGTATGTATGTGTTTGATGGCTATCCTTTCGAAGCATCCTTAATTCTTACTTCGGCAAAACTTTTTCGTACTCTTTGACCGACCACACTGTGACTGCATTTAATTTGAAGCATTTTCTGTGAATTATTTTTGTTTTATGGTGTCCGTTCCGCACATCCTGTGGCAAGGAGTGGAAGTTTGATTCTACTTTCGAGTGCTACGTCGGAGTGGTTTAATAAAGTTCTTCTCCACTCTGACAGTGTGGTGTAAATGAATATTAATTGTTTTTGTTGACAGGGAAAGTGTGGAGTTGTACAAATACAAACAAACGAAAGGGATAATTGATTGCAGACATTTTGGGATTTTCTGGTGTTGAACGGGCGATGATTGTGTGGAAATTTTGAAGGATGACTAAATAAAAGTAAGTACTCCCCGATGAGTGTTGGAGTGGATGATGGAAAGTTAATGTTAAATGTTTCCATTTGATCAGACAAGCAAATCGAATTTGTTTGCCTTGTCAATAGGTTCTCCCTACAGTGATAGGATGGCAGAGTTTCACATCTGTTGTTGTTGAAATTGACTCTATTTACTTTGCTTAAGAGTGATAGTATCAGTTTGTCCATCTATCGATTGGGTAATGGAAACAGCGATATTAATAAAATAAAACATAAAAAGAAATGTGGTTAGGTATGGTGGCATTAAAATGCTTAACATTGTAACATTTCCAACATTCGCCTGTGTAAATAAGAAACACGTTTGTCAAGTGCTCTCTTGCGATTACATCAGGACACATTTCGATTAAAGAAAGGACCGGCAAACATTTCAAAATGTCTTTTATTCCAGAAATACATTACGTACATATATATTTTGAATGTAATAAGTCCCTTCAACGTTAAATTAAAGGATTTTCCTGTTTCAATCTAGTTGACAGACTGACGAATGAGATGCCATCCTGGATTGTCTGTCACATATTAATTTGCACCTATTTTTGCTAAATTTGTATAAATAAAGTGGAAGTAAGTAGGGTTACGTTGAGGATCTGATGGCTCGCATAGTCATACCCGGATCCGGATCTTTAGAGCTAGCTATTTCTAATTGCTGGTACTTAAGCTCGATGGATATGGTGCTATCCGCTATAAACAGAAACTTTGCTGCAGAACCTCGCTTTCGACGAGGCGGGTGCTCCTGCATCATAAGGGTATTCATAACCCCTTGAGTGCTAGTGAATTATAAAAAATAAAAAAACGATTGAACTAGAATCTGTCGTATACATTGCAGATACATTCGAATCCCTTACATTACCGTCTACTGCGCTATGTTGCCTCGAACCTCTCAGCCCAGTATATGGTCGGTCGCAGATATGCACGTCCATAAACTCATGCTGCACGGCGATGTCGGGTACCCAAGAAGTACATGGTTGTGGTTTTGAGACCGCAATATTGAATTTTGTGGCATGCCCTGGAATTTTCCGTAACCCAGTGCGGAAAAAGACAAAGTGTACGTCAAAAAACAAATAAGCCTATATCTTATGGTAGAGAGTCGCTGTTCAAACAGTCTCAGACTGTATTTCCAAGTGTGGCTTCTTCTTGCTGTTAGAAACCTAATTGACTTGAATTTATCTTGAATGAATGGCAATGCCATTTTTAACTCGCCTCCACTCCTCATCAAACCCAGGATTTCGGTGTGTAATCAGCAGGAAATCAGACTTTTTCTTAGTGCTGGTTATTCGTTAGATTAGTGGCACAGAACTTCTTGACAGATTGTACTGCTAGGCCTCAAATTCAGTTACCTAGGCTTAAAGGAATGATTCTAATTAAACTTCTTAAATTTTAAAATTCTCTGTTTCGGCCTTGTCAACATCTCACTGAAATTTTACAGAGGATAATCAGTATTCTTAAGGTGACACTACAGTCCAGGTTGGATCTGGGGGTCTAGGATAATCAGTAAAATCGGACCATATTTTGTAATCTCCTTATTACAATCAAACTTATCAAATTATACCCTAAAGCTAACTTTAAGATGACCCCTCCATGAAGTGAATAACGTTAAATCTGCCCAACAATTCAACAATTAAAAAAGGCTATAAAATTCCATTCCGCCCAGACAATGATGATTTTTTCCAGTCTGAGCAGTAAAAGTCATTTTTTTTGTTTTTTGATTATGTCTTCACAGCTATGTACATTGGTGCCCTTTAATTTATCCTTGATAAACTACCTTCCCATTAATTTTGTTAAGCCCCAAAGTATCCCTCAAATAACAACTTCTCTTTCTGTAATTTGTAAGTATTAAACTTGCCTATCAGCGAAATTCTCTTTTCGAAACATTCTTCAGATTACTTTTCTCCAGTAAAGCTCCCACGAAGTAGGTACTTATTCCATAAAATGTAAAACAAAAAAAAAAAATAAATAAAAAATCAAATGAAAAAAAATTATTATCCTAATTTCATTCGTGGCGCCATCGTACCTGGGAATATAACTTTTAAAGGATAAGCATAATTACGAAATAAAATTCAGATCGCACTTAACCAAACCGAGAAAGGTTTCTCCCGCCCCCTGAAATCCTCTTTAAAACAGTTAAACTTGGGCCAAGCAAATTAAACTATAAAATTGCTGAACAGGGAAACGCCTTTGCATGCTACAGAAGTTAATCATTTCGAAGGCACTAGGCTCCTTAGGTGGGTAGACCCATTTAATGAATTTACATATATAATTAAAATTTATTACGTCTCACCTGCAATTAAACGAACACTTAATGATACACTAGATCCTTTTAATTCAACTACTCTCGAAAGGCACACGTAAGTATACGCCTGGTAGTCCTGTGTTCGTATGTGACGGTACAAATTAACGTGCGGTAGATTTATGCGGTAATTCTTCCCCTAAATTTACCACCCAGTGGTTATGTGACTTTAACTTGGATTTTACTGCCGTTACTCAAGAAGAGGGATTCAGGACGAGGATTTCATGTGTGTGCGCGGTGGATTGGGAGATCGATTTTTTTTTACGCAACTATCATCATGGCGCTCAAAGTGTATAAATTCCAAATAAAATTGTAAAAGTTGTAGAATTTTAATGTTTGCTTAAGAGACAAACTCACACCACCAATAGAGTCCCCAAGTACGCCGCGTTAAGGACTCTCAGAGGACTCCGAGACAATTCCTGATAAGAATTCATTTTGTAGGTAATTCTATCTAATAACAAGAGCTGAAAGTAATCCCCTAACGGTAGGTTAAGACGAACGCTACTGAAGAGTGTAAACGAAAATTCAAAGAAAAAAAAAATGCAAACGAAATACAATCTTACCATTGTGTGGTGAGAAATTTTCGTCAAGGACATTGTCAAATAACAGTTTTTTTTGTTTTATTCCCAAAAAAGAAACAAATTGAAGCGTTTCAATGGTGCAGGACTACACAAAAAGCGAGGAATTGTTGCGTCGGCTGCCCACCAGACGTGTGTCTCGGTAGGGGTGATTATCGTTCAGGCTAGAGAGGTTTTGAGTGTGAGACGAATGTCCTTTTGGGATTTTTTTTTTTTTGTATTTTCACGAAATTGGAGCTCTCAGGGCAGGGGAAGAAAACTGAAAACAAGCAATGAATTTCAGCTCTAAGTTTCAAGTGGTCTGGGATGAAGAGACACAACAATAGAATGGTCGGTGGATTGAGTGAAGTAGGCGTTAGGGATGCAGAAAGGATATAATAAACATTCCTTCGGCTAGTATTTGTCAACGGATGAATTTAAATTTTTCTCTAGGGGAACAACCTGCTATGTTTGCATGTATACGTTTTTTTGTTTGTGTGTCATAGAGAAGGCACTTAAAAGGGCATTTGAACAGTGTCAAGGAAGGAGTCTAGTTGGTATTGTGTGACAAAGAGAGACTGAGAATGAGGGGATAAATTTTAATTTAAAAGCTGTTGGGTACTTAATTTTGAAGAACCGAAGTTCTAATTTTGGACTAAGAACGAGAGGAAGAGGATAGAGAAATCGAGGAATAATTTATAGACAAAGACTGAGGGACTGTTTGGACAAGGGACATTTATTTTAAACAGAATCTTGTTTAAGAATGGAAAATATTTCCATAGACAGTTCTTTTTTTTTTCAATTTGGTCTAAGTGGTTGTCGTCTGGAGCTGTATGCTATTTACGAATTCTGCAACAAATGAAACCTATAGGGTAAGTGCACTAGTACCCGGCCACTCTCTAGTAACCGGCCACTTTTGTCTTTTTTTGCCTAATATAAGAAAACCACTTTACATAATCTAACGGTTTTAAAGGCACTATGATTGTTCATATGTCCCAGATAGTATCCCCAAAAAGTGTATCTATCAACGAAAAATTGTGAACACAGCGCACACTTTAGTAAGTCTTCGTCAGTAAAGAGGCCAAATGTGGTTCGAATTTTATTTTTTTATTAATGGTGGACGCAAACTGAAACGCAAGTTTTTATGTGTTTTTCTTACAAAAAATGATAAATGCTTAGCTCTACTCTTCTCAGAATAAGAGCTAGTAACAAATTAAAGAAAAATCATTGCGAAGATTGAAATATTTTTCTTAAATTTTGGGTGGCCGGTTTCTAGTACTCGGATTTCAGTAAAATTTCAGAACCCGGCCAGGGGGGGCCGATTACTAAATATTTTTTTTTCTACATGTTTTTAGAATCCGGCCGGTTTTTTTCGTGTATACTTACGCGTTGAACCAGTCGAACGTTTCAAGATACCAAGGTAAATGACATGGCAAATGTTTTATATGAGATTTAACATTATGAAGCCAAGCATTCAAAAGGCTGCATTAAAGTACGTATGTCATAGCCAGATCTACTCTTCAAGGTCTCGGCCGTGCAAACGTAGAGTGACGGAAGGTGTTTTTAAAAGGGAGTCGGCTCATTGTCATAGCATAGCAAATTAAACAGTTGATTTGCTCAACACCGTAGAACAAAAAATTTTAAAATACGCCAAGGAAAAGACTCTATTCAAATATTCTTGACCACACAAAACTTGGTTGATATTCATCTTCGAAAGAAGTCCCGAGTTGATCTAAAGGGAAGAAGGAACCTATTTATGCTGGCAACCGTCAGCTCGTTTATTCTTAGTAAATTTCAGAACCACCTTTCTTATCCAAAACAGATAGCATCTGTTAGCAAAAGATCTGCAAGTTGTTCTTGTCGAGTTCAAAGTACTCTAAAGGAAGCTCATTCATTTGTATGGAATGAGTACAATACCACCGTTCCGCAGTTATTATTTTTTAAAACTCATAACTATCTACTTTTTGAGTTTCTTATGTTTATTTTGTTTCTCTTTGTTTTCCGATAGTAAAAGAATTTAGGCAAAAGCTAGCAAACCAAATTTAACTTGCATGGCCGGGTACTAAAATTTCAGTGGCCGAATACTGAAATTCAGAAAATTTTAGTGGCCGGTAACTAACTCAGAGTGATTTTTCTCAAATAAATGATAATAACTATTAGCAACAGCAATTTAAGCATGTTTTATTTTAATTAATCGATTCCTATGATCTTCACCTATTGATAATGATAAATAGTATTTCGAAACTCCATATAGCTTAAAAACTAAGCTATGTAGAATATATTAAGTGGGCGACTACCAGTGCCTTTACCCTAAACAGTCAAGGTATTTAGATGTTCATCTTTGATTGACAATGATAGTTCTGACTGTGCGACTAAATATCCAGGCTACATACATTTCTTTCAGTCATCAGTCATCAATCGAAAGTCATTAGTCATTAATACAGTCAATCATCTGTCATCAGCAATGTGTCATACGAAAATAAACTACTGATAAGACAAAAGAGATTTAGATGATAGCCATGTATGGTTCCCAACACATTAGTGGCTATGAAGGAAGTCAAGGAACCAGTAAAGAAAGGAAAGGATATGAAAGGGGTAAAAAAGAAGCAAGGCGTCGAAGGACTTTGTTGTGGAAGATAGGTTTTTTTTTGATTATTTATTTACTGCCCTGTTTCCTTTTAAGGCAATATGTATGCCTGAACTCCATGGACTCCATGGACTGCTAATGCTAAGCCAGCTGACACAGGGTCGAGTCAGTAAAACCAAGCAGACTTTTTTTCGCGGTACAACCCCTCGGCAATGACAAACCTCTGGGTGTATAATTTGTCATGAAGAAGCTTCTCAATCTGCTGTTCACAGCCACCAATAGAAAATGTAGTATAACACGCACATCATGAATGGCTGCGAGAAGCCAGGCTCTGGCTCCTTTTGAGCCGTCGCGCCAACTATTTGTGTTTGTATTTTTGTACAGGCTTTTCACTGTCTTTTGGCTGGAGTTTTGCTGTTATGTGAACCTTTACGCTCTAGACTAGACGGTACTATCGCATCTGCTTGTTCATTCCTCTGTAGTTGCTTTCGCACTGATGTACCTTGCTTCTTTTTTCTTTTTTTTTTGTATAATTCACTAGCGCTAAAGGGGTTATGAATACCCGTATGATGCTATTCACACAGCGCTAGTGTTGGTGTAGTGATTTTTTGAAACTCAGGTGGTATTAGGTTTCAGTCTTTTTGCTCCGAGGTTGGTGTCCAGAATGACTGGGGAGAATTATTGGTACTGTTGCCATTGCTTATAATTCACAGTATTTCTTTCGAACATCCCGATGTCATTAGTACGATCAGCAATTTCAAGCCATATGACCACCCTACTGCCAGTGTTATGCCTATACAGTAAAGTTGACGTCAGCTTTTTTCGCAGTTGATCGACTTTTTTTGTTGACATCGGGATTCGAACCTGGAACCTTCAGTGTGACAAGCGATGATGCAACCACTACACCATGGCCACCCTTGCTACACTTGTCTCGTCTCACGCTAATGGAGTAGCTGCAGTGCTGCTTTTCATTTGTTTTCGTCCTTCAATCCCTCTTCAAGTATCCTCAAAACGCCACAGACTATGTCTTTCCTGCCCATTTGCCCATTGTTTTTACGTATTTCAAAGAGTGATCCGTTAATTGTTGATGCACTGAGGGATGCTTATGTATGTTCATACAATCCATGGGTATTCGCGTCTTGTTGTGTTTATTATTCAATGGCCTGCTGAATTTTGCTTGTCTTAAACGGCAGTGAATTAATTAGCTGTGGATATTGTAATTATTTCGTTGACGAAAAAATGTTAAGGATATATTGCACTAGACTAGTTATAAGAATGCCATCTGATTTTACAAGTTACCCAAACCCATTAGAATGCTTCTCAGAGTGAACTGACTTTCCTCTGCACCTAAGTTATTCTCAAGTTCTTAAAGTTTATTTACGTTCCCCATACCCATGTGGTAAAGTAATTTGAGGAAAAACATATCTGTTGCATGTGTGCGTAATAATAAAAAAAGACGTATGAGATATCTACAAGCAAGAGCAAGACCCATTAACATCATTAAAACCACCGATCAATTAAAAAAAAAAAAAGTCTCCTCAACCACTTAGAAGTTCAAGAAACCATAACATTCAGTCTGGCATAACCCTGTTCTGTCCTTAACGCTTGGAAATAAAATCCAACCAACCCAGCGAATGGCATATTGCCTTTCACTTATCGTATAAGTGTCGTTAGCTTTCCCTCTTAATTGCTCTCAAGTCTTTCAACAAACAGGAAAAAAATAAAAAATCTTTGGAAACATAAAGGGTATATCATGCTTCAGGAGACACGTGATGATTAAATTGTTGTCTAAAGTTTCGCCTTCTACTCTTCTGAAAATGTTATGATACTGTGTAATCCTTTGTCTTTTTTAATTTGTATGTAAGGGACCTTGAAGGGGAAAACAAAGAAGTAAACTCTGAAGATTCCTTTTTTAGAATCTGTTGTCTGTAGATTGGAAGATATGAAACAGCAACAATTATTCAATATTACGTACGCGGTTATTAACGTGAAAAATATTCCTTGTTCACGAGGCAGTAAATACGAAAATATATCAATTACTCGTTCCTTGATTGTATGCTTGCATATGATGGCCCTACAGTCCTGGGTGGACTGCCTGGAGACAGCTTGATTTCCAGTTTCGCATGCCAAGTTGATCTGTTTCCACTTGCACATGCCACTTGAGTCGAAGTTTTCCTCTACCGCACAATCCTTCTGGGTTCGATTCTAAGACTCTTCGGGCCCGAGGTGTGCATCCGCTTTACATGTCCCAGCCCAGTCGTTGTGTCTAGACTCTTCTGACTATAGTTCATACAGTTCAGCGTTGTATTTTCTCGTGCACTTGTTTCTCTTAAAACTACCGAGAGCAACCTCATCCATTCTTGATGATTATGGTCTTGTACAGAGCTTCCTTAGTTGTTCGGGATATGACCTTACTTATAGATTGTCTTCTTTGTCGAAAGAACCAGCGATTAGTAAAAATTTTTTGCAGAGCTTAGGTAGAAAAAGTTCCTAATTACCCCAAAGTAATATCTGTTTAAGGTGACACTCTGTCCGATTTGTCGGTTTAGGATGTCCTTTTTTTCGTTGACAGCTTGTACTTCTTTTTGCTTTCATTGTGAGTTAAATCCATTTTCGCCTCTACCGTCTCAATACTTACTTACGCCAGCGCCGTATGCTGGCCTTTGGGGTTGGCGTTCGAGTTCTGCAAATGCAGCCATAAAACCAATAAAGGGGCGGTGGGTTTCGACTTTAAATTCACGTGTTTTCATCAAGATCTACGCGTAGTGTGAATATTTAGTCGCCTCACTAACGTGGACCAATCAGATGGTTGACAACAGGCTTTAGACGCTCAGCAAATAGGATAATTTGCCTAATTAAGAGGGCAAATCTTCCTTTCATGAAGATCAGCCAAACATTGAGGAGGCTGTTTTCATAGGGCATGCTTTCATCCGACCATATTCTGCAAATGAGTTGAAGCAAGCTTCTTCCCAATTCACTGTTTTAAATATCTTAACAGCTAAACCATCAGCTACAGCAGTTTCCCATTCCTTGATTGGATGGATTTAAATTCGTTTGAAGAGCACTGCAAATTGTCACACTCCTTCTTTGCTAAGTGTCAATCCTTTTTTCCTTTTTCCACATTGAACGTTTCGAAACTAATCTAATTCCACCATTAATATCCATTTCTTATCGTACAAGGACATATTTCGAAGATATTTTCTTTATCCATCAATGTCTGTCTTCATCGCACTTTGCATCCTAATTCTACTCCCCAATCCTTATAATTATATTTCTGCAGCTTCACTCAACACACAGCTGTTGGCACGCACAGATCCTTGCAGCTTATTTCCCGTAATTCACTTTAAATCAGTTTTCAATTAGCAAGGATACAGATACAAAACTCTGACAATGGAATTGTGTCCTTTTCTATGCTTTCCAACTAAACCCCCGCATCATCCAACAAAAACTCAATTTTTCCAAAATTCGGAAATTTCATTTAGCCCAGAGATACGGAAAGGATTCCTTCGCATAGAAACGAATCCAGAGACAAGGATTATGTGATGGATTAGTTTTTTCATCGAATCACAGAAAATAAATTGCATTTAAAGATTAACGAGAGAATTTCAATGAAACTTTTCAAAATTCGGTTGTAAATCTGTATATACTCGTATTCGCTTG
Source organism: Criorhina ranunculi (assembly GCA_951813785.1). Classification (NCBI taxonomy): domain Eukaryota; kingdom Metazoa; phylum Arthropoda; class Insecta; order Diptera; family Syrphidae; genus Criorhina; species Criorhina ranunculi. Next base: position 88,703,030 of record OX638381.1, on the reverse strand, counting down.
GAATCCTTATGAATTATTATAACGAACTACACAGTCGAACAGATGTTTGAAAGCGGGAAAGTTTTTCATCCCTATGCCATCGGCTATGGGGCGCTCCTGTATGTGAAAAGTTATTTCCGCACATTCGCACGTGCTTCAGTTTTGTTTTCGAAATGGTATTCGTGGAGAGCTGCCGCAAATAGTTTTCATTTGCGAGGGGATCGCGGTCGGTCTTCCTGTTTCAATGTAGCATATGGCTTGCATGATCGATTTGGCATTGCCATCCACGAACAGAGAACCCGGGAACGAGGGTTAGAGATCAGAAACTTTTCCAATCGAATGAAAATATTTTAATGTTGTGCAAACAGTTATTCTCTTTTCCCATTACTCCTGATGGAGTTTGTCATCGTTTTTAGTTTTTTTATTCCAATCCTGCTGTTGTGAGCGATGGATAACCAAGTGATTCTTGAAATTCAAATGGGAAGCGTAGTTCGAAGGACTTATTTTCTTCTTATGGGAAGTTTTGGAATTTTCAATATTTTCATATGGAAATTTCGTAAACGAGGAGAACAGGTTGTATGCAAGGATTCTATGAGTGTTTGAGAATTGGGTCAGGAGTGCGCTCACTCACTATATGCGACGTGATTTTCTTTTATGTATGCATGGGGATGGAAATTTGGAGGATTTTAAATTGCAATTGAATTGTGGAGAATGAACTTCGAGTTGGATGAGCAAAGAGGGACTCTTGGAGGAAAAGTAAAAGTGTATGCATGACTTAATCGTTAAATCTCAGGTAGACGGGATATTTTACACCCGGTTAAGTAGTTTACGAAGTTGCCTCAGTGTCTGGGTTTGTTAATTTCACTTATTACATAGTTGGAGATGTTTGTGTTGGAAACGTGATTCTGGAAAAGTTAGAAGCATATCGTTTCTGTACGGGGAGAAATGACGGAAGCAAGTTAATTAAGTTCATCAATGTGAAAAAGGATGAAGGTTAAATCCATACTTAAACTATCCCACCTGTTATGTAATTTTCATTAGCTTGTAAAGTTTTTAAAAGAAAAAGATAACTTCGTTTCAAAGCTGTTAGTACATACCTGGTGCAATCTAAAGCTGTTGGGAGCAGAACTGGATGTACATACATACGAGTATGTAGGCAATCGTTGAGATCCCCTGACACTTGTGCATGTTATCTTAAGCGACGACTTCCTTTATTTCTTTTTACTGTCGTGTTATGTTGGATCGGGCCGGAGCCTTGGTGTTTATTCGCCGTAAACCCTTTTTTTGACAGAAAAGTTCTCGGTGAAGACATTACCAACATCGATGGAGCAGCAAGCGTTTTTTATATTCATCCTGACGTACGAGTTTGACAAGGATGCCAATAATAGATATTACTCTGTATAGCTCGTCTTTCGACTTAAAGGCATTTCCGGTTGGATATAAGTGGACGACGCTATCATCGTCTAGGTTGAATGGTTTGTTCCGCCTGATATCGGCATTACGACATGTTACTCTTCATCGCCACTATCTGTAAAACAAGGTTTATCATATTTTAAAGGTCCGGACCCATAGAATTCGTTCGCTCCGTCATGTAGAAGTATGCGTTGACGTCGGGTTTGGAGTTCTGCAATGCATTTAAGCTCCCTTAAACGTATCCCCAATGACCTTAATTTATCCTCAACTGGATTTGACCAGTAAATCCTTAGTATGATTCGTAGAGACCTGTTTATGAAGGTTTGCAGCCTACGAGTGTAAGCAGTACACCCATCTTCTTCGGTGCATCAATCTGTCATGTTTCAGTTGGGGGCTTGAAATCTAAAGGCTCAAGTCCGCGACGCGTCTGCTCCACGCTTATTTCGGACGTCCTACAGGTAATTTTTGAAATCCAGGCAAATCACATTGATTGATTTGGTTGGATGTTCTGTGTTCGCCAGACGAGAGCCAACTGACTTTGCAGCAAGAATTGTGCTCAAGGATACTAGTAATGGTAATTGTTAAATGTAAATGTTTAATTCTGACTTTTTCCTCTACCAAAACGAATGAAAGCTGAGATAATTATCCAAATTAAAGCGATCTTATCACTCACGAGGAAAAAATTAATGTGTGTTCGCGAATATTATATAATAAGTCATCTGCTTTTCACGTTTTAATTTGTACCTTGGTTCTTCGCACTCCAATCATATTATCAGTCTCCATTTCAATTTTAACAGATCCTACTTCATATCCAAGGCTAAATGAATTATCCTGTAGAAACCCTCTCGGAAAAAAAAAATATTTAAAATTCCTTACGCTCTTTTAAATACAATACATGTAAATTTTATTTTTACATATTTTTTTTATTTTTTACTTTACGAACAGAAAATTTATCGAAGTAATAAATAAAAAGAAAAATCTCCCCCATGTGCCATTTGTGTGTATTCCCAGGACTAACAATAAATTTCCGTAAGCGGAATAAATAAAAATGGAAAGAAAATATTCAATTACTCGAAATTTACGCTTGTAAATATTTTAAAATTCTTCTACCGACGCCATACCATTGCCAATATGCTTTTGTACCGACTACAGTCAAATAACCGAATAACCATAACCATAACTCATCAACCCTTTTAGGGATCCAAAACGGAAATGCCTGATACGTACGCACAACCCTTTCTGCAATTTGAATATAAAAATTAACCCCCGAACCGAACCTCCACATTCACAATAATCCCTCATCTTTTCGGATCGTTTAAAAAATTCCCTTTAACGGTTTATTTCACAAGCAAAAATAATATCCTCGCAATGTCGGTGGGGGAAAAAAAAAAACCAAAAAAGGAAATCAATTGCTTCAGATGCCGAACCTGCCATTTCATTCATCTCTGGCATTCTCCGAAATGATGAAAGTTTTCTCGTCTTTTTTTTTTTTACGTCCATCGTTTTATGAGTTCCTTTTGTGGTAAATGCCAGTTTAGAGTGGCATACGGCTTTCAGCTTTCATGGTGAGCCATGTATTCCATTCAAAACTCTCCGTCGTCACTTTATCCCAATCAGCGGAAAGTGTGCTACTTAAAGAAATCCTGGAGAGATTATTTTATTTATTTTTTTTTCTGTTCGGGGAGGGTCAAGAAAAACAAATTAACACAAAGACTTCCATCACCTTTGAGTAACCTTTCTGTCGTTCCGAGCTCCTTAACAGAGTGTGATTTCAAAGTCAAAAATCGAATCAAGTTGTTTTTTTTTTGTGGAGAAATGGAAAGGATTTTAAGGATTTCAGTCTATGACTTTGAAAGTTTCAGCCTTTGTTCTTTCAAAAAATCGTTCATTCATAATTTCACTTTTCATCTTGCGGGATGGCTGGCGGAGGATCAACGTGGGCTTTAGGGTATTCATTTGTTTGGCACAGACGGGGGAATAACTTTCAATCCGAGCAATAAGTGTGAAATAGGTTTTCAATTCGGTTTTGCCTTCTGACAAGGAGCTGGGAATGCTGTGCGATTTCAATACAATCGACAGATGTTACGTGGGTTATTTGCACTGGAATCTGTGGAAATCATTCGTAGAACGGAGGCTTCTGGAATTTTAAGTGAATTGGATTCTTCATCCTGTTAGTGTGTTAAAAAAATTTTCTTATTGCAAACGATTTGGTGGTTGAATAAGGGTTTTTTTTTGCTCGTTGAGAGCTTAGAGTGTCGATATAAAGATTCAATCAGGTTGGGTGACATTGTGTATCAAAAGTGGTTGTTGTATTGTGAAAATTTGCTTATACATAACGACATTACATGCCTGGGTGTGCACATAGAAGGGTGGTTTCTATTCGGACTCTATAAACGACACATGTTAAACGTGCAGCAATTTGAATTGATTTTGAAGAAGGTAGGTATATATGTAGATACTTATGTACAGAGGCTGTCTCCTGTCTGTTCATTTGTGACGGTGAAAGAAGAATCAAATTTGTATATGAAGATGGAAATGGAAGTCTCTTCTCACCCAGTAAGTAATTACCTTCAAAGTCATACAAAAAAAGAGAGAATTATGTGTGTAACACTGTAGGTACTAAAACTTCTTTGTCGTCGCTTTAAATTGCTTCTCATTTTTATTTTAGTCTTGAAACGTTACTTCCGGAGCAGCTGAAGAAGCTTTACTTAAACAAATTGTCAAACACGACGATGTAGTGTCTTAAAGCTTATCAACTTTCTTCTCCATTTTTGACACAGCATCTATGTATGTCTCACGGTCACACGTTTTACTTCGGCTATTCCCTTATGAACGGTACGGCTAATCTGGGAGAGACATATCAGGAAAAGCCATCGCCCTATAAGTTGACTGCACAGACGGTTATTTAAGCTCTGGAATCGCGATCAGGTAAACCAAGGCTTGTGGAACCTAAATGAGATGTTAAAAGGCAACAAGGTGATTCTATTTCTTGGGAAATGAGAGAACTGATTAAGAAGGAAGAGATCAGAACTAGATGCATCAGGACTTATTCTAAAATTTACAACGAAACCCTAGATAGAACCAATATGTGTTAGACAAATTTAGTAACGAGTCTTAAAACGAGAACATTTCGACCTGTTTGCGGTAATAAGATGGCCCTTTCTTTGATAAGACTCAGTTTTTGCCGTTCTGAGGAAAGCAATGAATTGGCACAATTAACCGAAAAGTTGATCTACGTAAGAAGCGAGCTGAGACGCTAGATACCCTCTTACCTAACCTTACCCTCCAGTTTCTGAACCATCGTCTCTCTCTTTTTCTAGCTACTCCAATGGAAAGGGCTTACAGTTCTTTAAAGGAAGATTGAAAAGCTTTTTTTATGACAGATTATACTTTCAGAGTTTTGTCATTGCATGTCAGAAACAACGTTTAACGGTTTTGCTAAGGCGCGAACCTATGTAAGCTAGCCTAGAAGTCCAATGCATTGACCACTGTTCAGGATATAAACAAGTGCCTTTATTCATAAGATGCATTTGTTGGCTTAAAACGAGAAGGTTTACGTTCCCTAAAAACATTTGCGTTGATGACAAACTCCAATTAAGGTTGATGCTGATTTGATGTTGTTCAAGATGTTACGAAATTCCCCCCTTCTTAATTGGCTGCAAACTACAAAGATCATAAATTCGTGCTTAGCTTGAGTATAATTCTCATATTTGGAGAAGGAGACGACCGAATAACAGAGTCAATAAAATCGCTTGAACCCAGTCTATAGTTCCACATTGTTTCATTGACTTTTTTTTTTATAAAAAATCCTTAAACGACATAGTTAACTGCATCCCACCACTAAAAGAATGTTCATCAGTTTACTCTTTAGTCATTCCAACATAGAAACATTCAAAAGCCAAAATCAATGTGAGTCTACCTACCTCCTTTTGCGCCTCTCTTAAAGTTTCCTTAAACATTAAAAGCCATAACTCCTACGAGGGCTTCTAAATTATACCAAAATAGCCTCCCTTGATTTCTGTTGTTTAAAGATTGATAAAAGATTCTCAGATCCAACCTACATGCAATGGCTTAACACTCAAAACTCACTTAAATGCCTCGAAACCATTCTAAAACGATCTGAGTTGAAGAGACAGATCTCGATTTCAGTACTAAGGCGGACAGAACTGACTAATCGAGTGCGACTGAAAGGTTCCTTGAAACTTTACTACACTACACTGTCATGCCGTCAGTCCAGTCTCCCTTCTCCCTAAACAGGGGGTCCTGAACCCAATTGACTTTTTTTTTCTTGTTATTAATTTGCTCATTCTTTGAACTACTCCAAAGCTATTTGAGCGATTCGTAGAACTCCAGGTATTTTCTCCTTGTCCAGAGTCCACAAAGCAAATAAATTTTGACAGTTCCAATTGCATGGACCACTTGTAATTCTAATACATACACAGCCCTATACTCTCATTTCAATTCAGCTCCAAGTCCCCCATTTCACAGTCCTCTTTCATTATTGACACATCAAGATCAAAGCAAAACCAAACAAGTCCAAGTTAATGAAATTTACCTATTTACCATCGCTCCCCAGAGAAAGAGAGAAAAAAGTCTCTGTATCCCAAAATTCGGTCATCTTTTAAACACCCAAAATGTCGGCATGTATTTGAATAAGAGAAATGAAAACCAAATTACTATCCTCCTTCCATCGGTCTCGCGACAAGTGACTGCCTCCTTCACAGGACTTTTTGCTGTAGACTTCGTTTTTCATTAAAAGTCAACAAAATTCAATCCTCTTAAACGAAAATCAACAGAGTGGATTCCTCGTTTCAAGCCAATATTACCCAACGAAGGACAAAAAAAAAACAACAAATACTCAACTTCAACTCGATAACTTGCGAGAGTATATTTCATCGTTGTACTAGCAATTCCTTTTTTTGTTTTTTTTTGGGAAAACAAAAGCTCTATCATAGCAGCAGTGGTTAGGAATGGCGGCACCAGAAAAATTCCACATTCTGACTTCTTAATTGCTATCTAGCCCTATAACCCTCGACTATCCTCCACCAAGAGCAAATCTCGGCTTATCCAGCGAGATATTCATTTGCAATCCTTTTAACCTTAAACGCTCGCTTCTCTAGTCGTCGGACAGTCGGAATAACAGGAGAACAAAGAGAGACAAAAAAAAGGACTCGCTGAGAAAAACAAAAAAAAATAATAAAAATCCAGACTAGAGCTTTAATCAGATATCCTTCTCCTAGGAAACAAAGGCACAGCAATGATAAAAGACACAGTGATCCTTTTGGCGCTGCTGCTGCTGCAAGAATTCCAATGTCCTCGTATATCCATAAATATACATGTAGGTTTTTCTGTCGCACCCTCGTGCACCCGCGTCCATCCACGATGAATTTCCATTCTCCCATCTTCTCCATTCTCGGTGTTTTGTTCACAATTGCCAATAAATTTCCAGAAGGACGTATGAAATCCCTCCTGGATTTTTTCTTCCCACACCCAAAGCATGGTTTTTCATCCTTCATACATTCGTCGCAAACTGCCCACTTTGATCCTTTTTCTCTCTGCTACAATAAGAACGAAAGAGGATTCATGATAACGATCTGGAGCCATAGGTGTAGCCACCATGTCAAATTGGATACTGAAGGTCTGCCATCCATTTCCCCCAAAACACAAACCCTCCTATACACATCTCATTTGGTTCAGTGTCCTGTTTAACGTTCTGGTTAGATGGGGTCTTCCCTCCTGATATTTGCTCTACATACATACTCGTATGTATGTGTGTGAGTTCGGTAGGGATTGCAGTTTTATTAAAGACACATCAGAGTATTTCAATTTGAATCCCTTTTGTTTATGATTTTGTTATATTGAAATCAGCCAAGCGAAAAGGGTCTTCAAAAAGAAAAGAAAAAAAAAATTGAATGGATACCAGAAGGGATTGTGTATAGTTGGATTGAAATTGATACATGCAAACGTCTTAGGTATCATTTGGAAGCCTGTGGGCACCTGATGCTCACAGCCAAATACCTTTTTGACGAGCAAGATTAATATGCATTTCCTTAAACTGGTTTTCTTTAGTTTTCAATTTATTTATGAGTAGGTATTGAGGATTCGGTACGAATGCCATTTGCAACTTACGTCTACCAAGGCTGGTGAAAAAGTGAATGCCTTTGAATTGATTGATGGAGTAAATATAGGAAATTAAGATGAAATTGCGCAATATCTCTCGGGCAGAGAGGTACATAAATATTTACATGACAGCTCTTCATTAGTTTATTGAAAAGATGAACAAATGGTCGAAAGGCCTTTTCAAAAGCATGGACAAGGGTTAGAGAATACATTAATAGGTTCCATTCAGGGATGGTATTGAAAAATGTAAATGAGAGATTGTACTGAGACTTGTAATGTGAAAACTTAAGAAATACGTTTATCGAATTGCATAATTTAGAATGTGCAGGAGGAGAGTACACGCACGATGAAGGTCACTTTAGAAGCTTCATAATTTCTGCTTATAGGGTAGAACTCAGCATCATATAGCAGAACGGGTAGAATCAGTGTTTTGTGCTACATGCATTTCGGTTTGAAGCCATTTGTTTTTTGAAATCGAAGAAGCTGCGAATTAGCAAGCTTAGCCTTTATTATTATTATTATTGAAAGTCTAAATTATAATTAAAATTATAATTTAGCTGTTAAGCCAGAGCAGCTAAGGCCTTACGCTAGAGCTTAGATTTTAAAAAATCTCTATTAGTGTCATTCGTGGAGTTGATGTTTACTGCGGTGTTACTAAACTTCTGACAATCTCGAAGTTTTAGCTATCAAAGGTGAGATTTTGTACTAGGCGGTAGAATGTACCCTGTTGTCATTGACTTTAAGGCCATCTCATTTTGCCTGTTTTTGCCTTAAAAGCTTCAATGAGAGATGTTAAGAGCTTCCAATAATGTCGATACCTTCGACGTATACCAGCAGCTGGACAGATTTGTTGAAAAAAGTGCCTTCCGTGATTACACCAGCTCTTGGGACTATCTGTTCAGACTGAGAACACAGTGGATCTCAAAAAATCTGCGTGAAGGCTGCATCACATAAGATGCATTCACCGCTTAAACCGATGTTGTTTTGCTTTCCAGCACTACCAGTAGGATTTTTTAGGATTTTTTGGTTTTTGGCCTTTAAAAGGACCCTTTTTCTCATCTTAATCGTAATGTCTGGGATTCAAAAATTCTTTAAGGTGGAGCGTTGTTTTTCCCTTGCTCGACTTTTCTAAGCTATGATTCAGGCTTTCGAACTATACTATTCGAACACTCTGCACACAGAACCTTATATCTGACAAAAAGGTAGTTTGACAGCCTGAGTCCGGTGGTGTCTGTGTAGTACTCAAGTAAATGTCTGGGGAATTGAAACAAAGCTGAAGGCTAATGCCGCTGTTGGTCGTCGATCTCAATGATTTTATACGAAACCTTTGAAGATTATTGTCATAAGAAACAGAAGGCAATCACAGTTGAGAGCACTGAGGAGCGCCTCCGGTTCAGTAGGTCGGTTTCGGAGCGCGACATTAGGGATGTTGGGCGGCAGCACCAGACTTTCTGGTGGCTGTCGGAAAGCGAGGGAACTCCCTCGTCGAACCCTATCGATCCGGGCTGGTCCAGAGATGGACAATGCTGGCCATGGCCGGCTTACATAGTTTAAGGTTATTTTAAGGTAGATTTAAGAAAAAAAAATAAAAATAATACAAAAAAATACAAAAAAATACAAAAAAAATACAAAAAATACAAAAAATACAAAAAATACAAAAATACAAAAAAAATATACGTATTTAATTACGTAGCATGTTAAGTGTTAAGTTAGGCTAAGGTTTATTTTAAGGTAGTTTTAAGTTTCAATTTAATTTAGATTTAAGGAAACATACAAAAAGTCCTGTTACTAAGTTTTTTCAAAACAATTTTCTTAGTTTTACAATAGTTTAGTCCTTAGATTGTTTAAGTAAATTAAGTTAGGTTAGGTCGAAAGACATATATTAAGAATTAAGTTTAGCTTAGAGTGCCCGTGTAGGGCCAGTAAGTTAGAGTAACATAGTTAAGTTAATTAAGCTAGTTTTAAGCGTTTTTTTTTCCTAGCAAGTAAGAGTACTCTATTTAAATAAATAAAAATGCATTTAAAAACAAAACCTTACAAATATTCCAGTTCTATTAAATTATTGGGACTTCCTTTTTTCCTTTCCTAAACAAAAGCATGATTATGACTTAAAATGATGCGACTGGTGTGTTGTGAGGATGAATTTGTCCTTGTCAAAAATGTTGAGAATTAAAGCTTTAAAAAACAAATGGCTTTCGATGTAGCCAGGAGAAAGAAAAGGATTCTATTGTTGTGCGTATTCCAACATAACATTCATATTTCAAAATGCAAGAAAAGTGATGATGTGACATATTATGAAGTGTCCTTTATTTTGTTCAGTCATTATTTTTAAGTAGAACGCATCCCAGGCATCATATGTTGCAATGAATTAAAATAAGACATGTAACGTAATTGCATTTTTAGATCGAGGTTTCTACTAGCCATCCAATTACTTATAGCGCCAGTGACACTTAATTTCATGTTTAACTCATCACGGGTTAGATGTTGAGAACATTTTTGTAAATGAAGTTGAGTTCATTAATGAAACCTTTTCAAAAACTTCCTTAATAGTTTTTATACCAATCCAAAATAATTAATGAAACTGTAACAAAGTGTAATAGAAAACTTAATTTCAACTGAAAAGCAAAATATTTTAATTAAAGTCAAACACCTCACCTAATGGTTATCCACAAACAAATTATCCATTCACCTCTAATTTGATGCCCCATTTGACAAATTCATTTGATTGCAACCAAAGTTTTCCAAAATGACACTCTCTCCCGCAGGATGAAGGTTCACTGAAAAACCAAAATGTTTCATTTACTTTCGAACTTAATTTGGTTGTGTTTCGAGTCCAGGTCTGCTGGGACACAGATCCTTTGGAATGTGAATACTGTGTAGATGTTTGAAAATGGAAGGCAAAAAGGACAGACACTGGTGTCACCTGTGTTCAGAGGTGCAGTAAACAAGCAAATTTTACTCTTAGAAAGAAATAGACTGAGCCAACCAACCAAACATTAACCACCAACCCGTTAACGACCAGTTGCTTTTCATTTAATTACTTACTGGAATAAAAACCGGATAAGGAGACAACCGGTCTTAGCTAAAGGATGAAACTCGTCCCGATTTTCATTCACAGTTGTGCCATATCCTACCCTATACAGCTGTAGGAGGACAACAAATTAAGATTGCATTTTAATGAAATAGAAGATAAGGGCACTGGAATGACTGACAGGTGGGGTGTGGGTGTCAAATCAGTGAAGCACAACTGGGGTAGTAACTAGTTATGTTTAAATTTTCATTCCCTATCTCTCTCTTTCTTTCGGTTTGCTGAGATGACAGTCTGTCAACGTGGAGAGAAGTTTAATTAAGGGCAGGATAAAAAAAGAAAAAAAAAAAACGGCAAATAAAAAGTGTTTGGCACTCCTAACGCAGGCGAAATGGGGTCAAGAGAGTTGAACAGAGTTGGATCAATTTCATTATCCTTGAATAGTTGTTCTTGTAATTGACAGCGGTTGTTGCGATTTAATGTTACAAGTTGACAGTGTTGCTAAGTGGCTGACTTTTTTTTTTTAAATTAAGTTTTAAAAGTTGTTAGTTCGGTCATGTAAGTTTTGTGACTCCCATTAGGTGATAGTTTCAAGGGAGTGGAACTTGCCGGTTCACTTGTAAGCCCTGTAGTCATCCAGGTACCCCAGAAAATCTTTACGGATATGCAAGTGGGATATCAGCTGACTCGACAATGTCTTTGTTTCTTAAGTTATAGAGGTTTTTTTTCGCCTGTACCTCTTTTTAAATGCAGTTCTTGCAAGTATCGACAGTGATTTGTTTTTCCAAGGCAGAAACTTGTTCTTGCCCAGTCATTTTAAGCAAAGCCTTTTCAAAGATTCACAGCCGGTAAGTCCAATTGTTTTTGCTAGGATTTTTGATTCTTTTTTTTTCCAGATCATGCAATTAGAGATTGATTGACACGTCCCGACTACATGTCAATAAAACTGTAGGTGTAGCGAAATAGCCAGTTTCATTGCATCACTCCAGAAGTTTCACATGCAAAACGCGTCATGCTTCAAAGGCACATCAGTTTACCTTAAGTTTATTTTCGGAAAAACACTACAACCCTTAAGCATTTAAAACCAACGTGCATCAGTGCTCTTTTTTTTCAAGTGCCCTTTAATTTTTTAGTAGCATTTAACACTATGAACTGAATTTCCTAGATCATTTTCTTCCTTCATTCTTTTCAAACAGTTCATTGGTGTTGTTTTCATGGGCCTGGTTGCACCATTCTTTTCCGGCTCATAGAACTCAGGCTTTTTCCAAACTAAAACATTTTCACTTCAAATAAATTTAAACAGGCATAATTGCATGACTGGCAACTCTGATCGATGACAGTTAAATGGGTGAAGTAAGCTTATTGTCGGGGATTTGTTGAAAGGAAATTTAAATTTTCCTAGAACGTTAGAGACTTAATGGAGATTAAGTTAAATATAGGAACCGGAAGTGTCATTGTAGCTATAGTAAATTTGTACTGCTAAGTGGATGGACAACGGGTTGGGTTATTTAAGAAGAGTATACGATTAAATATGTAAATTTATCTCCGGTGATGTTTAAAATATAGTGTAATAGTTTAAAGTTGAGTTTAGAATTCTGGAGAGAGAATAAGTTTAGTTTTTTTCCTGATTGGTGTGAGGTTGTATGGCATTCAGAGCAGCATTCTAGAGTGTAGCAGTAGCCAACATTTTCTTTAATAAATTACCAGAACATCATTTAAGACATAAAAGTGGTAGGGAATGTTCTCAGGGTGTCCGAATTCTTTACAGTAGTGGAGATTTGAAGTCAATACAAGATTTTAAGGTGATACACTATAAGTCGACTATCATCGACTATTGGCAGTCGATATAAAAATAAAAGAACACCTTGTCAGCAGAATAAAAAAACTGCCGACCGAAAAGAGTAGTATTGGATTAAGGAACTCGTTGATATTGAATCTGATGGGCGATCTGAGATGGATGATTTTAACCACATATGAACTAGATTTAATAACTTTTGTATAGTGAAAGCAAGAATCCACTGAGAGGGTGAGTGCTATCAGCAACTACTCAACAAAGAATATCCTTGCAATCATATATCACCTGCCAAGTGAAGAGTAATCATCCATCGAATATAAAGAGATAAAACAAGAAGGCTAGGTTTGGGAGATGGTTGAAAGCGCAGGAATACGCTGACTATTTCTCAACTGCAAACAAGAGTTACAGGCTATCTAATCCCAATTTGTAAAAGAGAGGGAGATGTCCAAAGTTGGGATGGGAAATTGACTTCAAACAGTCTTAATGTCTGGGAAAGAATCATAAATGAGCGCATCAAGAAGTGGACAGAAATGATCAAAAATCAGTTTGGGTTTGAAGGGGCCTTTCGACCAAATATGCAATTGGATTTTATCGACTTAGAAAATGCTTTCGATAGAGTCCCTAGAAAGAGATAGTTTAGTGCAGAAAGGGGTCCTCGAGCTGTACGTAAGATTGATACAAGATGTAGGCACGTCCCGAATACGAACATTTTGTGACCTAAGTAGTGCTTTCCCGATTAAAATGGGTGTCTATCAAAGCTCTGCACTTAGCCAAAATGGATTACTTACTTAGAGCACTTTCGCAGTAATCAGTCCCTTGAAATACCCTATATGTGGATGAGATTATGCTTATAAGTGAGAGACTGGACGATATCAAAGAAAAACTCAACAACTGGCGGAAAGTGTTAGAACCATTCGGTATGAAGGGCAGGGTAGGACCCAGAAAAACCCTGTTCATAAAAAGTAAACGAGTTGCACTGACATCGAGATTCAAATACCTTAGTTTACTTCTAAGCCAAATGGGAGAGGTAGCCCATAAGATGAATACTGCCAGGATGAATTACCTTCGGTGTCTTCTTGGATTTCTGTGTGACAAAAAAATGTCAAACACACCGCTAATGATGTGGGTCTATCTCAAGATAAAGTCTTCAATCAATAATGAATCCCGTGAAGGGTTCATGGGGTTTTCCACAATGCAAGGACCAAAACTTACCCGACCCAAGATTCGGTGGTTGTTTTTGTCTGTTTTACTCAATTTTATTACATATGCAAGTATTCGCAAAATATCAAGTAAAATTACTGAACTTTTTCCTTTGGAACTATGTACTCGCACAAGAACTTTTTACGCAAAAGTTTAGCAAACTACTTCAAGTTTAGCAAACGCTTCGTCGCCAACAATTCTATACAAAGAAAACTTTTAAAAATATTTCAACCGAGAACAATTTGAAGTGGAAATAACAATTCAAAGGCAAATGTAGTCAATATTCCTTTAAACCCCCTTTTCCATTTGCAACATGAGGGACAATTTGCAGTTACAGTATACAAAAGATAAAACGAACACCATTACCTTCATCCCCATAGTTACCGTCATCAAAGGTTATCATATCCTTACCACACTTCCCGAAGAGAACAGCGAAAGACAAAAAAAGCTAATTTACTTCCAAAGGACTCTCAACAGGTTTCCACTTTTCACTCCATTGTTAAAGCAACCTGAAAGCACTACCAACTACCACCCATTGGTACGCTAATAGCATTAAATTTCCAAAAGAAAACCAAATGAACATTCGTTTGCAGAAGAAGCCCACACACGCAACGTTACCTAAAGTTGGGGAGAACTGCAATTCAACAACTCATAAGCTCTGTCATTAAAATTATCCAAATGATTGAAGTGATTCCCTTCCTAACCTATCTCCATACAGCCATGGCATACTATGTGAGCAATGCAGGAGAGATTCTGGAATACATTTACAAAGTGGTGAGTGCCGGGATATTAAATTTCCCAAGCACATACAACTAATTGAAAGAGAATGCTATGGTTGAAAACTGAAACTGGGAGCTTAACTTCTCAGTTATTGGACTAATTATTGAAGGATTACTTGAGTTTGCACAATTGATGTGGAATGGATTATAACTGTTTAGCTCGATTGGATAAACTTGGTTTGACAGAGGTGGGCAGTATCATACATTTTTAGGTAATTTTAAACTTTTGAGAATCCTAATGTATCCATCTATCGAAAGTGTTTGAATCATCAACCATATGCTCAGTTCCTAGGTTACTCTTTAGTGACATCATCATGCCTTCCTTACGAATTTATGTAAAATCTGTTTCAACAAAAAAAGATAAGCGTGTCGTGTAGTATATGAAGATGAATGAAACGAAAAAGTTCAATTTCGATATCTACGTCTTTGAAACGTTGAACTTGGTTCAAGGGAAAATTCGACAGAGTACGTAAATTGTTTTAAAACTTCGATGACGTTCGAAACTAGTTGCTACTTTGTTTCACATGTAGCGTTGAGTACTGGACGACGAACAGAACCTATAGCAGTGTAGCTTCTTTAAGATAAAAGTCGTTAGCAGTTTGACTCCGAAGCGGATTAGGAAGCTTTCCTGTGACAAATGGTACCCCCGGAGGTTTGTCATTGTCAACCGCCAAAAAACATTTATATCTAGTCGGTCACTGCTAAACTTACGTCCATTAGCTCGTGCTGCAGGGTGATGTTCGGTGCCCGAGTAGTAGATTGTTGTGTGGCTTTAAGGCCGCCTGAATCAATTTTGTGGTATTCTCTGCCGTTTTCTCCCAGGCGCGCTGCTCACGTTTTTGCTCCGTCAGGATTTTAGCTCATCTTTTTGATTTTCCAAATGGTCTGGTGTGGCTAACTATACCAAAGATGGAGTGCCACAAGGTTCCAAGCTTAGACCGCTTCGTTTTCTTTAATCCTTATTCGTGGAGACTACTATAATGGACGACTGATTTAAATTTACTTGAACTGATCGAATTTGTATACATGACATTACTTGTAACTAAAAGTACAACCTTCTTTTGTCATCAGTGTCCTTGGACCGAAATAAATTTATAGAAAACATTTATCAAATTCATTATGTCTATTTTTATCATTTAAACGTAAGCCGAAAACTCAAAACATCTCATTTTCAATTCCTCTTACTCTCTCTCTCTCTTTGTCTTTCTCTTTTCAGATCACTGGTCACTATTCGGGCATTCATTATCAAAGGAAAACACACAAAATGCCAACCATCCATGACAATCAATCGACGTGACTTCAGAGACTTTCCCCCATAAAATCGACAAATTTAAGCTCAATCAACCCAAAGCCACCTGGAGTATCTGGTGTAAGCACAACTACATTCCCAACCAGCATTTTACACACAAAATGTCCATTGTTCATCCGAAAAGTCAATGGCAGTGGCTCCTGCTCATGCTGTTGTCATTTGTTCTTGTCCATGCATTTGAAACCCCAACCAAGACACAATGTGAACATGACAGCATTCCAGATTTAATTAAATCAAGTCCTGTGATCCTGAAAGCGCTTGGCGCACGAATATTCACCGATTATGAGAGTTATCCATTTCAGGATGACATTGAAATCACTGAAGAGCTTATATTGAGAGCTCAACAAAGGGACCCTACAGATGGAGCAACACGGGCGGCAGCGGTGGCGGCGGCATTTAGAAGAAACAGTGCAGGCGCAGACGTTGGTGCCAGTGTTAGTAGTAGTGGCAATCACTTGGATGACGATAACGATGATGATGACATCTCCTTATCAGAAGACTCAGTGACAGCACGAATAGCATCGGCGGCAGGAGTATCATTCGATGCTCACCAATGGACTGGTAGTGAGTCGACACTAATCACGTTAACACCAGAGACGATATACAAGGGAGCGTCAGTCTTGAAAGTGACGCAACAGCCTGATGGCATGGGTGGAGCCAGCGAATCATCGTATCAATATGAAGAGTGAGTTTTAATAAAAGTATTAGCTTAACAGTCTGGTGTGCAAGAATACTTCAAAAGGCGTTTTCGCCTTCAAAATTGATAACTTTTCTTACGACTGCTTGTGAACGAATAGAGGACGAGTAGGTCTTTGCTTGCGGTAATATAAGTCGAAAAACTTGGCCCTGAAAAACTATTCCAACGAGCTTCTTGTTGAAAAATTTATAAGTGTAGGATAACAAGTAGGGAATCCTTTTGCTTGGGGATACCACATTGCCGGCTGTCTGCCTTTATCGATTGTTGGATACAAGAAGTAAACAAGAGATTACTTCTTTTTCTCGTCCTTAGAACTTGGAAAATTATGTAGCATGTAGCTTATTCATATAAGTTTTGTTTAGGTGTTCGCTTGTCCTTATGGTTTTGATACTTTTGCAAACTTGATACAAACTGAGCCCCACGAATGTGGCTATTTCTGTCCTTGTACATTGTGAAAAAGAGCAAGCATCGTGTGATTACAGGCGATAGAAAGTGCGTTCTTAACAACAATGTACAGCGAGAAAGGACGTGAAATAAAAAAAAAGTGAAGGTCCAGAACCCATCACAAGAGCTGGCTTGCATCCAATGAATGTGTCCAATGAGGGTGTTGCTGTGTGTTTGGTGGGATTCTAGGAGAATTATTCATTTTGAGCTACTTCGAGGTGACGAAACAATCGCGGTACTGTGAACGACGTACAATGATATGCCACATGTTGCCCAAAAATCGTTGCCAACATTGAAGGAGTTTCTGGAGAAATGCTGCAACACTCTCAAGATGTGCCTTCAGATTTCGATCTATTGGAATGGCAAGAATCGAGCATGAATTTATGCAAACATCTGATGGAGTGTAACCCTGTCTTGCCTTTCATATTGTAAATTTTTTTTGTAGGTATTATTAGTTCATTGAATGTTTATCTCGACCAAGGCAGTTAAGTCAGCAACGATTCCTGACTGACGGTTCACTCTTCTTCCTATCGTCACTTTACTCTCCTCCCAAAGCGCTTCGCCGACACAACCGACTATTCAAACTTAACGAGAAGGAAGAAATTACTTTTTTTTACGGTCGGTTGACTGACAGTTAAACTGTCAATATTGCTGAGAAACCCGATTTTTTTTTTCGCTCTAGGGTAGCCGTTGAAACAGCAGCTCTTGGAGTTTGAAATTGTGAGCTTCCAGCAAAAATCTGTTGACCAAACAAAAAATCAAATCACATCGTGATAAGGGATGCGAATTTTATTAAATTTTATTATGTTTCCGAGGCACCCTTCATCTTTTTCTGCACCTTCGGCTTGTGATGAGCGGGAGCTGGTGGTAGTGGTAGCAGGATTTGGATAATGCTGCTTCTGGAATCATATTGTTCGAGGTTTTTTTTTATTTTTTTATTTTGGGGTTGGTTTGTGCGTATGCAAATTTTTCGCTGATGCCAAAGCATCGGAGCAGAGGACCGAAATGCAAATTGCTGTCGTTCTTGTAGTCATCGTTGTCGTTTTTGGAACACACACAAATTGAATTGCTGTGTTTGGTGGATGGGCAAAGTAGGCTGGTTCTCGATGACTTGTTGGGTGGCTAGCAACAGAGTGAATCTCGATTCGGTTTATAGATTTCAACGCAGGGAAGATTATGTCTGTGTTTGGTTTTATTATTTTGAATGTGAGCGACGTAATGTGATACGAATTTTATGATCAAAAAGTTAGGGGGATGTGTTACATATGTACACGTATTCCACAGGTGTTTGAGCGTGTATTGCTCTTAGGCACTTTATGAGGGGTTTCTGGAAGTTATTCTCTTAGTCGAATAAAAAGATGGGTAATGAAGTCATTCAAAGATCGGGAATATGGTCATATAAACATAACAGTATCGTATTTATTGCTAATAAAATATTGGTACTTGAGAAGCAGTCAAACGAGGAGCACATGTAAAGGAAGTGTATTGAAAGAGGTACGGATATTTTTATAGATTCTAAGATTATAAGGACTTTTGCCTTCTTCGAATTTTATAGGAAATATTTACTTTTGAAACATGAGTTTGAGACATGACGTTGAGAAATGTTGTGTAGCGGTGTTCTAAGTAATTTATTTTACTATTAGGCGGTCCAATGTTTGGTATGGGAGGAACTCAAGCGCTTCGTTTTTTTCCTAGGGAATTATTTCAGCTGCAGTTCATTGCTCTTGCCGCTTCTTTGAGTTTGAGTTTAAGGAGCTATAATTATACCCAGATACTTACACATTTTCTATTTTGTCAAGTCAAATTTTCTGGCTTTGAGTACCAAGCGTTCAGCTCTATTTCGAAACACCATTATTCTGAACTTGAGGATGTCCATTGTGACTCCACAAACTGAAGTATTGTTGAAGCTTGTTAATCATCAATTGCATAATCGTTGTGGACTAAGCCAAAATGGGTTCAACAAAGCCATTCGAGTAAATCCATCAAAAGTAGACGTGTGTGAGGCCAGCACAACAAAATCCGAGAAGTAATACAGAATAGGGTCTCACATCAGTGCTTTAAAGTGTATACCTATATGAACGTTGCAAAGTTTTAGATATCATATCTACACCATGTGTCGGCTACAAGTCCCACACTATAGATATTTATGTCAAAAACTATTTAAACTTCTAATATGTTAAATTATGTTGCGGTGTTGTCTAAGGCAAAAAGACAAAAGTAAACCTTTCTTTGTATCATTGTCATTGTCATCATAATCTACTACTGACTTCTTAGCTTCTCCCAAGTGAAACCCACAAAAACCCTAGAAAACAGATACCCATCTCCGTATTACATTTCACACAGATGAAAGTATACTTTAATTCATTTCACAGATATAAATCCATCCAATACCTATTCAAAATCACTGAAGCATGATGTACCAAATGGGGGTGATGTATCCCACTTACTGAACCAGCCAGCTGTCAAGGCTTTCTCCTTCGTGGAATTAATTTAATTAGCTTTCGAAACACATGCCGATGTGTGTGTTCTGCTGACACAAAGTGTGTTATTTGCACCATGAAGCCCTAGACAGGAGCTTATATATATATATACAGTGCGAAGCCCCTTTCTCCCATTTCAAACAAACATGCTTGGAGATTAGTGTTTAACTGTGCACTGTTATCAAATGAATCAAAGCGAATGTAAAATTACAATCTGAGTCCGGACGGAATTTGGGTGTGTACATGCACAATCCTGAACAATGGCCTTAAAATTTGTATATGGGGTGTGTCCCTGGTATTGTAACATAAATCATCTCCAACTGTCAGGATTTCTACAAAAGAAACCAAGCCCCAAAAAAAATAAATTTGAATATATCTGTCAAAAGAAATGCAGAGTCTTGCAAAAGATGGAGACAGAGAGGAATGGAAGAGGGGGTGGGGAAGCAAACAAAACGTAGACGCAACGTCGTCGTTACAAATTTCGGGTGCGGATGTTTATGATTGAAAATTTTCCAATCGATAAGATAATTTAGCAATTTATTTCCATCAAAGCACCGAGTGAGTTTTACCCTGGTGGCTGATGTCCTTTATTATGCTTCTGTGTACACATGCTGAACGCGCAAATCAACACACAGCTAACAACAATAACCGCCCTTCCGCGTACTGCACTTGACTGTTACCGTGCAGCCAGTGCTTCCAATTTGAAAGCATAACGCCCAAACAGGCTTCCACGTTGCGATGCTAATAGAATCGCGAAACAAATTACCGCTAAATGTGTATGGAACGCCTAGTGAATGGAACAATTTCCGCGCAAAGTAAAATTGATGAAATTGGTGGAATTTCGCTGATGTCGATGTAAGTATGGAGAATACAGAACATTGAGGGGTTGAACAATGCTTAAAGTGATGCTGAACACGAAATTCATGAGTTTTCAAGGAAGGGGATGATAATTATTGTAAAGTTGTCAATGACCTGGTAATGTATGTGAAAATTGGTTAAAATCGCAGTGATAATTTTAGAAATTCCAATTTTAGCTAGCCTTGACTTTGGTAATCCTGATGAGTAATTTAGAATTTTTTCAGTCGCAGTTTAAAAGTATATTACCCACTGAAGACTGTTTTGGAAAAACAACCCTTAGACACTTATATTCTAGAAGCAGATACAGATTCGCAGATTCATGTGCTTGATAAAACTCTTTAAGTTCCGGAACACAGAACGGCGGAAATGAAAAATTCCGGAAAATTTCTGGGATTTAGAAAATTTTGCAAATTTTTTTCAATTGTCACTGCGAGTGGCTAGCCTAAAAATAGCACAACGGTGATTCAAACTCTTGCGGAGCATACGAAGTAAGCGACAAGCTTATACTGAATTTCAGAAAAGAAAGTACTTTAATTTCCGGGAATTTCGCCGCACAACTTCTACGTTGGCATGACAAACCTGCAAGAGTATAATTTGTCATGAAAAAGTTTCCCATTCCGCCGTTTGGAGTCGGCAATAAAACTGTAGGTCCCTTCCATTCGTGTGTCACACGTACAACATGAATGGTTGCGAGAAGCTAGGACCTGGCTCTCAATGAGCTGTCGCGCCAAATATTTGTATTTGTAACCTCAGGTAGCCGGGATTGACCAGAGTCTCTTAAGTCAACTCGTTGCTTTAGTTTTGGGAACAATATAGACAGTGACTTGTCCCGGCTTTAAAGGTTGTTTTATGTTCGATCGAGTGATTTATGATTTGAGATTGTAATAATTTTTCGAGTGTTAGAGTTACAACTCTAAATCATGTTTTGATTCATCGCCAACACTTTGTAATTCACAAATTGCATACTTCCTCGGAATATCCTTGAATTACTTAGTAATCTTTGTAAAATATTACTACTCAATCGAATTCTATAGAACAAATGAAAATTATATCGAAATTTCTCATCGCCATGCTATTCATCTCATTCAAACTTCCCACCCGACAGCCAAACGTCCTTTTATTCTTCCCTCCGTCTCTCACACTCACACTCTCATAAGTATCCCATTCATTTATCAATTCCACCCTAATTACGATATTGAATTCAATTCCGAGTTTGATTTAATTCATTTTCGAAACTGAAAGCCTAAAAAGCAATCCTGTAAAGCTCTGTCTCTGCGAAATTCCTTTGGGAGGGCTTTTTGGGTCGTTTCCATTCACATACTCAATGTGTAGCTACAACCAAAATTTAATACCTTTCAGACAACCGAAGCCCATCCATTTGTCTTCTGCATACGTCCTCTCAATGTTATTTTATAAGGGATGCGAAGGGATAAAGGATTCAAATTATCAATAAATCTTCAAATGCCGCATTTGTGAGCTGTGAATTTCCATCGAAACAATAACACAAACATGAAGTACTCCCTAATTTGTATTCAGTTCTTTTTCCCTTCCATCCCCCCACCCATAAACATGTTAACCGTATCATTTTGCATTTCAAATGAGTAAGAGATACATGCGAGAAAAAAACAAAAATAGAAACACGAAATGAAACATTAAATTAAATATATGTATGTGTATGTCCTTTTCATTAACAGACAATTAAATGCAACCCTCGAGCCACTGGCGTGTTTCGACAGTAATATCCTGAAGCTGTTACCGACCGAAATAATAGCATTCGGTAAATTGGTTAGTGACCGCCGGCCGGATGTTTTGCGAATCAGCATTAATGGCCTACACCGATGGAGTCCACAGTTCGAGAATCGCATTTGGAAGTATCTGGGTAAGTGGCTTGCTGACATTTTCCCTGCACACTTTTATATTCAGGTCCCAGGCATCTAGTGTGTGTGTGGGCTTAAGAGGATCCTGCCTTACATGGATAGCGAACATTGGTTGTGGATTTTCGCGGGAGTCGGGAAGTGAAGCCAAGCACAGGTTGTAAGTTAGAGTGGGTTAATTGAATTTAATGAGCTATTTGTTAGGGCGTTGTTGGTGCTGTTTTCTACAAGTGCACTGCACTTGTATACATAGAACGTGCTTGGAGTGTGCTTTTAATGTGAATAGTGTTCATGCTCGTGAAGTATAATTATAATTTATTGGATTTTTAAGTGAGTGTGAGAAATTCTTCAAACACAAACATCCGATTACAGCTGCACGTGTGACGCAGCTGGAAACAAACTGCGGTAGTCGTGTTTTGTATGCAACAAAAGGTGACTTGTGCAGTGTGTGGCTAATGTCCTTTGAACATAAATGAGTATCGTTGGGGAGTATCATATGGTTTCTACATCATTAAGTCGAACGTCGACAAGCATTATTTTAAACAGCCTTATCTCTTACTGCTTTGAATTAGTTTTGTTTTGTCAACTACCGAGCAATTAATACTGACGAATTTTTGGGTATTAGATCCTATAAAAGGTCCGGTCTGGACGCCTGCATTACCATATACTTATGTGACTTTCGACCCAGCAAATCAGACCAAGACCTTCGATTTTGTCAAGTTTTCTCGATCCATGCCAACTTCATTGTAAAGTTGTTCTTAACATGCATCCGTGGATCGAAGTCGAAGTCTCCATCATTGCCATTAGGGAACCGGATTCCTTTTTTCCATTACAAGGACTAACCTAAAATATTTCTCTCCATAAAACATATTTAAAAAATGTATAAACTCTTTAATGAACTCGCTGCCAGATAGTGTCTCATAAAACGAAACTCAAGGGGTGTATCTTCTTAACTCCAGTGGGCAATCCCGACTGCATTCATGGCATACACAATACAGTGAATGCCGGGAACCCGATTGGAAAAGGGATTTTCATTCTCTATTGTGCTGTGCATTTATGGTTGCTCTTTATGTTCCATACTCAGCCAGAGCATTAAACATCAGCAATCAGAACCTCTTCATCCTGTAAGCTGTGGATCCTTAGTGAATGTGTTCCCTGTTGCAGCGAGTGTGAGATAGAGAATTAGTGATGAAATGTCAACTTGGAAACATAATCTGCATCGCACTAAAAAGGTCCTTGGCATTTGAACAGTTATGTGCGCTGACACAACACTTTCATAAAGGACCCGTCTGATAACGTACTCGCACCATGTGCCGGTATTTAATGTTGATAGAGCCCGACGAAATTGTTTGCTAAAATCCTTCTACAATCCACTACATGACTACTTTGAGTGTCCTTTTGGTAATTAATCCTTGTATTTTGTGAATATGCCGATTTACATGTTGACCCTGTGTCAACGTGTTGGAATTGTAATGTCCATAATTGCATTGGTAGAGCGGCGGGTGCTTGTTTATGTCCATCCACTGCAACCGGATATTTCGAGAGACCACAGATCAACTGGAGTCGCTGCACACACTGAAATGGATACTATTGTGCGCTTTGAGATAAAAACAAAATAAATAAAACACACACACACACATCCGGCACAAGTATGGGTGGTGAATGGCATCGTACAGCTCATAAAAACCCATGGAAGAATCGGAGCGGAGTACAACTAATGCCAGCTGAACGATTTATATCCTTTAAGTGGTTTTGCCTTCCCCCATGCATTCTGTCCGTGGTCCCTTATTATGCACAGCCATATGGTTCCGCATGTTGTTCTATTGTAGCATTTCGTCCTGTCCTGGTGCTACGGGACGTATGCGTAATATTTTTTTTCTTTTTTCTTAACCCGCCGGAATGAGTATCATCGTGCACCGAAAGGACAAACAGACATCCACGACTAGAGGAGAGATTATTTTCGTCCTATTCTTCTTCGAGTCTCTATTAAATGTGGACAATGTGGCAAAAATGAGCGGTTCCATGCAAATAGGAGGGTTGGGTGCTTGCATTTTTGAAATAATGTTGATGCTCCTTTGGTCTTGCATTCTTATCTCTCGTCTGAGGACAAAATGTAATTAAGCGGTACCAGTTGAAAGTTAGATGAGTGGAAATATGTTTGAACGAAGTCCGGGGAGGACAACGAATATTTTTGTTTTGTTTTGTTCTTCACACTGGCGGCGATATGGTGTGTCAAAATATTTGCTTTAACTTCCAAGCTCTTCTTATTAATAAGATGTGAGCTGTAGGGAACTTTATTGCATATTGGAGTTTGCTCAACATTTGAAAAATTTAGAAATATGATATGATGATATTGTTGGAAGGAGGTGTGTGAAATTGCTTTCTATGACCCCAATTCTCTCAGTATTCTGATATTCACTAGTTTGACTTCTCTCTATAGAATTTTAGAAAATGCAATTAACACTCGAACCCCTACAAATTCCATCACGGGGGGTAACTGCAAGTCAACAGCACAATTTCCTCAGTGTACTCGTATGTATTCAAATTGCAGTGAAGTATTTGTGAAGTGGGGTTTTGATTCAGATTAAGAATGATGCTCTACACAAAAAGGCACTGGAAGCAAACATTCAAAACAATACTTGTCGCGGTTCAAAGTCCTACGAGAGGATATACTGCCAATTGAGTGAAAGTGGGGGAGCTTATAATATTGAAACTATTCCAAGATTGGGGTTGCAAAATATTTTTCAGTAAATTTCCTTTCCTCTATCCTGTCACATTTATTTGTATGCATACCTATGTGCGTCCTCTTTTAGGTTGGGATGATTGGAGCGATTTTACTCTCTGCAGTGTTCAATGTGGTAAAGGTGTCCAACAACGATTTCGACGATGTCTACTTGACAATCCAATGATAAACATCAACATGAACATGAACGGTAATGAGATTCAACAACAGCCGTCCGAACAACTGCAGCAGCAGACTGTGTTGGACATCAGTAGTCCATCACATCAGAAGTCAAATGTGCTCAATCAACAGCAGCAACATCATCACCATCATCATCAGCTGTTGCACTCAAGAGGAAGCAGTAGTGGTAGTAGTAGTAGTAGAAGTAGTGGTGATAGCGGAAGTTACACAGACCGTATGGAAAAGGAGAACGGCAGCAACATCAGCAATAATAGCAATGGAACGCAATCATTTTCAACCACAGCCGGTGAAGGAGGTAAAGGAGCAGCAGCTGACAGAACTTCCTCGAATAAATTGAAGAAACGTAGGAAACGGAAGAAAGCCAAAAGCCTGTCAACAATGTCCTGTGAAGGATACAACATCGAACAGAGAAACTGCAATACATTTGAGTGTACTGGTGGGTGGAATTTCTTATCCTTTGAAAGTCAAGTACAGTTTTCGAGTTTTTTTTTCTCTCTTTTCTCCACTTTTGCTCTTCGTTAAGACGACATAAGTGACTTATTAAAATTTTATAAAAAGTTCCTGCCACTAGACGAGCTACCAACTACTTTGGTGCCGCAACAGTCTGAACTATTGACGCCGCAACTTCCAACAGCAGCAGCAGCAGCAGTGTCAGCTTCGGCATCACCACTACCCTTACCGACATCGTCGGGGTCGAGTGTTCCTGCAGCGTCAACAGCGTCGACAACACTTCCCAACACAGGATATGTAAGAAGCTGGAAGAATTCGTTGAATTTCACGCTAATGATCACATTGAGATTGAAGGTAAGTGCTGTTGGTTCTTGAAAAATTTTCCGATTTAGCGGGTGCAAAGGATGTTTTTATTTTGCTTATCAAGTGAAAGGAAGCCATGGTTCGTTGAGGGAGATGAAACGTTTCTTATCATAAATCGTTTGACGTCAAAACAAAATTGAAATAGGTATGAATAGGTGGTTGAGTTTTGGTTGTGTTTCATAAATTCTTCCCTATTTGCACTTTTACTTGAGGCTTTGATTAATGCTGGGTGTTGACTTTAAGAATAAGTCCTCAGGGTGTCATCTTTGACACTTTGCAGTGTTTACTTAACGAATTATTCGTACATTTAATCATTGGCTTACATAGAGAACATAGAATTCTGATAGATTTCGACTATAAGTCGTGTTGTCTTAGACAGGATATACCAGATTCTTTTTTTTCGAACACTTAAACAGGCAGTCGTAGGGGGATAAAGAGGGATATCACAAAATTTGTAATTCCTCAGCGGACTACGATGGTAAGGACATGTCGTACGCATGAAAGATAGTCGTTTTCATTTTCAACTACAAACCACTATAGGTATTTTAATGTCCACAAAGCCGCATCGTCGCGTCGCCGTGGCTTAGTGGTCAGTGCGTTGGACTGCTAAGCGAGAGACACAGGTTCGATTCTCAAAAACCACCAAAAGTTTTTTCGCGGCACCACCTCTTCGCAGGCCTGACAAACCTGCAAGAGTACAATCTCTCATGAAAAGCTTTTTAATTCGCCGCTCGGAGTCGGCATTTAAACTGTAGGTCCCTACCATTTGTGCAAAGAATATGACACGCACAACATGAATGGTTGTGAGAAGCTAGGCCTTGGCTCTCCATGAGCTGCCGTGCCAAATATACATACAAACCACTAAACACCTGGTTTAAAGGACGGCCTAGAACGCCTTGGATCTAGCTACTCTCGATATTTACAAAAGTGGTTCTGTAAGTGGTCGCCGGGGCTTAGTGGTTAATGTCAAGCGAGAGGCCACAGGTTCGAGCTTTAACAAAACAATGAAAAAGTTTTTCGCGACACCAACTCTTGGCAGGAACCTCCCACAGTATAATTTGCCATGAAATACCTTTTCAATCCGTTGTTTGAAGTCGGCATGCATTCCATTCAGTCCAAGAGCGACTCAAATGAGTCGAATAGATTTCACTTCCCTATCATTCAAAGCTCCTATCAATCTTTCAGTAAGGGTAAGCAGCTTAAGCAAAATCGTTTGACTTTTTCTCAATTTTTTAAACCTCAGAACTTTCAATAGTTGAAGTCGAATACTTTGGACACTGCTGTGTAAAAAAAAACCTACGACATTACATAAAAAACATTAAGTTTTATTTATATATTTCGATTTTGACACTTTAACGTACACAACTTTACTGTATTTTCAATAAATCTTATTTTCTAATTTCATGTTTTAATTAATTTTAGAAATATTGGATGCAATGCATTCAAAAAATATTTGCAATGCTCGTGTGAAAAGAGCCTGCACAAGCGTGATATTAAAATCAATTTTTCCGTTCATGTCCTTTCGGGAACGGTCAATGGATTTTGATTTAATCATCTCCACAACAGTTCAGTATCCAATGATGGTTTTTAATTACCAAATTATGCACACACATGCAATCACTTTATACCGCACGCTTAAAATTGTAATTAATCAAAACATTTTGCGGCTGTTATTTACGTATTGCCCAATAGAATATAAATTAAAAACAAACAAATGTACATATGTATATAAATTCCATTGCCTGGCTGTCCCACAATCAATTATAAGACTTGTTAATTAACATACATACAAAAAAAATTTGACTGGGGGGCCAGTCCTGTACTTCCCAGCTGGTATTGCGTTATGTAAAAGCGAAAACTATTTCTAATAACACCACAACGTGCTTGTTGTCCAGCACACCTTTTTTTAATTCATTTCTTCAAATATCTCAGCATCCGCTGGACCGATTGTGCTCAAAATCTAATCAGCTCTAAGTTTAATTGGGACAAATCAAACAAAAAAAACCGCAAGATCATACGTTCCGTTCTCCAGATATCGAAGGAGAAAAAAATTGTCACACACACACGCACACACAGACATCACTTCGAAAATGGTTGGAAATGATTTCTAGGGTATCGTAATGTCAAGCTCTGTTAAAATCTCGAACTTTTTTTTTGGGTGATTGCAATACTTCCCCTATGGAGGTGGGAAGTAAAAAGGAAAGGTGGCCAGGAGATTGGTAAAAATTGAATTAATTAAGAACCAACTGCTGCTTATTAAACTCATAAAAGCCGAAGCACGAAATCCAGTTCCCGCCAGGACATCAAGTCAGTTGAGGTGTTCAAGTATGATATTCATCCCCCGCCCGCAAAAATTACTAGCCATTTAGTCGCGCGGTTTATTAGAGCACACGTTCGCCCTCTGCGATGGACGTCGATTTTTATCGTTATCTTTTTGCTTCCACTTGCAGAATGATACAAAGTCCACATCGACAATATTCTCCACACGGAACACTACCCACAACCTGTATGTGGAGACTGCTGCCGATGGATTAAGGCTGTACCAGGAGAGAGATAACGCCACCGAAATGTTACCTGTAAAATTCCAGTTGTACGATAACCGCTGGCACCAGGTTTCAATCAGGTAAGTAGGGGTGGGTTATTTGACTTCAGTTGTTGGGGTTGATTGGGCTGTTGGATCCACTGACCGGTGTGTGTTATGATAAATATGGAGTGTGTAATCCCTCTGCCAGGACCATGTTATGGTCAAAGCGACGTCACTAAAGGATTCAACCCCCAACAGGATGTGGACAATGCCACTTCGATGGCAATTTTCTCCTTTATCCTCAGAAAATTTAATTACATTTTATTATTGTTGTGTTGTATTGTATATTATGTTGTTCGCTTAATATTTTTGGTCGCTCTTTAGGACCGTCAATAATATTATTCATTTGTCCTGTTTTACAGCATTCAAAACGGAGATTTCATATCCATTTACGTTGATTGTACGTGGACAAACAGTTTTGTTGTATCGAAACGATTGTTTTCGCTGCCAACCGACGCCGATGTGGAAATTGGACGAGGATTCAGTGTGAGTATTAAATAATAAAAAATAAAAAATAAAAAAAAAAACAGCCACGTACAATAACAGCATTAAAATTTCACATTTGTTGAATTTATTCGCAAAATTTATTGTTTGGCAACAAAAAAATGAAATTTTATGGCTTTGATATTCCGCGTAATTGAATAAAATTTTTGAAATACATTTCGTATGAGTTTTCATGCATGAAAAAATGTTTAAGCAAATGAAGCAACAAATACATATAATTGTGTCATGTAGAACAATCGATAGAGGTTCGATTAATGGTTGTTCATTAGTTATGCAAATCCAATAAGTTTTGGTGTTAAATTTATTAATGATAATATTTTATTCAATAATTAACATTTCGCTTGAGGGCTCATCAAAATTTATTGACGATTTGAGGGCTCGATATTCCATTAATTTCATCATTGAGCCTTTTTTTTTTTGGAAATTACCAGATGGTAGGTGGAATCATCTGTCAAAAACAGATTTAAGTGTCATCTGAGAGTATCATAGACTTTTTGAAATAATCCGCAAAAAGCCAGATTAGCTAGGACCCTATGGACATGATACACTACAAAAAAGAAAACCAATACTTGGTTCAAACAGCTTGTAGAGAACTAAAGTCTATCTTCTTGCAATGTTGTAGGTGTTATGCGTGCTATATTTTGATTGCCGACTATGAACAGCGGATTGAAAAGCTTGTAAATGGCAGTTTGTACTCTCGCAGGGTTGTCATTGCCTGCCAAGAGGTGGCTTTGCGAAAATACGTTTAATTGTTTTTTCTGATTAGAGCCTTGTTTCAGCAAGCAACTATTTGATTAGGTTAGGTTGGGCGGCTGTCCCCTCTGAGCAAAAGGCTAAACCGCATACCCATTGTGATACCGCATGTAGAAACCGGAAACCAGCCTCAGAAACCTCACATGTGGAATTTCCTACAAGAGAAAAGGAGTGTAAACCCTAGGTAACAGTATCGGTGTAAACCCTATTCTGTGCCGCACTACGTGCAGATCCAATTAGACCCACATACAAAACTCTTAATTTTAAAGATGTCGAGCCTGGCTAGGTCGTTGAAGTCATTGAAGAAGTACTCTCCTAGTGTTTTCCTTCTTAGCCAAGATAGAGCAGGGGATGTGCAAAGAAGGTGTGTAGCAACTATTACACCATCTGAATTTAATGCACAAATACCTAAAAAGCTTTTGTCAAAATTTGTTTCGAGAAGTTCTAAAAATAGTCAATTGTATCGCACTTTTCGTGAGGACACTCCTGGCTTTTCAACACTTTTCTGCACACGTCTGATAATTAAGGTCAAATGGCTTGTTCGACACCTACCGGAGCTCAGATTCTACATGGTTGTGAACATTTTATCGAAATCTGCCTTAAGTCAAGACAACTCCGACGAATTGCCCTTCACAATTTAGACACAATTATGTATGCGCATCTAAATACACTGAATTATTACTTTCCCTACAATATGTCGGGGTGGGTGGAGTAAATGCTTTCCCTGTTGTTTTATAGAAACCTAAGGGATTTCCTTTTCCCATGAAAATATAAAGAAGTCCATTGTCCCCTTATCAACTTTATTCCCAAAATTCAAAATCTACGATCCCAAATTTCACAGATGACTTCTTTCATCCCTTCCTAAACTATGCATTTTATGTATGTTCTCTCTTCTCTCTTTTCATCCGCATAAAAAAAATGGAATATATTCTTCTTTGGATTAAATTCAAAGCCAAGTAAACAGTACATTAACTTATAAACTTCTTATCCCCAGGGTGAACTCCAACAACTCCTCGTTCTACCCGATAACCAAGAACGACATCAATGTTCCAACGTACGGACTTCAATCAACGAAGTGAAACGCTATATTATCGATACCTTCATCGATGATTATGGTAACTAATAGGATACAAATTTATAATGAAGAAATTGTATAGAATGAAACACAGAGCAGAAATACTAGGAATTACCATTAAAAATACATTCCTATTTTAAAAAGAGAGTAAATACAAAAAACCGAAATGATATCGCAGACAGAAAACAATAAAGTAATGCCTAAGAATTATAGAAAAGAGATAAAGTAAATAAATACACTCGAAAAGGAACACGTTAAAACTATTATAGATATCTATTTATAAAAGACGAGATAAAACAAGTGTTATATAATTTTAGACAATACATGCTCCATTAATTTATTTAAATTTAAAGAAATCCCAAATAAATAATGTACATCAGATGATACATTTAAATGGTTGATTGTTCATTTTAGTTTTTCATTTTTAATTTTATCAAAATAAAACGAATAAAATAATAAGAATCTTTATTTTAGACAGAATAAAATTAAAATCAAATCTTCTTCGTATACACATTTAAAAAAAAATAAATGAAACAAAACTATTATATATTATATACTTTACATAGAACAGTATACATACTCGTTGTCATTGTATAATTTAAAAGAGAAATCAAAACAGACATTTTATTGATAAATAATAAACAAATCTTTTGCTCAATAAAAACTAAGAGAAAATAAAAAACAAAAAAAAAAACTTAAATTAAAAGCAAAAAAGTTTTCTAATTTATACATCCGGGATAGTAGTCGTTGTCACTGTGATTGGAAAAAACTAAAATGAAACGGAATTAAAAGTACTCTTCCCCCAGGATACGAATTTACTACGAACGTCTGCTGTAGTCCTGCAGAGCGTATAGGAGATTTAAGCCAAATTGGAGGCGGACATGTTTTTTTTTTTTTTTTGATAGAAATAGAATTGGATCTGCAGTAATCGAAAGGAGAGGGATGGGGAAGAAAAAGGAAAAAAACTACGTCAACATGGCTTTCGGTTTATTTTGCAATTATTTTCGAAGAATTACCATATGGCACCGATGAGAACGATTTTTTTTCCCTCCCATTTCTTTGTGGTGCCTGGTATCCCAAAGTTGGAAACAGCTAAACAAACAGAATTTTTCAATATTTCCGTTACATTTTTTCAACGTAGCTACTTACCCATTG
The DNA here is from genome assembly GCA_951813785.1 of Criorhina ranunculi. Classification (NCBI taxonomy): domain Eukaryota; kingdom Metazoa; phylum Arthropoda; class Insecta; order Diptera; family Syrphidae; genus Criorhina; species Criorhina ranunculi. The sequence goes on along the minus strand of OX638381.1, from coordinate 88,671,247 downwards.
GCAATGAGGGTGTGCATTCAAAAAAAGAAAAAAAAAGTCGAAACAAATGTCAACGCAAACTTTTGCTAAAGTGAATGGGGAAAATGTCATGTTGGCCAGAGTCGTGGTTTTTATTTTTCAGGATTTAAATATTCCCAAATGGATGTTGAATAGAGGAAAAATAAAATGAAATTTGAACGCCGTCAATTGTAAGCTTAATAAGGATTTACAGATTGGTTGTAGAAGCGCACTATGTGAGGCTTACGGAAACAACAGGGTAAGCTATCAACGCGAAATTGTTTTTTCGAATTCTGTCAAAAGTAGCTAATTCAGTAAGTTGTTGAGAGTTTCCTCTAATGTTTGTGTATGAAGCAGAAAGTAGATAAGAAGATAAGTATGGCGGTTAATGATCAGCCGGAACATTATATGCTTACCACTCATGCAAGGGTATTTTTAGAATCAGACACCCACCTAGATTTGAAGTTTAAGAATTTTATATTTCAGCGTATGCTTACATATTTGTATTAGAGAATGGCCTTAGGACCTATCAAAATACCAGCTAAAGTCCTCTGGAGGAAACGCCTGTTCAAGGGATTAGTGGAGTTGAAGAGATTACTAAGGATGAATTTCGTCGCCGGTGAGGTGACCTAGCAGTTAAAAAAGGCTAGAAAGGCTAGTCGGAAAATGAGGAGGATGACGACTACCAATTTTGCAAACACTCTGGCAGATTTAAGGACGTTACAAAGACTGTGTAAAGGCCCACAACACCAACTACAAAGGCCAGTGCTGCCAAACTAATTATGACTACTAATTCTAGCATGTTCACAGTTAAGTATTTTTTGCACCGTTTAAGAAAACCTAGACATTTTGCAACATTTTTTTGAACATAGGTAGATAGATTGGCCTAAGACCGAAAAATTACATCTTTCTTCCTAATAGCCCCTGTGTAGCTCAATTCAAACCTAAAGTTTTGCTTCAATTTTAAGTTTATCACCCTGTTTGGAATAAATGAGCTCATACCAAGCAGGATGTTTTCAGTTATCGTTCACGGCATCTACGTCACTATCCAGGAAGCATACCAACTACATGTTTCATTTTCTAAACTTCGTAAACTGTAGCTGTAGACAGATGTTTGCTTCAGTTTGAATTTTCAGTTCAACTGTTAATGTCAAAGGAAAACAAGCAAACAACCATCGTGGAATCCCATCAAAATTTGTCTTCCAACAGTGTGTACGAAGCCTGACATTCATCAAAACGTTTGGACTAAAATCTAATCTATTTCAGTTTTCAAACCCATTATTAACGAACCAAAAACTTTCATTTCTACGTATGCAAACAGTGCATAGGAATACATACCATGCAATGAAATTGCGAATTGGAAAATTGTGGACAGCATAGATCTTTCGATATGAAATCGGTTGCGATAACATCTGCTTGTTGTGGACTTTTCGGCTTTTAAAAGGTTATTAAAATTGAAACCCCTTTAGTAGACACTGTCAACTAGAGTCTATTCGTTCGTTAAGTAAACAAAAAATGCTTAAGTGTATGTCAAGGCAATAGTCCCCAAATTTAAAACGATAAAGAACATTTCATATCCCAGTTTTAACAACTGCAACTTCCTTTATCCTTTTATCAAAGAGTGTGTAAAGTATTCATCAAACCTGCGGTAGCTTTGAAATGAATGTAAACTTCCAACGGCAGATATCAAATAAATTTAAACTTAATCTTCCAAATTCAACCCCAGGGACACATGTCTTTGCATTCCAATGAAATTTGCATTCCATTCGGCATTTGTATGCACACAGTCTACGCACTGAGAATACTCAAAAAAGATCCTGTCGACTGACCACACTCCCTCTTCAAATACGTTTAATCGAATCCTTTTAGAACTTACCACACCATCAACCTAACTTTCCTCACATAGACCACAGTACACATATCGTCGTCACTCGTGCGATAGGAGATTACACCAATTTTTCAGTTTTAGGAATTGGGAAATGCGATAAATTTTATTCTCCGCCTCTTGCTCCAGCTCGAAGCGAAAAACCATCGATATCCTGTTGAACAAAGTGATTACAATGGACAAGAAAACCAGCAAAAGCAGACCGACACAAAGCATCGAACGACCAATAAAAAGTAAATAAAAGAGTTAGAGAGAGAGAAAGAGAGAAGAGAATGAGAAATACATTTATGGCTAATAAAGGAACGTGACTGTTCAGTTTTTTTGGTTCGATACGTTGTGCGGACCCAGACACATAAACAAACAAACATTAGACCAGGAGGTCCCTGTTCCTTTTTTTTTTTTAAGAACGGAAGGATTTTCGCATTCTGGTCATGTAGTGGCTCGTTCCTTTCCTTATCGGCAGATAAATATGTTTCCTTTGTGGAAATAAATCACCATTCGTTTTGTGGAGGGGATCGGGTTTAATTTTATTTGCTTTTTAAAAGGAGCAGAGTTGAACTAGAAGGACATTTATAATTATTTGTTGAGTCGTGGGTGGTCGGTTGTAATCCTTTTTGGGATACTAAAATTAATTTTTTTTTTGTCGGTTGAATCAGAAGAGTTTATTTTTTTTGGACATTTGTCAGTGTTACACTACTCTATGGAGACGCTAGGTATCATTCAGTCATAAGGATGTATTCAAGGGGTATTAGAGCAAGTTTTGAGAAAAAAAGGGGCGCATGTGTACGTACCATATTGCCACTTGAAAAGAACTGTCAATCGTGAAGTCGTTTCTACGAATTGAAGATTGGTCAATCTGAGAACCATCAAAGGTACCACATTGGTTTAATTCAATGATTTTATTGTCCTAGATAGAAGATTGAATTGGAATTCATAAATTAAGTTCGTCGCTGTTAGGCCTATCATCACATAGTTTGGTGGTTGAAAGTTCTTGAACGGGCAACGGCAGTGAAGCTAGGCAAAGTACAGAGAATCACCTGCCTTTGTATTACAGGCACTATGTAGGATATCCTTCCGGTAGCATTGAAGGTTGTGATCGGGCTTTCTAACTGCAGTAAAACCACGAGAATAAACTAGGAAATTTCGCGGGATAGCTGCAAATACTTGACTGAATTGCGGGTAGGGGTATGTTTTATACTATGACAATGGAGTACAATTTGGAAACGATTTTTGGGTTTAGTTATAAGACGACCAGTGAGACTAGTCTAATTGATCCACGAAGTTTGGTCTAGATAACCGACTAATCAAAAATGAATTCTGGAGTTAGAGCCCTTTCAAATCGGTGCTAGAATAAACCTTTAAAAAGGTGTTAAGGGCGCTAGAATACGTACTTTTACAGAAAGTTGGGAAGCGCAATGATTTCTTTCTCAGTACCTATCGCAGCGAAGTCCTGGTGTGATGCCCTATAATCACTTGCCACATAAAACAAAATCAGGCTTGGTTAGATGCCTAGTCACCAAGCAATTGTAGGCGACAAATCTGTGAATGAGCTAGCTGGGGTAAGTTAAGCTTCCCTTGTTCTTGAAATTCGAGCTTTTGTGTGGCTTCAACTGCCACAGCGATTGGGAACACCAACATCGCTTAGCCCATTGTGAAAATGATTCAAGGCGTAGGCGGTCCAAGATTTAACATACAGCACTAGGAAGCTTGTGGGCTTTCTATTAGGCCATTGACCCTATGTCGTCTTAACAAGATAAATCAGTGTTCAGAAGCAGAATGCAGGTCTTGTCTGAAAGAAGAGGAAACTTCCAATTGTTCTTTCTTAAAGTTAAGAGGGTGTATCCTTATTTACTTAACCGGCTCCTAACCTGTGGACCGTCATTGCCAGCAACACTGCAGTCTTCCATTCTCTTCGATCTTAGACGTGATATTTCCAGTTGTCTTGTTTCTCTCATAACTTTTTTCTCATTCTGTGGACGTAGTTTTATTCAAAATAGTTGCCAAAACTAATGATGGAAGTTTCGAGTCCTATCGTATCGTAACCCTTCGTTATTATAAACCCTAAAACGGTTTCAGTTTTTCATCGAATTCAGTTACAGAATCTCATTACAAGACTAGAATGTCGTAAATTATTTGAAAAACGAAAACAGAGAACTCTCTGCGAACACAAAAATTACAAGACACCAGACACTCGTATAATTACATTTGAGGTGAACGTGGAGCTTGAGCAAAATAAGGAAGCAGCACAAGAAAAATAAAAGGACATAAGAAACCGCATTTCTGTACCGGATCTTCGTTACAGATGCAAGAGATGCCTCGCTACAAACATATAAACGAGTGGACTCATTAGTATTCTAATGTTGCCCCACTATTAACACATTCATTACGAAATTCGTGCAACTCGTTATGCTTCTTATTGCGCGAAAAGGATATTTCTTCCTTGTTCGGGTTTCTTTGGTATACTTTTCTTTTTTGATTCGAAGCAGCTCTGACCCATTTCATTGCGATAATGTTAGCCTGGGCGTGTTGCAGTTTTTGATCTTTTCAACGCTAAGTGCAGTGTAGTGTGGTTAATGGCTAAATTTAGTTGTCGGTTTTCGGATGGGTGGGTGGCTCGTTTACGAGTACTATTTCAAAAAACGTCTCCATCGCATGCAATTACAAGCACAAATTTGTAAGAATGTATTTTCTTTCGTCGGATGCTGTTATGGTAATCCTTTGTACGATTTATTTGTGAAACAGAGTTATGATTTATTCGGGATATTGTTCGTTTCTATAGTGCTAATAAATATCTGCCAGGAATAAGTAATTATTGTGTATAGGGAGCATAAGGGATAAAGTTGGATTTGGTTAATGATACACAAATAAATTATTCAATACTGGAGTGTGTTTGGGGATAGAAATCCAGTTAAGTTTTGAAATATGACTACAGATGTATTGGCTTAGAAGTTGGACAATAAATTGATTTTTCTAATAATCGGGGAATAATATTGGTTAGTGGATAAACAACTAGAGTATAAGTTTGAGACTTGAAAATACTCTTAATCGGTGATTAAGAGAGGGATTTCGAAGCGGAATTGTGTGTTAAGAGTAAGGAGCCAATTGCGATGAGCTGCTTTTAGTAGACGTGCCGAAATCTGATGGCACGTGTGTTGAAAGAGACATCTTAATCGTACGCCTCGAAAGACAGTAAGGACTCTGATGCAATCGGAGTTGTAAGACGTGGTGATAACCTCTAACAAGTTTGTGGAGAACATCGTCTGACATCAGACAGCAGATAGCAATGCCATTCTCAACCTTGACGATGAAGTCTATGATTTTGTTTTGAGCAAAGTAAAAAAGTTGAAGTTAAATTGATGACTCCAATACCAGCGTCGATATTTCCATAAACAATGCTGGAACAAAATAGTCAGTTGCATTCCGCTCCTTCAACATTTTACCCGTGCATTCAGAACCAACGTGCATCAGTACCTCCTTCGTCTCTCCTAATGTCCGTGCCATTACTCCAGAGTCCACTCCAAACAGTCATTCTTTGTGTTTGCATTGCCTTTTTTACGACTACGCTTGAATTTTGGAACCTTACAGTTTTGCTTCGTCCGAAAAGATGATTTTGTGATCAAAGTAGACGTCTTGTTACCACGCATTTTTGGGATTCGTTTGTTCTAACCAGACGAGAACGCCAGTTCCACGAACTTTCTTTGTGAATTTGCTTACACTAGCCGCTGAAAGACGCTGAGGTTTGACATATTTGTCAATATTTAAAACGCGTCAGTGTTGCCCTTGTCGAACTAAAAAAAAAAAGCAATGGATAGAACACTTTTTACAGGAAAAGAGGTGGAATATTCTGAGCATTCAGATACAAATGTGCTGATCTCTGATCAGTCTGATCGTTTAATATGATCAAGTAAACTCAGCATGCTATGGGAGCTCCTTCTAAACATGTAAATTTTATTCAAGATCGGGCGAATTTAAGCCTCCAAACCTGTTGGATTAAAAAACCATTTAGATCGTTACCTATCTGTGTGATTTGCATTGACAAACCATATTGGAGGTGATATTTCAACAAAGTGTAAGTCCATACCTACTCTAAAGGCTTGAGTTTATCGCATTATGTCACAAGGACCTGGTTACAAACCGGACATCATAGAATGACAAACGGAATGAGGAAGATCAGTAAGATTAAATTCGAGTTGCCTAAACTGGGTTGTTGATTGATTTATATGCTCTTCTCGAAAGGATGTTACTTTATACACAACTTATCCCACTAACTAATGAAAAATCTCATTTCCACTGCCTCCTCGGTAATGTTGGCTTACTGCTCCAAAACTCTGACAAGTGGTTTTTTTTAACCAACTTCCAAAGTATCAATCAAAGTCTAAGAGTGCGTCTTTGAGTTTCGACTGATGTGGAGAAACTGACATTTCCTAGCAACTCAGCTCCATTCGCAACTGAATCGGTAGAAGTCACCCGCCGAAAGTCTAAAACAAAAATAGAACAGCAACCTTCATTAAAAGTAGTAATTTCCGTTATTTCAATCCCCTCCCAAGAGAGAAAAAAAAAGCAATAAACATCTAACACAGATTGGGTGACTTTGTCGTATCCTGTTGTTCTTCTTAGGCGGGTTACGAGTACATTGGGGTTATCGCAGCACTTCCATGGCATCACCTCCTACTGGAGTTACTTAATAGTCGTGTAAACAAGTTTCGGTGAGCACATCCTTACTTCCTGTGAGCACAAATTGCGGCAGAGAGTTGAATTTCGTTTCCTCTACGGAGTAGATTGAGTTTTCGGGACTTATCCTTGCGTGTGATGAGGAATTGTTTGCTGTTATTTGTTTCTTTTACTTTTCCCCTTTTCCCTATGTTTTGTACGAATTCAAAATGGGAGGCAGGTGGTCTTTAATTTTTTTGTGTTTTATTTTGGATAGATTTTGTATTTGTTTGACTCGGGGATTGAAATTGAATGTAAAAAAGTTCAAAAGTTATTGAGTCAGTTTTACTTTTGTTAAGATAAAGTTTGTTGGGGCGAAATGAAAGGCTACAGAGTGCGTTAGGGTGTTTAACTCCATGTTGTGAATTTGTCTCAAAGGTAAAATGTTGATTTTTGATGGCCATTCGGTTGGGAAAAGTCAATGTGTCAAATGTAGAAAGTTCAAAGTTGTTTGTCAAATTTGCGAAAGTGTTTTATGAGAAAAGTTTTTGGGGTTTTATTTTTGTGGTAGACTGTCGTAAATGGCAAAAATTCTTTTCATTATTGGGGAACTTCTTTAGCGTTGCAAAAAAAAAGAGGCAACGAGGGGTCAGTGTAAATATTACCGGAATGACCAACGGGAAATGATAAATTCCATTTTGCGAAGAAATACGCATTGGTAGTGCCGCGGGTAGAAGGCAAAATTAGATTTCTGGGTTGATAAAGAAGAGGTTAGGTGGAAAGGGTGATGATTGCCTTGTTATGTGCATCATCAGCTCATGTAGATCACCCAGACTGGGATATGAATCACAGGACTGGGGAGCAAAATGTGCTGGAACTATTAGCAGAGCCACCATATCACTATGGACTCGTCGCCGGATTTGCGGGAAAAACTGCGGAGTATAACCCAAAATGGTATACTATACACATTGATTATCAGGCCTAATGCTCTCATATGCAAACTTGATCTGGTGGACAAAGGGAAAATCCGTTTATCGCCTAGTTAAAACCTACATGTCATTATGTATTTGCACAACTTGAACTGCTGCCCTCAATGTCATCTTGGATCTATAAACATCACGAACCTTTGTGTGAATATTAACTAACTAAGCATCCATCAACTTCTTTTACTCAAAGTCCTATGGAGGAGGTAATTTATCCTTGTTTGAAACATTGGAGCATGATATAGCTTTCGGCATGTTCCCAGACGACATGTTTCCCAAATACTGCTACAACAAAAACTTCTCAATAGTTATCCTGAAAGGGGACGACTATGAGGAACACAAACCTCAACCATTACTTTCTGACCACGTTTGGTAGACGGACTGATTCAAAATAAAAACATGATTTGCATCCTGAATTTTTGCAGACTCACCAAGGCGCGAACTTTGTAGTCAGGTAAATATTCGTTCTTATTCCAAGCCGAGATATTTTCCATCAATCAGTGTATGAAACGTAACCAAGCCTTTCACAACTTGGGGATATTCGAGCTACTCTAAAAGCTGAATTGCCTGTCATCAAATCCAAGCTTGTCCTGTCAACAACATTTACTGTCCCCAACCCTTGTGTGGGGAAAACAATTCATTTTTCATGAAACATGCGTCTTTGCCTGCAAGAATCTAGAGAAGCCTGGCTTAACACAGCAGGAAAAGCATGCTCAAAGCTGGTATTTCCGATATCGGCACAACCGACACAAAGAAAATTGAGTTTCGTTGTCAAACTCGAAAGCAACAATTTTAAAGTAAAAGTCGGAACATCTACATCGCATGAATCTTGGAACAGATTCAAGGTTTAGACTCAGAACTCAGAAAAGGAATCCCATGGAACAGTTTGCTGCCATCCACCCAGAGAAGTTCTTTAACTTCTTGGCATCCTCTGGAGTGAACAACTTATCTAAAACGTATAGGGGAAGGCACAATAGGATTCTGAATAGGAACCGTAGTGCCACGAGCTGTAAATAACCATCCCGGACACCCATAACATAATAAGATCCATGTGATATCTGTTATCTGGCAGCCACTCAAACCTTATCAACCTGAACTAATATACATCTTCAATATCTGAGTACGGCCTGATGAACTCTTCCAGCTTTCTCATTACATATACTAAGGGAAATATCCTTAAAATGTAATTCAGTCAAACGCACTAGTTTGGGCGAGTAACTCTTAACCATATTGTTTGGTTCTTTATTTCTTTTCGGGCACCAAACCATCTGCGGAATCAACCCATTGAATTCAGTTTCACTTACATATGTGTATTTCATTAGAAACTGCAAACCCCAGCAGAGAAAACAAAGTCAATCTTTAACTGTGACTTCTTGTAAACTTCCATTTTGAGGCCAGCAAACAACAAACTCGAGAAAAGTTAACAATATTGTTTTGCCTAACTTTTAGAAAGATCCAAAGTTCGGGTGAAATGGAAACTAATCAATATTCGGTTACGATAGAAAGGATTTAAATAACTTCTGAGAATTGTACCTATCCGAAGGCATACAAATCCCCATATGTACATCCGGACCCATCAACTATATGTACATATGTATCCCTTACAAAGCACCACTTCTCTTACTCACCGAAACGAGTTTATTAGCCTTAAGTAACAAACTCAACAACACGCCACAGATATCATTCAAATCCCCCGCAACATAACAATCTTCCTCAACAAGACTGCTTGCATTGTGTGTACAACTTACACTGGAAGATGCAAACTTCCTTTTATCACCCAAAACTTATCTGTGGCACCCTTCTCAACAAGAAGCCTTGCCAGGCGCCACCAATAAATTTATTGCGACTTTTCTAATTCACTTAAATTGCGGAAAGCTTTCCCCGAATGAATTAATTTTGAATGAAAATCCGTTACTTGTCATTTTTTCCTTGTTTTTTTGTTTCGGGTTCGCTTCCCATTTCGTGTATGGTGTCTGAAACCAGCTTCCTTCCGTTACCACCCCCAAACAAAGTGGTTGCATTCAATTAGAGAAGAATGCTGGCTGCATGTTTTTTTGCTTTTATGCGATTTTTTTCCATCGTCATCTTCCTTGAATTGCCTTTGGCTCCCGCATGAAAGTAGGGAAAAAGAAAAACTTGTGAAACATCCTGTTCGCACACAGGATATAAGCGGGGTTTCTAGTGCAATAAAATGCAAATGAATTCCTGTTTACATGGCACCTCCAAGAGAGTCCTACTTGCATATGTTAAGATTTAACATAGCCAAATAGAATAGAATAATCCTGCACAAATACACCGTTACTTATGCTTCACACTAGGTTCGTTGACACATGGAACATAATTCAATGCTCAAGCAGCCGAACATAATTGAATTATTTAATCTTCGTCGTAAGTTGAAGTTGAAAGATTTTTTTGTCTGCGAGCGGTATCCTTGCTCGTGATCCTAGACCCCTGGTCTCACTCCTGTCTATCGTGTTCTCTCTAATTTCCTTAGCCTAAGTGAATTTTTGTTAAATTCCGACGTTCGTTTCACTTCCGCATTCGTACTCGTGAGTTGTGAGTTTTCTTCTCGTCTGTTCGCGGCCCAACAACATCGCCGAAGGAAATTAGCAATTTATGTGAAGGACTGGAGCCCCAGGAGGAGGCTCATTATTCTCCAATGCGGTGAGAAGTTGCCAAGATAAGTTTTCTATTAGATTGTGTGAATGGGAGAAAAGCGGGAAAGTGTTTTTTGATTGCGCTGTGGGGTGCTGGAGTCGGGGATGGCGGTGATAAATTAAAAATGTCCGAGTGTGATTGTTTGGAAAAGTTTTGTTATTTTTGTGTCAGACAGATTTTCTGGAAAGACCGAGATGTGCCATGGCCACCGAGTTGGTGGATTTATCGAGAAAAGTTTTTCTATTGTTCTCTGTGTGTGTGTGAAACTTTAACGAGCTGTGAAAAGAGATCGAAGTTCACCGATAAATCAGTTTAACTCCTGACCATGTGAATGTACATGGGGCATGTGATTGGATTGGAAATCCTGTAATTGGGAATTATAAGAGCGAAGCCTTTTATTTTATATTTTTAGATTCCAACTGTGTAACACAAAATTAAGGAATGCATGGGTATAAGGAAGAGGTGGACCCGGCTTTCTAATAAATGACGCCGATATGTACCTCATTTTGGAGTCATGGTTTGAATATTGTCAGTGTATGTTGTCGATGCCTGCAGAGATGTGGGCTCGCGAAATATGTGTTTACCAGTTTTCATGAGGACGTGTAATTACTTGCATATGTTGCCGATATTGACATAATCGGGAGAACGCAGCGTAATGTCAGTATGGAGAGTTTGAGTATGGAGACGGAAGCGACCAAGATGTGTATTATCAATGAGGACAACACAAAGTACATGCTGTCAACAAAAAGGATACCCAGCACCGACGTTTCGGACAGATCGTCATCCTAGACAAATATAATTTTGAGGTAGCTAGTCAGGCTTGACTATTAACTCAGTAAACTATATCAGTGCTAAGATCAATTGCAGAAAAACAAGCTCCCAATCGGTTTTCTTGTGGCTTACAAGACAATTGAGTAGCAAGGCTCGCTCTTGAACAACCAAAGTGCTCTATGCCGCGGATGCATGGACTTTGTCAAGGTTGCTTTCGGTTGTTTTTAGAGGAAAATCCTTCGGGTGGTCTACAGTCCCGCCTACATAAATAAAGAGACGAACTGTATGGGCGGTTTAAGAACATCAACCCATACAACGACTATGAAGACTGGGACATGCAGGGTGGGTGCACACTAGCGTTTTGGCCCGAAGTGTCTTAGAGTCCACCCCGAACAGGCACGAAGTAGAAGAAGACCGCGCCCGCGACCGTGGCGTGAAAGTGGAAGGAGACCTCAGCCAACCTGGCGTTGGGACGATAGGCAGTTAGCTGGAGATCGAGCTGCCTGAAGACACTTGTTGGTTAAAGCCCAGGTCTACCCTGGACTGACTGATCATGAGCAAGGAAATAAGATAGGGACCTACAGAAGCCTTTTTATGAAAAAAAATTGTCATGGAGGTTTGTCATTGCCTGCTAAAAGGTGGTGCCGCGAAATTGTTTGTAATTCTTTTTGCTGACTTGAAAGCACTCCCAAAGCCACGGCAAACACTGACAAAGAAAGTGGTCCACCGTGTTGTCACCATTAAATTAAGACGTACATATTCCTTTGCCAATGATTCCCGTGATCACCGTATGCTGACCTTCCTACCGAAGATAAGAAATAATTTTGCAGAACTTATTAGTCTTCCTGGCTTCTCACTTTTCGTCAAAGTACCACAAAACTTTAGTCTCACACAACACACACATTCACTGGTACATCAAGCATGAAGCCTCAATGGCAAATTAATTAAATTTACATTGAAGTAACATTTATTCAAAAAGCCACGAGTACATGTTATCCAAAACAATTAGAACAAGTTTAATAGACACCAACATCAGTCAACAGCCAGATGTTGCCAACAACGAACCGCAAAACTAGCACAGCTGTGAAATATCTACTCCTGTTCTAACTCTTCAAACAGATACCCGTGCTAACCCCACTTTCAAATTAACTAAATCACATTCTCATTCGCAAAATGTTGTTTCGCCTTCTTCAAAATTTTCATTATTGCATCCTTGACTGCCTCTTCTTTGGCAGAGACTCGAAATATCCTGCAATTAAGAGATTCTCATAAAACAACACTTCACCTTCAAAGGCAGAGTCAGCTAGCGTCAGGATAAACATATTTTTGAGATAGATGTGTGCCAACAAACAGCATATGAGCAGGGTTTTTGGGGCGGGAAAACAGTGTTGGTGGTTAAATTGCCAAGTACGCGAACAATATAACAATGATTCCAAGAGAGAGAGAGAGAGAGTGAGAAAGAGAGAGTGAGAAAGAGAGATAGAGAAAGCATTCCGAGTAATGAATATTGTTTTGCTTTCTGTTGTTTTTTTTTTAATTAAAAGGATAAAATGCTTGCCGGCTCTTATTTATTGAGAGCGTTTAAGACAATTAATTATATCACTACGTCCTTTCACACTCATATTTTCTGTTATTTGCATGTGTGTTGCAATGACAATGAGCATGTAGTGCGTTAAGTAATGCCATTGTTTCCATAATTATTAAATGAAAATTGTTTAGGCAGAGTTGGAGTCGGGGAGAATGTTCATTTTGTTGCCGAAACAAAGGAAGACTCATGCGAAGGGAGGCAGATAAAGGTTATTTATTGAACAACATCAATTAATATAGTCCTCAAGGAATGTCTATAGGATGATTTATTGCATATGCATCTGCAATTTGCTTGCAATTTAACACATTTTTAAGTGAGTGATTTATGGACATATTAGGTGGTAGCTCATCTGTCCGACATTGATAAACATACGGAAGAACTGGTCTCCAAGGATAATATATTGATTTCTAACAATTATGGTTTGACCAATTGCCTTTTGCCTTAAGGACTTTTGTCATGTGACGATAAACTTAAAGGAATTCAGACATCACAAGGAACATGCACGTCTGCCTATGATCTTCTAAAGGTATCGGATGAAACTAAATAAATAGATGTATAGTCTTCTAAAGACCCTTGAAGCGCGGGCTACTGACATCGATGCCATGAATATTATTATTATTATTAAATTGGCTCTGCGACTGGCGCAAGAGATACTGCGACCTGACTGCGACCTATGAAATCTATTGTGTTGGGAGCCAGTTGGATAAGGGCGTACTCGATCTTTGTTTTTTAAAGTTGAGGATGTTTCCAGTTTAGGAATTTCTAATGTCAAAAAGAGCCTTCTGAAGCAGTAGAGAGCCATGCACTCACACAATACGTGTTCCGCTGATTTGTGTTTCTCAGAACACAGCCGATATAGCCGAGGATGCAGTGTAAGAAGCTTGCAAGTCTTCTGATATCGTCCCTTTTGTGATTAGGGATGTTCTTTGTGGTTTCATTCAGGGATCGGATGACCCTTTTCGCCTGTCTGCGTTCCTGAATGTTATCCCAGTAGGACAAGAAGTTCCGTTTTTACCGTAGAAGGGTTTGACTCCTTTGTAGCTTTCAGAAGAACCTTTCCGAGCTAGTTGGTCTGCGATTTCGTTGCCTCCAATACCTCTGTGTCCGGGTTTGCACCATAGTTTAACTTTGTCTCGCTTTGATAGGTCTAGGAGAGCATTGAAGAGGCCGGTAACAATTTTTGAGTTGCAGTAGTAGGAACTCAGTGGTTTAAGTGTTGCTTGACTGTCGGTGAATATGTCCCCCCCTTATACCAAAGTCAAAATAAATACGTCTCCCCGCGGGACTGACGTTAGGTACTACTTCTCTGGGCTGGTTTTGCTCTCCTTTCTGTAGTTTCTGCCTCGGATTCACTGTACGCCATTCTATGCGAGATATTGTCTGGGCTTGGTTTTCATTGTTGCCCTTTCTGGCTCTCTTCAACCATCGGGGTTCCTTGAGGATTATTGCTGCCAACTGTTTCACCTATCCTAGTGTTTACAATAATTGTAGAAGTTGGTGTTTCTCTATTTTTTCTTTCTAGTTGCCTGCGTGTTACGCATCTTCTCTGACCTCTCCACAGTTTAGAGATTCATTATACCCAGACCTATTGACTGAGGTAAAAATCGACTTCTTCATGGTGTCGGTTATTTGTGTATATTCGGTATGAGTCGAAAGGTCAATCTTTCCTTCGAATATTGGTTCCATCACTCCTATACATGCTCCAAGCCCGGCTTACTGGAATGTTCGATTTGCAAATCTGAATTATTGATGGCAGGAATAGTGTTAGGTGGAAAGGGTGGTGGTGTGATTTAAGGAGTCGCTTTTTGTCGATGGCTCCTGTATAAAGTCACTGTCGACTTCGTTTTTGATTCTGATTTGTAGAAGGCGTGCGCTGACCAGCTTACTATGATGAAGGTAAATCTGGAGAATCCGCCATCTCTATCCTGATTCTACCCCTGGCAATGTCAAATGCAAAGCATGTACTTTTTTATATGCATTAAGGCAATTTAAACCTTTAACCTTTCGACTTTGCCTTTCAGGGAATCCTTGCTTAATTTCATTAACACACTATCTGGTAACCAGATTCCAAGAATTTTCAAAAACAGTCTTCTCTCTCCATCCCAATGCGGGATACAATTTCCAAAAGCAACCACTTACACCTCCTCCAATGCAGACAATAATTGATTAATAACACTCGAGTATTATTAAAATATATTACAGATGCTCAGAGTAATGGAAAAAGGTAAATCCACTCCACCTCCCGCCCACCATTGACAGCCATTAAAGACATTCAATCGTGATAATATTTTTATGGTCCTGGCACCAGCACAATCATCGGTGGCGCAACAACAGCTCACGTCGACAACGATGGCGACGTTTCCGTGCAAAACAAAACATAAATTGCACAGATCGATTGGTTTCGGTTGGTCGGTGGCTGAATTTGCTATCTTCTGGCAACTTTACCGCCCAGTTTTCTTCTTTTCCGCCTCCTGTAATACACAAAGGATGTCACGACGTCGCAAAAAAAGAGAAGGTAATTCAACCCACCTGAGTGCCATCTGACATACACAAATGGAGAAAAACAAATCACAACAAAATAAACGGACGAGACGGTGAACAACGGAACAAACGAACTAGAAAGGATACAAGCCATCCTTCTCATCACCGCAAGGCCCAGGAAGGGGGTGGCGAAAAACATAAAAATTTCCTCAAGAAGAAAATATCATACTTTCCGAAGGAGATATATAAAAAATGACAATCGGTGTAAAAAAGGATAAAAATAAGGACTTTCGTGGTGATTTATGGACCCCGAAAAAAGCAGGTATTTGCGATAGGGGTTTGTCGCCTCCTTAACGCTTCATCTTCGTTAGACAACTTTCTTGCTGTAGTACTACTCTAGAGAAGTCTGTGCGAACGTCTGTTGGGATATGCCATCCACAATCTATCCACACAATCTAACATCTATATCCTTTTTATGTTCTTATTGAATTTTTCTATATTCTCCTTTTGACTTGGTTTCTTCCTGCTGTCGCCGGGCCGCTTCTTTGCTTGCTGGAAAGATAATATTGCGAGATGCTGGCGAACAACAGTGGGGAGTAGTTGTAAAACTGTAAAAATCCTCTCCTTACAGTGCAAAAGGATATAAATCAATTCAGGGAAAATTTCACATGATTTCCTGCATCGTTGGAGCGTTTAACAGACGCGTTGAGCACAGTCACACACAGTGCATGCAGCAGGAGCAAGAGGTTGCCAACCCCCATGTGAGTATTTTTGTCGCCAAGAGTCTTTGGGCTCAAGCTCCTCTCCCGAGGGTTCAAGGGAATTTGTTTTTGGCCGACGGAAAACATTTCACACACAGAAAGCATCAGAAAAAAAGAAATAGGATCTAATAGGACTAATGTGTGTGGAGTATTTGGCTGGGGCTAGTATGAATGGGGATTTTAGAAAAATCCACACACGTATCCTTGCCGAGCGAAATGTGCGAGATATGGTAATTCTTTCTTTGTTGGTGGTTGGTAGTAAATCTACAATATGTGTGCGGAATTTTTGAAATTGATATACGGACATGGTTGGTGGTGGAGAAGGTGTTACCACAAAGTTGGTTCTTGCACTCTTAAGATGAACGATTTATCCTTTAAGGAGTGAGAACAAGCACTTTATAGGTTAGCTGAGAATCTTCTTATTTATTGCTATTCTTGTAAAGGAATTGTACTGTAATTTGTACGAAATTTAATGGATGTGCTCAAATAAATGGAACCCTTGAATTTTCTACACAATAATTTGTTGATTGTTAATTTTTTTTTTTCAGATAGCAATCTGCGTATGAATTGTGTCCCAAACTTAATTTTTTTTAGAAAAGTCATTCTAGAACCGCTTCAGGCTTTATGGTATTGTTTAGAGTTCTTAAAAGCGACTCCAAAAACATCAAGTAAATGAAATCTTTTTGTAGAGAGAGGCTCTTGTGCTTTCTAAGAAAATCCATCATCAGTCCAAACATGAAAAATGGGAGGATTCGATAGAGTGAGAGGGGCCGTAGAGACTACGAAAGTTTTAAAAAAATTGTCATGAACAGGGTAGTTAGCACAATACAAGATGGCACGTTACCGTTAGACCTTAGACCAACCAGAAGAGGCAGAGTATAAATAAGTACAAATAGTATTACGGGAGTTGAGATTTAAAATCAAAAACGGGTGCAGAGTTGTTTTGTCAACACCACTCTACAGCCACCAAGAAAAATTTTAAAAAAAATTACAATTAAGTTGACAGCCAAGCATCTACAAAGGCTCTGCAATCAGCATCGAAAAAATCCGAGCTTATAAAGTTATGTAGATGAGCCTTCTCTGAATATCAGGACACAAAGTTTTATCGGGAAATGAGAAATCAAACGAATTTGCTAAAATAAGGTATCCTGCCCTTTGAAAGGACGCTGAAACTATAATCAGGACTAATACGCGATGGTATCATCTAGACACGTGGACAACAGTCAGTCTTTAATTAGACAAATCCCAAAACTTAAATATATCACGTCGAAAGAAAATCCGAACCGTCTCAGGTGTCCTCATCGAGAACTGCGGAAAAGGAGTTTGAGCAGACCGACTTGGGCTACCCTATAAAGAATACTTCAGAAGCTGAAGTAACGAAAAGAAAAAATAATCTCCGTGTTCCACATAAACCAACAGAAAATTGAGTACTGTTGGTAGTTGCTTCTTCTATCTTCTGAAGGACCTTCAATTCTGAGATTTTTATTCCTTTCAAGGTGCTCCGTCTTCTTACAGGCTCCAATTGGTTATTTGTATGGATACAGTGAATCTGCCAGAGGTAAGTCTCACGACACCCATAAAACCACGTAAACCGGTACATTCTGAAGTTTCCTGTTTTATCAACTGGTGAAAAAAATAACTTTTTGAACGAGAAAAACTGCAACAGGATCTGATTAACCGAATAGGTACTCCTCACATTCCAGACTAAAACTAACTATTCAATTCCAAATTCTAGCAAACTGACACGGACAATCCTCTTCAATCCTCGTACCGTTCTCTTCTCAATCTACCAAGAAACACATAAATCCCAATTTCCAACACAGATGCTTAAAATTTCATTAAATTACATTACATAACCTAATGAGTTCATTCCACTTCGGCGACCCACAAGACTCCCCACAGGATCGTCTACCGAAATGTATTCACTTGCTACGCCATTGCAACCCACAAACAAGACAATAGTTTCGCAGGATTTTCAACCCGCAACGCTATCCCACCCTCGAACTCAAACAACACGGTTTGGTGATTATCATCTTCACTTGTGAATTCCCATCATTCGTGTTCGCTTAAGGAGATCTATTCTCCACCAAAGTTTACATGCAATCTCATGAACGTCATGAGGAATGTCATCTGCAAAATGCATGTAGTATTAACAAATGCAATTCGAGGTTAATACCACCGCAAGCATTGAAATCAACAGACACACGCACACGAAAAGAAGAGAAAAAAGAATCCCATCTCATCCAAGGTCTTTCCTTAGAAAATTGTCCTATACGCTTTCCGGTGGTGATCCGGTTATCACCAATTCGTTGTTGTTGGTATGCGAGGGTAAACATGCATTTCCAGCATCGACTTCTATTTCGGTATATCAACGGAGAAACACAGAAACCAATCTCCAATTTGGTTGAAGACCATCGGATACCATCATCTCGATCTGATATAAATTCCAATATAAGTTGGGCGATTCAATGTCAGGGTAATATCCTATCGTTTGCTCCTCTAGCTATTTGTGTGAGCATGCCTATTGGAGGAAGAGCTCTTGTCATTCCAAAGTGCCACTAGGAATGGGTGGTTGGGGAATTCAAATTCACAGTGTTCTCACAATAATTTTCAACTTGAACGATGGATAAGGATATCGATTGGATGACGATGACAACGAGGAAATTTAATACACAAAAAATATTTGAGCTTAACATTAGCCCTGAGCCAATAATTTATTTCTTGAAAATCCTTGATCTTATATGTGGCAGTTTAATAGCTAACGCTGATGGTAGTGCATTCGCGATATAATCAGCAAAAACTGCATTTCTTCAAAAAATCTCATAAAATGGTGTTATGGAACAAATAGTTTGCAACACAGTATGTGACAAAAGTATTGGAATACAAATTGATTTGAAGACATTTTGTTAAAAGAAAAGTAAAGGTTTCTATTAATGAGTGACATTTTAGAGATTCAAAATGTGGAATGCCCTAAAGCACGTGCATATATATGTACATCCCTAAAGCTGTGATTAGATTGTGTGACAAAATGTTAAACGTTTGTTATTTTCCTACGGCAAATGAAACCGGACAATGTAATCAGCTCATAATTTTAACCACCGTTTTTCATTAAAAAAAAAAACAAAATTGAAGCTATTCACAAAAAGGGGTATGGTTGTCGTAGGTTCGAGATTGAGGAATAACTGGGAAGAAATGGTCCCAATCAATTCTCTCAAATTCCATTCCAGGACCTGTCTTTAATGGTTCTAGACTACGATTGCTGTCATAAACAGTCTTCAGCTCTCTACCTAACCATAAGTCCTGACATCATTCCGAAATCTTTCAATGATACGAGATCGTAGACGTTCGAATAGAAAGCTAAACGAAGAGAATCCTTCAAGATGAACATGGTGCAGACACGTTTCAATTCCTTGAAGCAGGAGAGGGCACATGTCACACACATCACTTATGGAATCAGCTCGGTGACCGTCTGCCAGATAGGCTACTTCCTGTTTTTGTTTTCGTTCGCCGAGGAAGGTGGAAATCTTCATAGATACTATAAACCCGTACTCATATAATGTAAGATTTCTACTCACATATAATTGGGACCTTCATATGAAAAAAACAGTGGTAAAGGGGTTTGCGGACTTGGGTGCTTTCAGAAGAAAAGACTTGCAGACTTGGGTGGGCTTGTGAAGGGGCTTTAAGAAGGAAAGACCCCAATTTGATTGTGCAAAATGTTAAGAGACATGGGTGGGCAGACTTGGGTTGGTTTGTAATGGCATTGTAAGAGAAAAGAGGGACGTGGGTGGGCTTCAAAGGCAATATATTAAAATATGTAACTAACCTGGGCATCAGCAAGCAAGCGCCATGTACAACTTGTGATGATAGTGCATTGTTCGATGATGAAGGTCGGAGTGATTTAAAAATGATGGTCTATGGACACTCTGTCCGATGTTGGTGTATGGAGATTGAGTCCGAATGTGATGTGTAAGTTGGTCTGTGTCTCCTGCTACACAGACTCAACCATTGGGCAATGTCCAAACCCTTCACACTGTGACACCTTATTCACGGTTTGGTAAAAAAAAAAGAAGATGCGGAATGTCTACGCGGAAGGGTGTTATCTCCGTTGGAAAGTACACAGATATACGAGTAACCCGGTCACGAATGTATAGAGGGACGAGCGTATGGGAAACATTCGTGAGTACATAACATTTGACCAGAAAAAAAAAATTTAAATAAATGCAGTATTCACTCATGTCTCTGTCTCTTCGTTGCTCTCCTTTTCTTCCATCAAGACCCGTTCTGACTAACATGTGTACATAGACTGGCCCGCCCCGGGTATACAAGTTAGTACATGGCGCATTGAAGCGCAAAAAATTCACTAAAATAAATGAAAGTATTCGCGTTCTCTCTCTCTCTTTTGATGGCTCTAAGCTTTCTCTCATCAAGAGACCCGCTCTCACTACATACGTCCATACATAGGCCTGGATGCTCACATACATGAGCAGGTCATTGGCTAATCACCCCGTAAAATATTCTCAAAGAGCTCATGGGGAACTTCTGAAAGAACAGCCGTTGTGTGCGTAATCCAGCAGCTGGACTTGATTTCCTCTGTTAACAGCTACCGTGGTACCCACCTCAGTCTTTCCCCTGAAGCCAAGGATCTTGGTATAATATTCTACTCCAAACTGAATTGGGAAAGGAATATATAACGCGAAGAAGTACGGCTAACAATTGAACTTCTTCGTATGTCGGTTGTACACAGCTGTTATAAGGCTTATTTTTACCTATAGATCATTCGAACGCTTGTCAGCGTTATAATAGCAGAATAACCTGCCCAAGATTTGTGATCTACAGTTGTTATTGCCCATTCCGAATGGTAGATTGAGAAGCTTTTTCATGACAAATTGTATTTTCTGAGAATTGCCGCAGGGTGGAACTGCGAAAAGGGAGACGAAAATGTGACACTATGATATACAGCCTTATATAGGCACAGTTTACCAAACACCTTGATTGGAACTTGAGGCTTTTTTTTTATGACAAACGTTTGCGATTTTGTTACACAATCTGATCATAGATTAAGGGGACCATTTAGAAAGGGCGTCCCAAACGGTTGCTTCACTTCACCAACTAACGTTCTTTCTACGTATCGTACTCCATTTCAAACATGACTGAATACTTTTCGTCCATAATGTTCATTTTAAAGTCATTTCCGATATGTGCTTGCATTACGAGCAGCGATGACAACGGGCGAACAACGAACAGGGTTTTGGCTCCTGGTCTATGTCATCAACGTTTAAACGGGTATGTGTGATGCTTATATGTTCAAGCAGCTTGCAGCTGGTTATAAATTTGTCTTCTATTTTTTTTTCTGTTAAAAAATGAGAGGAACAAGCTGCACCGAAAAAAGAAAAAGAAAGAATCAACTTCCAGCTAACAAATGATGATGACAAACGGAGAGATCCTTCTCACCAGGACACATAACACATTTATGTTGGTTGTTGGAGCTTGTACTCGTTTACACACACGATGGATGAATAGAATAACAAAAGGATTCAATTGCAGTATGTCGCTGACAGAGTGCAGTCAGAAGTGCCAGTTTGATCACGAGCTTGTCCAAAGTACACAAAAAAAAAAAACGTCATATATCATGTAGATTTCGTTTATATTTCGTTTATTGAATTTCAAAGTCATTGTACAACGGAATCGGGGATGACAGTAAAAATGATTGCATTCAACACGAAAGGATAAAAACTTTTCTATAAAAATCCCATAATGCTTTGTAGTAGTTTCAATTGAGCTAGTGATAGTATTCTAAAAAAAAGGGTAGCAAATGAAGTTAATTTATCATCTTAGAAATAAGTCGGTTTTGTAACTTTATATTAAAAAGTTAGGGCATGTTGCCTTTGAATGACTTTCATTTTTCGTTTCGGATTGAGAAGAGATTATACTCTTGAAGGTTTTGAGAAAAGGTGCCACGAACAACTTTTATGTATAGAGATCAATATTTTTTAACGTTTATTACAAATGCCCTCAATGGTTAATGTCACAAATAGTTAATGATGGGGCTAGAAAAATCCTTAACGCACACCAATCGACTATGCAAATTGTAAAGAGAAATTACTGCTTTATACACTTTAAAGTTTCTTCTTTAAACTTCTTGGTCGTTAAAGATTATGTAAATTTTCGCAAAGACTTTTCCCAAAGATTCAAATTCTCTAGACTGTCAACAATTTTCCCACACTTATTATCCAACTCCTCACCATACAAATCCTAGATATGTCCACTTCAACCGTTGAATGTAATTAAATTTTCTCAATTTTGTATGCCTTCTCATGTCCTTCTCCGAAAAAAAAAAAAAAATACAACACTCGACAGTAAACATAAAAATAAATAAAAAAAAAGAATTCTGACATTTATAAGCTTTGAATTCTCTTGACACCTAATTACAGCTAACAACAAGGTCACAAGGGGGGCCAAGTGGCCAACAATCTTTCTACCGAGTTACGAGCATCCCATATGCATTCTAAGATAGTATGACAGGTTTCCTTTTTTTTTCCTTTTTACATCACAATTACAGTCACTGTAACTGGAGCGAAAACGGACTCTGTTTTCCTCCCCACGGCTTTGCTTTCGAATTTAGCCCACAGTTACATACTTCTGTCGAAGAAAATATGGGCAACTCGTCTCCAGCTCCAGGCAAACTTTGAGGATGATCTTTCAGGCTAATTAAATGCTATAAAAGAGCGCAAGGATGAGGACAGTTGGAGTAAGAGAAGCCAACTGATGGTTGGAATACTAATACAAAAAGAAAAAAAAGGAAGCAATTCGGAAGGGGAATTGAAAAGTAAATTTATAGTGCAGAATGATAAGGATAGCAGAGCGAGTCAGTTATAATGACGATGAGGATGATGGTGATGATGATTGTGATGATGATGACGACGATGACAATAGGGGTGATGGTGGCGGGTTTTGTTTTTCTCGTCAGAATGACCTTATGAGCTCATTGTTTTTCTTTCCATTTGCAATGAAACTTATTAGGTTATGGTTTGTCATTGTGATGTGGTTAGACTTTCTGCGCTTGAAAGGGGACGTTGAATGAATGAAAACAATTCAGAGCTTCTGTTGGTCGGTTGTGGTGTTTTTGACGTTTTTAAATGTTTAATTGTCTGACCCATCTCTTGAGCTGTAGTTAAATAATTTATTCTTAAACAAAATGTTATTTGTAGAAGCTTCTTTGATTACGAGGTTTGGTTTTAAATTTTGAATAACCAACGGATTATGTATGCTAATATGGATTTTTTCTTTTATGAAAGTAGAGAGCTGGTCTTGCTTAGTCGGTATAAAGTGCCTTCAACGAAAAAGATTAGGTATGCAATGAGCAAACAATCAAGTGGTTAGGTCAGTGGGGTAACAACAAAGAACTTGTTAAACCTTATCATGGTGGTCGCTGGTTAAAACATGAACAAACCATAACTCATATTAGCAGAAATCGCCAGACTCTACTCTTACCAGTGGAATAATACCTAAAAAAAAAGTTAAGCCTTTGAAACCGACACACTGCATCAGATTATGAGGCATCATTTGTTGATGGGTGGCTTTAGATATTTAAATTGTCGGGATATTAGTTTCCCGGAGTGCTTTTATTTTCCTTAAGTCTTGAAAAGAAGATTTATAAGAGGTTCATGATATATTGAGACCAAAACAACCTAAAATTAGAAAAATTCTCGTCGAATTTGTTGACTTCTGCAATGCCAACTGCCTCGTCATTGGAGCCACATACACTGCTTGCCACAAAATCAGCCGGGGCTCATCTGATAGGTCACGAACATTTAACAAAATCAAGCATATTGCGATCAGTCGATGTTTTGAAAGTTGCCTCTTGAACGTCCAAAATAGGCGTAGAGTCAAGATCAAATGGCACGTGCGCTTAACTTTTATACGATTTCGTGCTGCATCCATCAGTAGCGCCCGCATCAGCATGCTTATTACTAATAACTGAACTCATCTTAAAAGATTGGATAAGTCATTAAGCTACTTTTGTGGTCTTCCGGTACCACAGGACTGCATACTTTCACCCCTGCTATTCCTGGTAACTTTCAGTGATGCAATCCATACAGTTTTGACGGAGGAAAGCCACTTGAATCATCGGACAATATCTGATTGCTGTCGCACATGATTATAGACATACTTTCATCAAACGGCTTACAGCCTGGAAACCGAGGTTGGGACAGATAAATAAGTGACAGCTAATTGCACGCACCTTATTCTCGACGACAGTTTTGCTGAGAAGTATCCATCGCCTTATCATAAAGAGTAGCAAGTATGAATATTTTGAAAAAGTTGCGTGTCCAGATTAGCCAGGAAAATCCAACTTTTCTTTAGAATTTACTTTGAAAGGAATCTTTAGTAGCTCGCAATCTTTGGTAACGCTCAATACTTCAAGCTTATTCAGACAAATTCGACATTTAGACGACGACATTCAATAGTCAAGCGCCATCGACAAATTTAATGAAATGTTCTTTTAAACCATCACGATCCCTCCTCAACCAAACATCCTCTAACGAAAGTACATACGTACAAGTACAACACAAATAATCTTTCAAAACAGTTTTTCTTTAAGATGGAAATCCTAGATAACGACTCTAAAAACATCTCGAGAAAACTTTGAAGTCGTTTCGTATAAAGTTTCACGTCCGATTGGATTGTTTAGAAAATTACTCTTTGCCACCCTTCGATACCATTCGTTTGGTGTATTAAAAGCGTCCTTTGTTCAGTTTGCCCTTGCTTTGGCAGATCCGTAATCTAACCAATCACTTTGTGGTGTCGTCAGAGAAATAACATCCCTTTCGGACAAACACCAACAGCAGTAAATCTAATCCAATTTCGTTCAAATTTTCACTCATTTCATTCATCGTGTTATCATTTCATATCTTCGTATTTCCGTTCATTTCTATTGTACACAATTCGTCCAATGTGTTTCTGTTTAACTTCACAAAACATCAACTGTCCATCAACATTGAATTGCTGCTTTCATTCAGCCCACTTCAGTTTCCCCCCGTCCGTCAGCAAGCCCACCTAGCAAGTATCCACCCTTAGACTGGATCAGCCGAGCCAATATCTTTTATCTGACTGTCAAAATCTCAACACACAGAGAACAGAGAAAAGGCAACACTACTTAATTTAATTCCCTAAATCTGTTACCATTTCCATGATGTCAATGTGTATGGTTGGGCTATTCAGCAGTCAGTCTGTCTCTTTCTATATCGAAATGTAAAATGATATTCCTGGTGGAGCAGGAAAGAAGTGAAATAATTTTAAAGTGACACTCCAAAGGAGACTTGTTAAAATGTTGAATCGATTCAGAGATTGTGTCATGCTATTTTGTCGTCCCTAAATGTGCACGAATAGAGGTGAAGATGAAGTCATAGGTGACAGGTGTCAAAAGTTCTTGTTAACTTAAGCAGCTGACGAAGGTCACAATGTTTGTAGGTGAAAATCACAAATTGATGACGTTGTCATTATATTCCGCTTATCAGGCACACTACACCGCCCCTTGACTGTTTATGTTTGTGGTAGCGTTAGCTAATGTCCTTCAATGTCTGTGCTACGTATTTCACTTATCTTTGACTGAACACCGGTGTAGACAGATAAGAGAGCGGATGTTTTGGCCTTCATTTTCTCGTCGGTAAATATGGGAGTCAAATTATGGAAGAGGAAGAATTTAACGGTGATAAGAGATGAAAAATCATTATAAATGACTGTCTAATGGTTGCGATGATTACCTATGTGGGAGCTGTAGATTGTCCTTTTCGCACAGTAATTGTTATACTGACAGATGACAGTAATTAAGAAGATTTGTTTTTTTTTTTTTCGAATGATGCCAATTAGCAGTCCAATTGGTTTCGGCGAAATCATTGTGAAGGAAGACCTGCGAACAGCCTAATCAACGGTCGAATTTGAAACCGACTTGTTGGCTTGTTAAGATCTCAAGGGAAAAGATGAATTGAATGGTAAGATGGACGGTTTTATCCGCTTACTGTTTTGAAAACAAATGAAAGGGAGCAAGGTGAATACAGAAGGATACTTTCTCGAATCCAAAATAATCAAACACTTGGCTGTAGTCCGGCTTCAGATGCTTCTTTGGGTTTTCATGCGAAAAATGGTGCATACCCAATTCCTTTTTTTTAAATTGCCTGTTTCTTAAGAGATCAATACGACCTTCCCTAACTAGCGCATTTCCATTCCGTGGAGTTCAAAAACCATGTCATAAATTTAACCAATAATTTTTGGTGCAGCAGCCACTTTCAAATTTCCTAGACATCATTTGTTTATGTGCGGCTAGACTTAAAATTCGCCACGCAAAAATACATGCTGGAAAATGATGATTATAAATCCCTAAGAAGAGCATCCATTTTGAAAATGTTTTTTTGCAGTTTTTCACCCCAAATGACCCCGATTTCATCAATTTTTGAACTAACACGAAAGTTTTTCGATTTTCTCAGCAATTAACCCGCTTTTCAACACCAAACAGTGTGCCAAAAAATGTTAACAGTACTGTTTTAGACTCCGAAATGTTTACAGTTGTCGGTTCCTGCAATAAGAACGGAATTAAGTGCTGAAACTGCTGAGTATATACAGATACAGAACTCCTATTTGGACCTTGCTTGGATTTCAACAAATGTGTGATTTGATCAAAAATGTTGGCCGTGAACAAGAGAATCAGAAGCTCCTTCTACAATCTACACAGTGTCTTATGAATTAAATCTTAACCCATATTATCAAACACACTGTCAAACAAACAGCATCTTTCAATTCTTTAATCAAGAACTAAAGTTGAAGAAAATTTTTTTTTCATTCTCCTTAACGCAAGAGCAAAGTTATAGCTTGACTGCATTCAAAGAAAAATCAAAAAACAATCCTACATCCTTAAAGCAGGACCTTTATGTCAACATTAGTACCTACTTACGTTCATATTAAGGACGACGGCTTGACATGCCAAAGGAAGAGAGAACGAAAATAAAGCGCACAACTGTGAGAAAAAGAGAACAGGAAATCAAGAAGCGATGAATCCTTGACATTGTTTTCTAGTCCTTCTATACCATACAAACGTATCAGCGTGTTTTGTTTTATAGGGTAAATCAATTATGATACATTGCTTGTAACAAAAAGGAAAATAAATTGCTTATCTAGATGTTCTGTTCCAGTTTTGGGGTGCGACAGGTCGTAAAGAGCCAAGGCCAAGCTTCTGGCAACGATTCATGTTGTGCGCATTTTAAATTTCTCACGATTGGAAGGGACCTACAGTTTTTATTGCTGAACCTGAACTGCGGGGGGTTTGTCAAAACTATTGGTTTTTCTTTAGAACAAGTCCTTTGAAGTTTATACTGACCCAGTGATGGAGTGAAAGAATAAGGCATAAAGGAGAGAGAGGAGATACGTATTTGTTTGTTTCAGGAAATATGGAGGGGTGCAAAGTTAACCATATATTTTTAATTTGGCTTAATACAAGCCAAACAATCTTAAATTAACTTAAAATTAGGCATAAACTTAAACTTAAAACTAAGATTAATTGGGGCGGTGAAGGATATCGAGTTAAGGACAAGGAGTGGTGCGGTTGAAGTCAAAAAAGGTAAAGTTCGAGTTAATCTTTCGTAGCATACGGGTGATCGGTTCATTCGAGCCATAGGATGTGTGGTGGGTTGGTAAATAGAAGAGACGGGTTCGTAGATCACGAGGGTTAGTGTTGAAGGAAACAGAGTTGTGAAGTGACGCACATTCAATGTGACCTGAAAGGAGTCAATGAATGAAGAGAATGTCGGCTGCATCTCTGCGTTCCTCGAAGTTAGTTAGTTAGTTTTAGTTAATGAGGATTAGGCGGTTTTGATAGGGAGGGAGAATAAAAGGGTCATTCCAGGGCAGACCTCGAAGAGCAAATCGAAGGAAACGGTATTAAAAGTGGAAAACATTTCGAGATACTCCAGATATACACACGATGGTACGGGGACCACACTTGACTGGCATACTCTAGGAGGGGGCGAACAAAAGTAATGTAGAGAGACCTGGTTACGCATGGGTTAGTGAATTCTTTGGACCGCCGTATTACAAAGCCTTATACAGAATTGGCCTTAAGGATTATCTTATTCATATGTAAAAGGAAATTGAGCTCCCTATCACACGAAGTACTGAGGTCGCGAAGAGATTGATCCGAAGAGACAGTTTGATTGTGCATAAGGTAGAGTCGGGGAGGAGATCGGTGCCGCTTATGAGAAAAGGTGATGGATTGGCATTTGGCTGTGTTTAATTCCAGGCAATTTTTGAGGCACCAAATCGAAAAATTATCGAGGTCTTGTTGAAGGAGGATAGAGTCTTGGGATGAGGTTATGGTTTTGAAAAATATTGTATCGTCGGTGTAAAGGGAGACGGACGAGTGTTTGATAATCCTATCGAGATCGTTAATAGTTAGTATGAAAAGAAGGGGACCTAGATGGCTGCCTTGTGGAACACCGGAGGTGGCTAAAAAGGGAGCAGAGTGGGTGGACCTAAAACGAACACTGTAAAAACGGTTTTCCAGGTAAGAAGAAATCCATTTCAACAGTATGGGTTCGAAGCCGATGGCAGACAGTTTGAAAAGTATTAATTGATGGGAGATTTTATCAAAAGCCTTGCTAAAATCAGTAGCTGTAAGGTTGACTTCATTACTATTCTCGAGGGCTGAGAGGGCAAAGAATATAAATTCGATTAGGTTCAGGAAACCATGCTGTCTAGGGAAATAAAAGATTTGCACTGAAGAGACACTACAAGAGACCTTCAAGGGGTTTGAGGAAATTCTCTTTATGAAAGGGATAGATGAAAAAGATGAGATTGCATTGCTTGTTTTAAAAACCAACTTCAAAAACGGACTATTCTCCCGAAAGGCAGCTCAAGGACATGTAAGTATATGCACTGCAAATAAACAATCGGAAAGATAGTATGTACACAACTAATTCGTTCAAATATTTTAGGTGGAAGTATTGGTACAGGAACACTAAGTATTTTATGTGCTGATAAGTTCGGGCGACGAAATTTGGCTGCAAATATATGAATTTATCGCCTATTAGTTGCACACCATCGATTAAGCATAAGCAAGTTGTAGACGCCTTTGCTCAGACATGAGGGTTTTATTCGAGTTTTCGGCGTATGCATGCTTTATAAATCGTGGCTTTTTGAGGAAACCAAGGACTTGTGTCGTAGCTAGGGGCTGCAGCATGGCGGCATTAACAACTCTTTTCCCAGTACAAAAATTCAGATCTTGCTCTGGGTGCTCATAACCCTAGCTATGGCAATGAAGGTGTTCACCACCACCTCTAGAATTTTCATGGTTGAAACAATTAGTTTGTTTGTTCCATTTTTTTAATGATCTGACTAGGAATAGAAATCACCAATAGGAGTGACAGATGAAAGGAATCAATCGCCGCCTACAGCTACCATGATAGCTTTTCTATATGTTTTATTTTTATGTCAGAGAAATAAAATTCTCTTACTGTACCTTATTCACAGACACACATAGACACAAACACTTCGTTAATGAGAAAAACTTGTGTAATTAATTTTTTGTTCTCTATGTGTCTCCCACTAACTAAAAGTTATCCTGCTGAGAAAACTATCTCGTTGCAGAAGTACTATACACTGGGCTTTAAGGACTCAGATATGTAATTGAGTTGTGGTTCGATCTTAAAGGAGCGAATGTGTGTATGTTTTATTTCACTTATATGTCTGGTTGTAATGATTGGATTCGTTTTGTTTTCTATATTGTATCGCTTAAGGCTTCATCATGCGAAAGGACATTTCAAACATATGCCGAAAGAATGAAAATATTGTACGATAATAACAGTTATTCATGTTTTTTTTTTCTCTCCTGTTTGGTGGTTAATTAAGGGGAAAATTTATCAAGGACATAAATATTGAGTTACGACTAAGACACACAAAAACACAAGAATGGAGGCATTTAGCACAAGAGCATGCATGGAAACAGCCGATAGACAGCAGGTTTAGGTCAAAAGGCTTCGAAAATAGGCAAAAGTTGTTATTAAATTAGGAAAGGTCGAAAATAGAGGCCATTTTTTTTATGCCCGATTAGTTTCGATGGCATATGAGTGCTCAGCGTTGATAGGTTTATATGAACTTTGGAATTACAAAAGTGAAAGCATAAGTGAAATTTCGAACTGAGACTCCTTCACTTTGTGGTACCAAATTGATATTGGATAAGTAAAGCTTATTGTACAACCTAATAGATGCTCTTAGTTGCTCGTAGGAGTGGTTGCATAAGTAGATTCGACGAAAAGAGATGGATGGGTTCAGGTAATGCTGGCAATGGATCTGAAGGAGAAAAAAAAAAATTTGAAATACTCTAACCCCACATCTTTCTCAACCAAGTAGTAGCAGTCAAACACACATAAAGTAGAATGCGGCAGACATCTCTGTACAAAGCAAGAAGGACGCAAAGTCAAATTCAACGACAAAAGAAGGAAACGCAATAAGGATATGAAATCAAAGCAATTATTCCCAAAACCTCCTGCAGAATCAAAGGGCATGCAATCTTATGTTGAAAAGTTTGTGAGCAATTATGAGATTGTAATGTTAGACAGTCACTACATCTCTTTGAGCAAAATGCTTGCTTGCATTCGTAAGCCCAAGTCACGTTAATGACAGATGATACACATGTCACATCACTTTGACCGGCCGGAGCGGCGTTCCGCTTCAACATCAATCAAATACTTGAACATTTTTAATTCGAACTCGTTACATTTTGGAAGTTGGATAGGTTTATTTCAAAGCAAAACCCATTTGAGATGATTGATAGAAAAATGACTTCGAATCTTCGACGGAAAGCCAATTAATTTGACTTTGAATCCAACTCTGGGTGGCACTGCGACTGCATGTTGAATTTAAGTAGTCATCTCGTATGTGGTCGGCCCATAAATCGGCTTAAAAATGTGAAACATTGCTGCATTTGAGGCAACTGGGACTGGAAATGGTACTTTGACTTGGAATGGGACTACAACACCGCTGTGGTAGAACCAGTGTACCACTGCAGATTCTCATATATCACTTGTCCGGCAGAATTCTGTTACACGTTCGAGGATTCAATAAAATTGGAACAACTTTAGCATCATCATCATCACCATCATCATTATCATCAACATCATTGCTGTTGTCCACTTCGTTGTGTACATCGAATATACTCCTCTCATTGGATATGCGTTAGGGGAGGATTATCAACAAATGTATGCGACCATCGTACAAAACGAACGGATGGGGATGCCTGAATGGAGGAAATGGACTATATAGAGCTGCACTCTCGTATGCGATAATTGATTACCCCCACACGGCCTCGAACCAGGGTCCGATGCCGACGTCAGACCCGCCACGAAGGCACTTCCAATCGATGTGAAAATGCGTATAAGCTATACACCAGAGATTTATTGCCACTCTCGAGGGCTCACATTTGTCTTTCGGAGTCTATCTGTGAAAAGCCCAGAGAAAATGGGATGTAGCACATTTTCGCTTGGCTTGCTGGGACAAGTTGTTGTGACAACGCAAACTTGTATGATTTGCGGTCGAGAAATTTTTGGAAGGAAAACAGTGGATACCCGATGCACTTGGTTGCTTGCTGCTTGCTGCTGTTTGTTAGACAGGAAGGTAGGCGTTGGGACTTTGTCGCCCAATTTTAGTTGAATTTATCGTTATCACGAGGACCGGTATTTTTCTTTGGCATTTGATGGCCTCTTATGCTCTAAGGAGGACAAAATTAATGGAGATTTGAGATTTGTTGAAAGAAAATAAATGGAAGTAGGTCAGGAGGTTATGTGACCGAAGGAACAGTGATTTGTCTACCGATGAGTTAGGTTACAAGAAGAAAGTATGTATGAACATTTCGTGTGACACAAAGGCATTCTTAAGAGCGACATTAAGCGATACAGGTGGTTCAGAAGACATATTTTATTTGAAGACAGATGAAAACAGTGTGTCTAACAAAACAAAGAAGCTTAATCCATTCAATTTTCATCAATCTTTCGCTCTACGGATACGTATGAACCTCTGATACGAAAGGCACGTTTAGTTCATAGGAGTCCTTGGTGCAAAGGACAATGTAAGTGATTAAACCTGGGTTGCCAATGTAAAGAAATCTTAAAGACTGTGTCTAGAAGATAAGGAGAACGTTGCAAATGTGTGATGTTAACATGTAGCACTGACTAGCAGAAGAACTTATATTTTGGGTTGGCAATGGATTCAAGCGCAGGGAATTAGCCAGATATCTTTCAAACACATGATCAGTGAAGAACTGCAAAGAAATCTGAACGGCACGTCTGACTAAAACCCGAAAAGGTGGTCTGTTTCGTATTGTCTCTGCGATGAAAGTTGCTCAACGACTCAAAACCTATCTCAAAAATCGCAGATTTAAACAAACCAAGGACCTCCTCTCCTGAAACGTTTTAACAGCAGTTAAATACAATGTGCACCGCTGGAAGCGAAATTTGCAACATTCACACCATTGTTCACTTCCGGCCATTCGCATGGAGTTTCACCCTGCATGTGCTTCCGGCGAAACCGAAAAATTATACGCCCACGGTGACCCAGTTTAAACTGCTTTCGAATTCAGTGGTCGTATTTTTGGTTTTTCAGTAAACAAAGTTCTTTTTACCCGAGATATTTCACACGACTCTGTTGTATCACCAATTTGCCAATGGCCAACGGAATGGATTCATCCACATCGATTTGCATGTAAATTTTCGAATCGCAATTCCGTTATACCCACGCATACAGACATTGTTGCACAGCAAAAACTCGGATATCCGCGCCACTTGAAATTGCTGCGTTTGGCGAATTTAAATTCCACTGATAGTGACCAGGAAAAAATTCAAATCGAACGTGACAAGACCCAACATCAGAGAAGGCCAACAGACGGTAAAAAGGACGATCCACTCAACACATCGCAGGATTTTATGTGTGCTGCTCTACGATTTTTGGGTTTCACAATTTCGTCGCAGTGCCGCGTATGCGGTTCAACGGAGTTGCAAGGACCCTCCGCCTTTACGAAGTGCATGTGATGTGTTCTCAAAAGTTCCAACGGATCCAATATAAGCAACGATCCACAGCATTAATTATCGCGTCCAGTGAAATGTAAATTGGCAGAAGATTATCGAGCGTAATTGCATTTTGCTCAGGATATCGAGGTGTGTTTCGTTGAATGGAGTCGAACGTATTCGATTTGAATTTCGCGAATGCGACATAAAAACGGAAGTCAGGAATAACTTCGATTCCAGCTCATCTCTTTGTTACGTGTTTTATGTTTCAATTCGCTGGAATCGATAGTGTTGAGGGGTGGAAAGTATTTATTTTTTATTTGTGTTTTAAAGGACACTGGCTACCAGTGGAGCAGACCACACTCAGTTATAAATGTTTTGTAATTTTATCGTTTTCCAGCTTTTTTGCGAAATGCATTAAATCATTGACTTAACGGTTTTCGTTTCGATAGTTCGTGAAGGACCCACTCGACCAGCGGAGTGGGTGTGTCATTTTGAAGTTTCTCCAAAGGTGTGTTGAATGTATTTCTATAGATTAAGGGTATTCCAGGTGATTTATTGGCCAGAGCTCTGATGTCAAGCTCGAGACAGGAACGTGAGTAATTGTTACTTTTTTTTTATTAAATTGCATATCCATATATCAAAACAACTAGTCAATTGTTCCATTTGAGAATAAGTTGAAATAGTTGAAACGGGTGTAGTGGTGGTCGCCATAAACATAGGTTCAAGTCTCAGCAAAACATTCAAACAGTTTTGCGCGGTATCACCTTTTGGCAGGCAATGGCAAACCTCTGTCATGAGAAAGCTTCTCACTCCACCGTTTGAAGCCGACAATAAAATTGTTGCGAGAAGCTTGGTCCTGGCTCTCTATAAGTTGTCGCGGTAAATATTTTTGTATTTTTAAGTAGAAATGGGCAACAATGAAGCCTTGGGCCGAGAAAAAGTGCCAGTAGGCGCCTAAATGTAAGGTCTCTTAGCGCTTATGCTACCTTAGACATCCACGTATTAATGAAAAAACACCGTCTTTAAAAAGCAAAGCTTTATTTCCTTTCATTGGCTTCAAGAAGGCATAATCTTTTGAGAGCGCAAGAGGTCCCCGAACCCATCGTTTAAGAAATTGACAAAAATACTCGTATCTTCACTCAAATTAAGAGCTCGACCTCCTTAAGTAAGCCTTTTCAAGTAAAAGTAGGAATACACCAGAGATCGGCAGTGAGCCGATTGATTTTAAATTTGTCGATGAACTACACAACTCGTACAATATAGGTACTAAACCTTTGGTGGGTGGGTGATATACGCCAATATGTACGTACCTACGCCTGGTTAGATGAAATATGACTACCTAAGGGGCGGAAAGAACGGGTACTATTCACATTTGAGATACGCCTCTTCCCAGAGTTTCACAATTTTAATATCTCGACTCAAGTCTGATGGCAAATGAGTGTGTCTCAATTACTTTTGGGAGTGCTTTGTGGTTCCAAAATTCCAAAAAGAACTTAAGGAAAGGATTATAAAACAGTTACAAGACCTACTATGCTTTATGAAGCGAAAGGTTGGGACTACACAAAAACTGCAGGAACCGCTACTGCACCTAAACGAGATGAAGATGTTGAGATGGGCGGTCGAAGTAATGCGGCTTGACAATATCTAGAACGAAATGTCATCTGGAACAGAGAAACTAGACTAGGAAAGTAGAATGGGATATGATATGTGTGTCTGTAAACAAGACTTAAAGTCAACCAAACCTGCAAAGATGAAAAGGAAGACTACTTACCACTTGGGAGACCAATATTGAGAAGCAGTTCAAGAGACAAACTAAACCATCTGCGAAAATTCTCGACAGAACGTCTTGGCGCCGTAGTATAAGGAAAACCGTCCTCAAATGAATTGGAACATGGGAAAGAGAAGAAGTGAATAATTACTCTGTTCGAGATTTCATAAATCTTGTGATGGATCCCTCTTTGGCTTCTTTCGACATAAAATCAGACTTAAAGCTACACGTTGTTCATACATAAGTCAGAAATGAAAACTTGTGTGACTAGTCCTTTGTCGTGTGCTTATTTATTCAGTAATTTTTCTTACATTTTTAATTCAAACACGGTCCTCAAAATTCGCATAACCCTTTTGTTTCACTTCAAATATAAATCGTTTCCACATCCTGGTGTTACTAAAAACACCCTCTGCAACTTTATACATTATTCAATTAATTACATCAGCCACTTCATTTCCCTTTAGCTCCCCATTCGTATACCAAATTCGTCCGAATTCGATTCGTCCATTGAAAACTAAGTAAAAACAAAAAAATACTCAACACGTGACATCAACAAATTTCCCATTTCAAAAATTCAAAATCACTGGAATCGTTTCAATGGAATCAAACACGAAATCCCTTTACAACCCTGCTCACACCCCATTACCTGAAGTCGCCGCCGAGGTAAAACACCAGCAAAAAAAAAAGAGGACCTCAGTTCCAAGTTCCAACCCTGCATCCTTATCCCAATGTCATCGCTTAAAGTTTAATTAAAGCCAACGACGCTTGATAGAGTCAACAATGGAGAAAATTTACTGTATAAGCAGTTTTTTTTTTTGGCGCCTTTCATTCGGCAGGTCAGGCACTTTGAACTCAATTAAACACACCTGAGCTCCTTACACCATCGTCCTTTTTTTTTTTTTTTTCGTTTGCGAGGCTGGCGCACGAACTGAGTTCATTTTCAGGAGTGGTTAACTCGACACAGACGCAAACGATGAAGGGGGGGCAGACAGGAGGCAGCAGTGATTTTGTGTAAGAAAATCGTGAGAAAGGACTTTTGAGTGGACTTCTAGGTGACTGGCATTAGTTTCACCGAAAATAGCTTCAGATCGTAAATTGAATTTAGGGAAAGGACAGAGAGAGATAGAGATTGGTTTGTGTTGTCTTCCGTGAGGTAGCAGGTGGATAGAGTAGTAAATTAATAGATTCCTATTTTTCACCTGTCCGACGTACTGGCTCTCCACTGACCATGTGATGTAATCAATTTCTTGGCTACAGTCCTCCTGGGGGCACAAGTGTACATTTCAACAAAGAGGATAATCACTTGAGTCTGCCATTGTTGTTTAAATTTCTCAAAATGTTTTGAGCGAAAAATTGCATGTGATTTGGGAACACAAGTCTATGTAATTTATCAAGCTACCTACGGAAGGTTTATCAAAATTAAGTTAAATTGGAATTTTATTTTATAATCCAATAGGACAAAGTGAATATATAAATCACAAGATGTGTCGTTTCGATGAATGGATTTGGTTTTCAATCAACCAAACAGTCAGTTGGTGGGATGGGACTGTATTTAAACAAACACTTTCATATGTACATATAACCCTTGATTCAGCTTACTATGTCCAAGTGTCTGTGAAACTTTAAAAAAAACACATCTTTTGCATAACTGCCATGAATATTTAAAAAATTGTCCACACTCTGACATCTATCGGCAAACACATTACAGATGGAAGCATCATTTAGCAAGTATGCAAACCGATAAATTATGGCTCATGAATATGTTATACACACGCAAGTGTAGAACCATTTTTATGGGAAACTATGAACTGATATGGATTGTGTCTGTGATATTGTAATGCCTGCGACATCTACATGCAAGTCGTGGCATATTCCAAGTGGTTGTAGTCCAATTTGAGATTTTTTTTCCCCACGGAAAATAAGTTAAGTGCCAGCTGAAACTTAAGTTTTGGAAACGATAGAAGTATAAAATAACCTACGAAACAGATATTTGTTAGCCATAAGAACAACCCAGTCTTAAAAATGGTACTTCCATTCTTACCGTTTTACCCATACATTCAAATAATGATGATGACAGCACCCTCATTCATATTCGTTCCGTGCGTTGAAAGGGTTCTACCAAAAGGTTGCAAATGAATGCTTCCAAAACCCTATGCTATCTTCTGTCATTTAAATGAAATCTGAATCTTGAACTTTTAATCACGACTGATACTCGCATCGCTGGAACCGAGAGACCTTCTATTCTCGGTATTTGTGTTAGAAAATCCACATATGCGAAGTCGTCAACACTGCTGTGAAATGTTTAGGCTGGCCTCAGACTATAAGGCATCGAAAGCACCAAAAACTCGAGGACATATAGCCCCGTGCAGCAAAAACAGTCTAAATAGGAAAAATGCGCGTTAAGACTTTAAAGGTGACAGGAAGATTGTAAAGACAAATAACTTACTTGAACCCTGGAGAAATGTTTTCTGTTTCTCACAATTTTTTCGATTCTTCCGCAGCGAGTGCTCTAGCAAAATAGCCAGTTGCATTCGGCCTCTACAACACTTCACACCCAACAAGCGTCATGCTTCGAATGCACATCACAGCCTACTTCAGGATGTGAAATACAGGAACTCTCTCCGAAGTCGTACACTACTGATATCAGAGCATCAGTATCTCCTCCTTCTCTCCTATAATGTCTGTTGAAAATTGATCTGGATCAGATCACGGCAGTAATAAAACACGGCTAATATGGTTATGGTTTGCTGAATGCCAAGATAGAAGTCCTTCAAGTCTCTAATGTAGTAATTTAGTGGCATCAGTGCTTTCCACATAATTAATGCACAGGTAAAATCGATTCAAGTTCAACCATCTGATAAACTTTAATTTGTTTGCATAAACTTCTTAAAAACATATATATATTTATATATTCAAACTTCCATTACTTTGCCCCATCTCACCGTTAAATGAAAATACACCCACCACACCCTTCAAACAATCAAATACCGTACTACTCTGTCTGACATTGGCCAACTGTAACCAATCAGAATGCTCAAAACTGTTGCCAACCCTTGTTTAATGGCAGAAGAAAAATGGCTTCCTATATTTTCTAAGGGATGCTGTATCCTGTGTGGCTTTTTCCAGGATGTTACAATTTTATCTCATTCAGTTCGTCGTAGTCTTCCAGTTCGCAGCGGTGCAACAAAATCGCTTTAAAAAAATTGTTTAAAGAAATATTTTTTTTTTTATTTTCATATTTTTAATCGCTTCGTTCAGAAATAATGTGCTCATCCTTTTGTGGAAAAAATTGAGAATTGTCTAGTTTTCTTATTTATATGTGTTTGAGGCAAAAGTTAATAATAATTAAAATTTGTGGAAAAAATACAAAAGTGTCTGAGTGTTAAACAATTGTGAAAATTGATTTCACAACATTCTCTCCTTATTCATTGATGACTATGCAGCATCATCCAGAATCGGGATACATGGCGGAAGTTCCTTTTACCCCATTATGGGGTCAGGAGGCACCACCGCCACCACCAATTGTACCATATCAGGAATTAATTGCTGGATTTCCTTGTTCGGATTTAGGTATGTTTTCTAATGTTTGAGTGGATGTATCAAAGTGCCAGTGCTTTGGTGTGAAAAAGTGATACTGAATCGCCGTCGGTTGAACATGTATTTACAAGGACGAGAACGTTATGGGATAGAACGAAGATCAAGTTAAAAATTAATGTTTGCTTTAAGAATATCAAAAAAATAATCGATATTTGTTTTATACAGTCGATAAGGACTAACCTTCTCCGGATCCTAAAGTCAAAAAACCATTCAAATTAAGAGGTCTTAGCACCTCTAATTCAGAAAATTCCAACTAATAAATATCATACTATAACTGTCTAAAGTATTATCACCCTACAATTGTACCACATTCCCACATTAAGGTAGTTGTGGTGCTAGCCCGCCACTCTACATACATCGGTGAGATTAAGACCGACCTTAATGAAGCAACGTGTTTTCTAATTGCCACAGGTTCTCAGGACACCTTTTTAAGTCTCTGAAAGGTGATATTCTAATGTGTGTCGGAAGTGATTCTAAGTATACTGCCGGTTGATTTATTTATTAAGAAAACTGAGATGCCAAATGGCACTGGCGTGGAAAGGTGTATGGGCTTAGGGATCTTGACACAGAGTCAGGATTACTAAAAGGCACCACAGAACTCTTATCGGGGATGAATTGCTGGGTCCTAAATCATTTGCTGCCTTAGGTAGAGCAGTGGTGAAGGAGAAGACTGTTAAGTGGGCCATGAATGAATATTTGAGAAGATAAGATGTGGCAGAAGCAGGCAAACCAAAAGGGCGATTGGAAGGCATTTCAATGCAGCAGAAGAGAGAAGTTATAAACACAGAAACTTCGGGTACTATTTGAAGATGATGGGTCTTCTAGAAAATGATACTTGCAGACTGTGTCTAGATAAAAATGTGACACGTGCAAATATATATTGTGAAACCCTTTTTTAGGTTGACAATGGATTCAAATTTAGAGGATTAGCCAAATAAATGACAGCGTTGATACGAGGAATCACAGTCAAAAAGGACTACAGAGAAATTTGGAGGACACTATTGAGACTACTCGTCGAAGAGAAATACAATGAGGTAGCCTGTTTCGTTGTGTCTGGCTTAGATACATATATACATGATATATAAATGCACATATATACATAACCCTCTGAAAGACTTTGACTCCAGTGCGAGAAGAAGATCCATCACATTAGTATAGATTTTCCTGATGGCGTGAGGGATACACATTCGACAAGGTTTTGACAGGCACATCTGCGACCTACTTAAAATTATTTGTAGCTTTGAAAATTACATCAAATGCAAGTTAGAAGTCTTTGGTGAGATGCTCAGACTGATACCTGTCCGCCTGTGAATTTCTCTCGACCTCCTTTTAAAATAGCTCAGTCGAATATGCATTAGAGGATCTACTTTAACTCGACAGAGAAACGAAATCAACGTCCGACACACGCG
Source organism: Criorhina ranunculi (assembly GCA_951813785.1). Lineage (NCBI taxonomy): Eukaryota > Metazoa > Arthropoda > Insecta > Diptera > Syrphidae > Criorhina > Criorhina ranunculi. The sequence continues at coordinate 88,631,648 of OX638381.1, read as the reverse complement.
GTTTCAGATTGAGGTTTTAAGTCAAACATTTAGCAAAGTTGGACATACACATGTTGGGCTTTGGAAACTACTGACCATTAATAGACAATGGACGCCCTAAGATCTGTAAAATACTTACAACACAACTATACATTTCTTTCCAAACAAGTTTAAACTTTGATGCAATGGTGCTCGGATTTTAATTACATCTACTGTACAAGTACTACCCCTAACTGAACAACTGAATAACCATATTTTTTTACATTTTCAGCAATTTGGCCTAGATCTCAAGTATCGAGCTTGGTAAATCAACGGCTCTCTCCACGTGGTGGACTACCGGCACCGTCACATTCGTCGTCGAAAAAACCCCGACGGCGTGTTGCATCATTAGCACAACGACGTGCAGCGAATATTCGAGAACGAAGAAGAATGTTCAACTTAAATGAAGCATTTGATAAACTAAGACGAAAGGTAAGATAAACCTAAAATGATTCTAAGGACTACTTTACAAAATTAAACATTTAAAGGTTCCTACGTTTGCATATGAGAAACGTTTATCCCGCATAGAAACTCTACGGCTTGCTATCACTTACATTGGCTTCATGACAGAATTGTTAACCGGCACTCCAGCGAATTCTCATAAAAATCGATCACCTGAAATCTACTCGGGCATTAATGGGCATCACCATCCTGGACACCATCTGCATCCGTCATTTCAACGAGATTTTGTATCACCTTACAGTCATAGTCTCGCTTAGGAGGCATAAATAGTTTGCTTTGCTATATTTGTTGTTAATTTGTTTTACACTTTTTGTTTCGAAATTTTATTTGTTTAGACGAGGAATAAATTTAAAAAAAATACAGATATTAAGTTTATTTTACAGTTGTGTTCAAGTCATGCTTGGGGTCAGAATAACCGCTCGTGTCTACAGGCGAAAATCATGCAATGGCTGTAGATACACTGTAGTTCTGAGACTGATTCTCACTTATAGCATATAATGGTTTGGTGGCCGACCAACCAACACAAAAGTTTTCGCGAAAGCCCAGCAGCTGTGTTTCAAACCATGATACACTTACAATCGATATTTATGGTATGCAGCAAGTCCTAAACTCAGCCTCTAGGGCTAATTGACGGCCACTAATGGTGTGAGCAAAATTTTGGGCATACTATATAACTCCATTCCAGCCTTCCCAATTAATTGATATGTGCTACATGACCTATAAGCACACTATGGCAGACAGAACGTGTCTATCTCGATCTTTACGGACAGCTTTAAAGCAGCCGAGGGAGTCAGTGTTGGCGTCTGTTCAGGAGACCCTGACATTCATCACTCTAATCTACCTTCACTTCTGTCTACCTAATACTGTACTGTCTGTTAAAACAAAGTCACATCTATCCCTCAGGCCGCCGCCGCTAGGCTAGAGCTTTACCGGAACCACTCGCAAATATTGGAAAGTAGTGATCAGATCTCTTGCGTCCAACACAGCACAATCTAGAGCAGTAAGAACTGAAGCGTATTTCAATGAAATCGCTTATCAGGTCACAGTCACACTTTTTCCGGTCCCAGGTGACAGAGACCTTCCAGGGAACTTTATGGCTGAAATCATGGCCACCACTTGGTTTACACCGATGCTCTGTCGAAAGTTAATCGTAGATGGCAACAATGCTATGCTAATCTGTCTTACCCTCAATCCTTGAAGATCGAAAGCGTTTATTCTAACTAACGTCTCAACATTGCACCGCATCAAACGCAAGCATGTTCAGAATTTGGACAGTGTATGTAACGATTTGAGCAGGAGTTGCAAGGACATGGAAAAGAAAAATTCTATCGTACACTGTACGTGCCTTGTCGTTGCCAACATCACGAAAACCACCATAAGCGAATATTTCTTTAAAGATCTTAATGATGTAAATGTTACGTTACGTAATGTTAAAAGTTTTAGAAGTAGATAGGGGCTCCTAATCCAAGAACATACAGTAGCTTCACAGTGGACTTGCTTTTGGTCCTCCTCTTGATGAACGTTTCCAACTAATTTACTTAAAAGTTGTCATTCTTCCTAAATTACAGAAAGGGGATCTCCTCTTAAAGGTTGACCGGAAGTAACCGCGTGTTTTTACTCTTAAATGTGCTTTCAGGGGGTCTACGCTTCATTCTTTGTAATAAGCTAATTTTCCCCACTGTTTCCAACAGGAATTCTAGGGATCGGACAGATCTGCTATGCGTCAGATTAAAGTAAGATTTACCATAGTCACTAGGTCCGCTAAAAAGATTTGTTTTCGACTAAAATTAGGCTCGTGAGACGAGATTTTTCTCAAAACTTTTACTGCACCCGATAAGCCATGCATAAGGATCAGTCTATGTGAGTTTCATGTATGTAAGCACACGTGTTGAATAATTCTACATAGCTTCAATGTATTTTATAATTTGTTGTCCGGAAATTAAAAAAATTAACTTGTTCAAAAAATGTGCCGCACGACTGGAGATCGGATAAAACTCGTGAGAGACTAACACGCAACCCTTGTCTCTTGTAAAAACATCACTCAACCAATTCATAGTTAGACATCAAGAAATCAAAGCAAAAATAATTAAGAATTGTAAAGATCTGGAAAGCATATTGGTGTTTCAAGTTTCAACCCTTAGTACACTGAGGGGTTGAATTATTAAATATAATCGGTGTCATCATTTGTCTTGGGTAAAAATTAATATTTTCCAGAAACTCAAGCGTAAAACTGTAACAATTGCGAGAATTTCGACACGGACATTATCTGTTTTTAATCATCGAAGTGGTTGAACAATGTCCTTCTGCTTAGCAAGTGAATTACGTCGCTCACCCTTCGCATATTGACATCGTATTGTTGGTGTATTGACTGTATCACTGTAGCATAAGGAGTGACTAGGGTTGCTAGACATATTGTTCGCCATTTGACTTTATTAATAATTTTATGGTTTATTATGAATGCACCGGCTTGTTAGGGTGTCATCCCAAACTGAAAACAGGTGAATTTATTCCCAGCGTCCACAGAGGATGTCGCACATTTTGAAAACACTTGTATTTGCAAAGGCTCAATATGGTAATGAAGAGAGTTATTTACATATGAAATGCAGGTATGTTTTGCATTTTTTTTTTTTTTTTTTTTGGAGCAATGTTTTTACAATTTAAGAGTGATCAGAAAACATGTTGAAGACCAAACATTTCTTCCAAATCAGCTAAAGACACAACAAACAAAGTTGTTCGTGTATACAATTTCATAGTTAAGCGCAACCCAACTACCCTTAACTATCATTTGACATAGACACACCCTTCATTTTGACTTTTCTGAAACCGACACAATTTCATGCAATCGGATCATCGTTAAATCACTCCCATGTCAAATTTGTTGAACTAATTTGTTGGCACCCTTATTCTATCTTGGTTAAAGGGGTCGGGTGGGTGACTTTGATTGTTTCGAATATTGTTCAATATTTTTGGTGAAATGTGCAATTTTTAACAAGAAATTTGCGATACCTATTTGGAATTATGTTGACACTTTGACAGATTGTTACTAGATTATTAGATTTTGAAGAACGGAAGTAAACAGATGCTAAGTCGAATATAGAAAATGATTGTGATATATTTGGGGGATGATCGTCTAGTTTGTAAGAATTAAACGGATTAATTTTTATGAAATAAAATATATATGTACATTGCTCTTAAAAGGCAACTCATGGCTTATGAAAGCCCATGCCCTATAACTCAATGTATAGGGAAGACGTCCAGGAATTTACCTCTTGCATTAATGCATCAACCATAAGAGAGCTTGTTTTTCTCGAGTCTGTCTAAAAAAAATATTTGTAGTCAACGCCCAATAAGCTTGATGTCTATACTTCTAAAGCAGATTTAAGACAATCGAAAATGTTGTCTGAATAAGTTGGCGACAAGTGCACACAGAAGCAAGTAGCACAGAGATGGCCTTGAGCTTAATCTTATCGCGGAGTCGGCATGAATCGCACTTCGATTATATAGATTTATTTTTATTTTAAATGGATGCCAATGAGCGACATCTGTTGATGTCATATGCCGTATGCTTTGTGAAATTCCATCACATACATAAAGGAAACCACCGAATAAAATGCATAGCGCACGTTTAAGGCTGGAAAGGCTGAGTATTACACCGTTTTGGCTTCTTTTATTTTTTGTTTGATTTGGAAAGCGGAAATCATGAAACACGTTGCAGGGATCATGATTACGAAGTCCAAGTTCATGTCCTCTTGCCACTTTTCTGACTTCACCTAGTTCTTATTCTCTTTACTGAGACATTGCAGTCTTCCACCCTCATCGATCGCGGGCTTGTGAGTGGTATCTAGAATGGGGTACGGTCTATAATCACCTCCTATGGAAGACATATTATATAAACCGAATCATTACACTTTTGTATTATCCCTTGTGTCGAACTTTGCCCACGTTACATTCAAGCTTTTTACGATTTGTTTTTTTCTTAACGTTGTGGCTATATTTCTGCATATTTCTTGTCTTTGAACGTAGAACTGCATATGGGGGGGGGGCATATTTGAGATGCAACCTCCTTTTATTACAACTGCTGGCAAATGAAAAGAAAAGGGTTGAATTGGAACAAGCGAGGAACGGCGTGCTTTGCTTTAAGTATTGTTACGTTTGAATGGCTTGTAATAGCGTTGAGTTCACTGCCTTATTTTATAGCTAGAAAGCGTGACAGCGTGTCCGGAAGAAGACGGTACGAAATGCTATAAAATGAACCTTGGAGTCACAACCATTGACTTCAGCGTACAGCATGAGCTTATGGAAGTTTGCACAGCGGGGACCGACCAGATATGTGGGACGAGTGGTTTGGGGCAACAAGGCAGAGTAGACTCTGATATTAGGCACGTTGGGCAACAGGCTTTTTACAAGCACAGTTCTGAGCTTTTAGTCAACAACTCGTTCGATATGTACAAAAGACTCTGGTTCAATATATGTATGATATAGATACCACCGCAAGAGCCCTCGATCCGCGGGTCGCCAAGCGCTCCCCACTCAATCGCAGGTCTATGTGAATATATGCAGCATAGCTATGTTTGTTTTTGTCGTGAAATCTAATGAACAAGAATTAGTTGAAAGAAGTTTACCACATTAGATATGTTTTTACGAAGTGTCGTAACATTGCAGATTTCTGCTTTCAGTGTGAACTCAGATTTAAAAAAAAAAGACAATTAAAGTGACGTAAAATGCATATCGTACACTTCTCATAAAATCATCCTTTATGAACTTACATGTAAGACTTTTAATCACTTCTATCGTAAGCCAAAACAAAGCAAAGAATTTTTCAGTTAGATCAAGATACGCATGTAGCTAAACTTGCATCTGAATAGTCATGTCATTATATCGTTGCTTTGACTAAGCAATCTGAAATGAAATATGCATGTCATTCCCAGCTATTCGAACTGTTTGATGTTAATATAATCGGTCAAACATTATTCAAAACAATTACAAACAGCAGTGCGCAGTTGTGCTAAATTGATTGGAATGTGCTGAATAACGTCATCGACTAAGTATCCAGCTCCACATTTATGTTAGTTTGCAAATATTAAAGCGCCAGCAACGAATTTCACAAAATGCCAAAAATATTTCAACAATAATTGCAATACTAACTTAAAAAATTTCTTATGAAAATGATTATAAGCATATCTATTCGTATAGTGATACTAAGTTTAAAAGGTAGATAACACACACCTTTTGTCGGTTAAAAAAAAAATAGATAAACAAACTTGATTGGGTAGTAATGACTTATTGAATCATATGTTTTACTTACCCGTATATGCGTGTTAGCATAGGCAAACACATAATGGGAAATCAAAGTTTAACAGTGTTTTGGAAAAATCGTCACTTGTTTATCTTTTTTCATAAATTAAAAAACAAAAATACTCAGCCAGTTCTTTATTCTGTTGCGAAAATAGAAATTAAATTTCATTATATGTGTAGGTAATTACATGTGATTATTTCTATACAACTATTATGTCGGCAGAAAAACAAAATTTATGATTAGAAATAATAATATTAAATGTACAATGCTTCAGTGATCACAAATTATTGTTTTAGTTATATAAACATGGTATATTCATATTAGTAAAATGATGAAATAACTTGTTCTTTTGCCACACTACAAGTCGTTGATCATCTACATCTACATAACTTTTCAAGTTATGCAAGTTTAACTTGCAATTTCTTTCTCTATGCTTCAGTTTCGTTAAGTCCCTTGTGAATTTTTAACACTTATACGAACTTCAGAGCTTTAGAAGTCAAGATTTTACTTTGATCCATTTACAAGTTTCAGTATGAGTACTCGCTGGCAAAAATCGTTCACCCCGACTTGTTCCACGCGTCCTGCTGGAGTAGAAACATATTTCATATTTATTTATTAATTTCATTTATAATAGAATAATATAATCTTTAAGTTATAAATAAAAATGCAATTTGGAAAAAGAGAGAAACTATAATTCAATTAACATGTGCATTGACTCTGTCAAAAGCGGAAACTCCGAGGGAAAAGTTCTACCTTCGATTTATGATCCCATCTGTATTGACAGTATATGTATAACAAAATCAACCAAGTCAACATGTACATGTACAATGCTTAAGGTGGCTAGGTCACGTAAAGCAGATGCATACTGGTGCTTCAGCCCCGAGATTATTCGGCTCCATCCCTGAGGGAGTATACAGAAGGGAACGACTTTATCTTCGATGGCATGCGTCCGTGGTGAATTTAGCCAACTTGTTGGTTGTGGCCTTAGATCACCCCGAACTATATCGCTTTCAAAAGTTAGTGAGTGCAGAAAATATTTGTCGAAGCAGTGAATATTTCGCGCAACTATTCACGTTCGCACGAATGCAAGGGACCTATAGTTTTTATTTTCGACTCTGAATGACGGATTGAGAAGCTTGTTATGACCGATTTATACATTCGGAAGTTTGTCATTGTCTGCCGGTTGTTTTTGGTGACTCGAGCATTGGAAGTCCAACGCACTAATCACAAAGTCAAGGCGATAAGTAAATATTTAAAGTAATCTAAAACCTTTCAAGCTAATAGCAACATTTTGGTGATGTTATGACTTACGAGTAGCATTAGACGTGGTGGGGAAAACAGTGCTCACACACTTTTGTACTTTGTACTAAGTAACTTAAATGATTATGAAGTTCACTGAACTGATAGCAACGTATGATAGCTTCAATGATGATTCCCTTGTCGTAGCAATAATAAATGCAGTGATACCTGCTTTTTGGGCATATGATGAAGGACAGTATCTTTTCTGATTTTTGTAACCAAGTTTCAGATTTTGAAACTACGTTAGTCCGTTAAAACGAAAGTACGTAAGCATGTATAAGACTTGCAATCACAAAAATTTCACTGATAAGATTGTCAAAGTTAGCGATAATAAAAAAATTCAAATTGTTTAGATACAAACAAAAAAATGTATTTTTTTTATAAATATAATGCCTGCATCTGAAGGTTAAACTGGGTCGGAGTTGAAATTGAGAGATAAAAAAAAAAAAAACACAAAAGAGAAACAACCTTGGCGATCAGTGTTCACAAAAAGCTGTATGACGTTGCTACACAAACTGGCTTATCAATGGCTTAGTTTGTAAAAAACGAACACGCCTTCTTTTTAATATACACTAAAACGAGATGCAGAGAAGCTTTAAACAACTGACCATCGAGCTATTTAAAACAATCGAAATTGTTCAAGTCATTCTATTACGTACAAGTGTTTCTATATATGGAATCAACCACACGCCGTGCGTATCTTATCATAATTTGTTAAAGCAGTCCTGTCTCTTAAAAAACTTTCAAATAAATTAACAAATACGGAATATGTTGCTTCGAGACAAATACATCTATTAACATCTGACATCTTACGTTATGATTATAAATCTAATACTAGTCGTTTATTATGTATGTGTGTCACAAATCGCATCCACCCATACCCAACTAGCTTGGTAGTTAGATAATAAAAGCTTGAATGGCACTCATTCTATAGTAGACCGGCCGTCGATCAACTAGTAAGACAGTCAACGTACATATATGATTAAAAATCGCATCTAGATAGACGATTCGATCGCAAATAAAACCTGTAAAATTTCGAATACTACAGTTAGAAGCCTTCGTTTGGGAATCGGAAGAAGTTGTCTGTTCGGCCTTGTAACCTCGTGCGCTCAGAGCTCTAATTAAAACCGCAAAATTAATACAGATACCAGATACACCAACTGTGGTGGGTTTTATTTTATTTTATTTTTTCATTGATGATTGAATGTTTATTGTTGTGAACTTTTGTTTTTTTTTTTGCTTTGAAGTACAACAGATACATAATAGTACTCGTTTGGAGGCACTTTGAGATTCTTTGGATTTAGTTAAGAATAAAGCGCGATTCGGCGAAGTACAAAACGCGGTTGGGAAATTTTGTTTAATTTGTAAGTTTTTTTTTCGAATTTTATTGGAAGTGTTGATGAGTGTCAGTGGGAAATGAATTTTTAATTTTTACAAAAGTTAATTTGTTTAGCAAACTGCTTTGCTAATGGAGTGTTGTTTTTGTTTTTTTTTTGTAAAAGTCAATATTGGCTTTGAGCGTTAGCTGTGATAATGACATGAAACATGAATTACTGCCACTCAATTATTATTAAAGTCCATCCATGGACTAAAGAAAAAACAGAAATTCGCATATTACAGTGTAACGGTACATACAAATTATCTTGAATAAGAAAACACTCTTTAGGTTTCCCTAGAAAAATGTAAATGCAAATTATTACAGTCGTTAGCTTTTATTACTGGAAGGTATAATACGTATGCAGATAAAAACAATTACTTAAGTGGAAAATAACTTAATAGTATCTAAATGAACAAAAACAAAATTGAAATGAAAATGTAGAGTATAATAAACCAGGCCTGCAGTGGCAAAGTCAGTGTTCATTTGTAAAAATGTCATGCACAGATATACCTAGATATGTTCTCTTCTTAATAGGAAGCGAGCGCTCATTATGAATTAAATTAAGTTTCTTTCGTGAACTAGTTGTAACAATAAATTTATTATAATGCTTATACTTCAAAGTGCATCCAGCACAGGAAAACATTTTTTTGTAAGTCTTTTTCGATTCATAATCGCCGCATGACTAGTTCTTATAATTGTAATCTCTTGTTTTGTGATACATCCTTTTTCTTCTTTTGTAATAGATTCAAGCTCGAAACTTGTAAAGTTTGTATAAAAACTGAGATACTGTTTATATCTTATATATATATATATACGTATATATTTCATCAGTTTTCCATGTAATTGCAATCATAATTGATTTCATAGATTAATAAATGAAATTGTCATTTTCACTTATCTTCTTCATATCTACCGACATCGTGACAAATCAACTTTTTATAATACAATAGTTGCTCCGCAATTAGAAAACAATAAAAGTTGTTAAACCATCTAATAGGCGCACTTTCTTTTATATTAGGCATGCTTAAACAATATCATCATAATTTCCTGCTTGACAATCTGATTGTATTGTTTTACTGACTAGAATTCGATTAAAATAGATAAGATAACAATATAAAAAAAGGACCTTCCGGCAACAGCCGCAAGAGGTAGGTGGATTTCTTTCGTATGCAACTTTTAAATCATATTAAAGTAATTCAAAATGGTGGATCCAAGACTGAAATTATAATAAGTACGCATAAACGAGTATACATTTTCAATTTCAACGAAATCGGAGCAATTTTAAAGAATTTCAAGATGGCGGATTCAATATGGCGGACATTTTTTAGCAAATAATACTTATGATTATTACCGTTGTCATACAAGTAAAAAAAGATGCAAAAAGTTTGTCAATGCGTAATTTGAAAAATAGAAAGGGGCGTGGCTTTTCAAGAAAAGCGCGAGCTCTGAATATATTTAAGTACATATGCAGATATGTATGCATATTCATAACTTAATTGATTAGATAAAATTCGAGTACAATTCTTGAACTTATAACATTGGTATATACAAGATACTTTTTGGCTAGAAATATTTCACAGGCGTCAAAAAAGTTGTATTAAGTAGCTTACTTTTTAGTTGGCAGGAGCTATAAAGCCTATGACATACATTCAACGATTCAAAATAGATATATTCTTATGTAGAAATGCACTTGGTTTTAAGGAAGTGCTTATAATTTGATCAACTAAAACAACGCTTGTAAGAAAATTATCATAAACGCCGCGCCGTCATAAAAAAAAAAAGTTGTGATAGGGTGGCATATATTCCACTTCAAACAATCCATATTTGCGTCTTTTCTTTTTAACTGTTTGAAGTACTTCAATTTAAAGTCATAAGCGTGGTCATTAATTTCTTATCTGGTCACAAGATACTCAAATAATCAAAGTTTACCTCGAAAATTTGGCGTACGTTTGAATAACAATGACAAATCTTAGATAAAGGGGAATTTTACTAAAACATATGACGTAACATGTGATAGATTAGAGGAGAAATGCCTCAGCGGGCTTATCAAATTTGTATAACAATTGTTTTTTATATCTTCTTCTATTTTTAGTCTTAAAACTATGGCACCAACGAAATCGGAAACAAATGGAAGTGATGAGTTAAAAGAGAAACCCCCAACAACGAATGGAACTGGGCTTGTTGTACCAGATTGGGTGAATGAGGATAACTTCATTGAAATCCTTGAGGAAAATGTTGAAGGATTTAAAAAAATTCTTAAATTTAAAGCTGGATTAACTGGTGGTGCTGGAGAGAACTATGCATCGATAATGTTGCGGGTTGAAGCTAAAGTCGAACTGGAAGGTGTGGTAAACTGTTTTTGTTATAGTAAAAGTAAACACTGAAATTATTGGGATTTTTTCATGATAAATGATGCACAATGATGACTGCAATCGTTATCATCATTCCGTCTTGCTCCATTTAATTTTTTTTAATCACAAACTCATTATGCAGCTGCAGTCAGGAAGAGAAATCTTTTTACATTTCCGATACAACAACCTAAAATTGTGACTATAACTGGCATAGCAACATTCAGTTGTACAAAACATTAATAAAAAGTTTAAGCTTGTCTCGTATCGTATTCACACGAGGTATGCATAAGCACAGCTTGCTTTGAAGACTAATTTTGTGTCGTGTTCTAAATCGTTTACGTTTTGTCCACAATCTATCCGTTCTTGCCTGTTAGACAATGTTTCGTAAGGACACCTAAAGTTGTGGAGATATGCAATCGTTTCAGCAAGAGCAGGCGTTAGTTCCTTTAATTCTGAACATTATGCATTCATTACGTTGCAATCGCTTGAAATGATCCATTCTTGGCAAGTCAAAGTCTAAAATTGAAAATTTCATTTTTCAGATCAAGCCATTCTAAAACAGTTTAAATTACCTTATAGCCTTGATTGCAAATTTTATAAAAAAAAAGTTCTTACCGCAATCTTTCTTTTCAGATGGCTCCACAAAGGAAGTAGCTTACATGATCAAAACAATCCCACAAGGTGAACATGGCGCTTTGATGGTCACCGCGATGGGTCTCTTCCCTAAAGAATCAGCAATGTATGGCAAATACTTACCTGAATTTGAGCAAATGTACCGTGATGTAGGCAAACAAGTAACCTTCGGTCCAAAATTCTACACATTTAAGAAAAACCCTGGTGCTGAATACGTTCTCTTGGAAGATCTAAGTCCTCGTGGTTTTAAAAATGTCAATCGTCTTGAAGGACTCGATAAGGAACACACCGAATCAGTATTGAGAATATTAGCTGAACTACATGCTGTATCGGCGGTACGATTTGAAACCAAAGGCGAGTACGATCCAACATTTATGGCGGGTATGTTCAACGAGAGTAACCGTGAAATTCTTGAAAATATGGGAAAATCAATTCAAGAAATTTACCTAGCATCTTTAGAAACGTATAAAGTAGGCTGTCAGTACAAGGAGCAAGTGGTAAGAGAGGAAAAGTGAACTAATCTCGATGCAAAAAGATCAACTCGATTTTTATTTACAGAAAAAACTTCAAGCTGAAATGACTGATTTGTTCATTGAAGAAAGTAAATTTGATTTGGACGACTTCAATGTCATTAATCATGGTGATTTGTGGGCAAACAACATTATGTTCCGAAACAACGACGAAGGCAAATTGGCAGAGACAGTGCTTGTTGATTTCCAAATCTCAAGATATGGATCAGTTGCGATAGATTTGTACTATTTCCTGTTGTCATCAACCAATTTGGAACTGAAGCTGTCACACTTTGATTACTTTGTAAAGTATTACTATGATTATTTGGTGGAAAATCTGAAACTGTTGAACTATCCTAAGCAAGTGCCGTCGTTAAAGAAACTGCGTATGGAGCTTTTGAAACATAGTTTCTGGGGTAAGAGAACCGTTTAACAAGTTTTGGAGATTTAATGCATTAATTGTCTGAATTTTAGCATTTTCAACTGTAACAGGCGTAATGACAGCGATTCTTTTGGATCCCACTGAGAATGCTAATATAGATAATTTCATCGAAGACGGGGAGGAAGGACAACAATTTAAAAAGCTAATGTATACTAATCCGCGATATGTTAAGCATATGGAAGCTATCCTCCCTTGGCTAGACACTAGGGGGTTATTAGAATAATTTTCGCAATTAAGACATAATTTTATAAATAAAATTGATTCAAATTAAAGTCTGGAATATTTTCTTGAGAACAAGGGCGCATAAGATTTGAAAATTTGTACGAGATGGCGCTTTAGTTCATTTGGTGTTCTCACGGCTGACGATTGTTATTTTTCAAAATAGCTCAGATCGAAATTTGAAGTGAGCAATTGCATTATATCCTCCAGGAAAAATTCCAAATAAAAGAGCTGTAGGTGCACGATAAATTGCCTGATTTAGAACGTTCACAAAAGGAAAGGTACATATATATTCCAATTCAGTTTTTGGTGAAGTTAAAACAGTAGACAGTGACAGCGTTACAGCGTTAAAAATACGCTGATAAAAGCGGAGGTCGTTTTGTCGACTGGAAGGTAGATCATTCCTAAAGAATGGAATGAATGGAAGAGACCTACACTTTTTATTGCCGACTCGGAACGGTGTATTAAAAATCCTTTTCTTGACAGATTATACTCTCGGAAGTTTATCATTGCCTGGCAAGATGCAGTGCCGCGAAATAACTTGTTGTTGCATCAACTGCCTTACCAGTCTAATACGTATTTTTTATTCTGTAACATCTTGGATATTTTCAACGAAAAAGTATTTTTTCCTGAGTCACTAACATTTTTGGAATCTTTTGGACAATTTAGCAAAAGAAAACAGATTTGAAGGTTAACCTATGTGAAGGTTAATCCCGACGTTTACCATCCCGCTTCATAGAATGCAAAAGCCTAAAAAGCTGCAACAAAACATTGACATCAACCCTTGTTACTAACATTGTTATGAGAACTTTCTGTTAGCCAATTCTAACTCATACCATTTGTACTCAACTTTGGCTAGTCAACCTAATCATTGACACATTTCACTATCACATTCTTATCAACTTTTACCATCGTGCCGGGAATTGTTTCAAAGCATTTTCTGCAAAAAGCGTCACCTGGCTTATCTCAAAGCTTTGTGCGATGGTGCATTCACATCCCCAATTCATTGTTTGAAAAATAATGAACAATAGTGGTTTTTGCACGACCATGTATAGCAACAATTTTGGATCACATGTCTACAATATACTAAAAGTTATCAATCACACCAAATATAGACGAAACGTTATTCTTTTAGTCGATAAACAAAAGTCCAACCGTCAAACCTTTTTATCTGCACAATCAATTGTAGTTCAGTTAATTTTAAAGTGGCACCGGGATTGGTTTACATGACAATTGTCTACAAACGTCTGCTGCAGCAATTTCAATCGTGAGTATTGCAATTGTGATTTAATTAAATTTTATGTTCTGTACATTTAAAAAAGAAACATTATAAGGTTGCATGTTATCGTTGAAGAAAAACATTATTGTTTGCGTGATAACTTTATCGGTAACTATGCAATTGAACCGTCATGTGCCTCCCTACACCAGTCAGGTGTATGAAAAGTTTGTAAATTAGAAAAAAATTCAATATGTTCACGGAATTACTTAGTGAATTGTTATTTAGTGAAAAGTTATTTAAAGATCTTAAGAAGAGATTGGGTTCGAAAGTAGTCCGCTGATCAATTTGTTAAAATTAAAGGACCTTCACTTTTTAACTATTTTTGAATTAAAGCATTGTATGCACTATTTCTTTTTATATTTTCATGTATCCTTATTTGTTCACAGTAAATTTGAGTACCATTGGACCGATTTTAATAAAAGTTTTCACCGTTGGATAGCATTTAAATACAAAAGATATATCTGCTGACTTATCCTTATTCTTTATTCAATATTTTGTGCTAGACGTCTAGGTCTATCTATTGAAGATTCGGAATTAGAAAGTACTAGTAGAAAAAGGCTACAGCTAAAATCATTTGTTTCAATGCACACAAAAAGCAACGCAAATTTTTTGGTTTTGGTGATTATATAAATACAATAGATATGTGTAGCACATGCAGTCCATAGGACTATAATCGATTTTACAGACCTTAAATCCGATTCTAACTTTCAAGGTGAAAAATGTATTCATTGATACTCGTGACATTGATTTACTGATTGATTGATTTTTGTTATTTTCGATTTAAAAAGCTTATTTCGATAAGCGCAACTCATTAGCTACCTGTGTAGCTATGCACGAGACGAAACAAAAGCAATAAATTATGCAATCATAAACAATCGTCTTATCTCTTCAGTATAATATACTTTGTTATAAAGAATTTTCCTTTCCTGTAGGCTAAAGGTCTATCTATACTTTCTTTTAAATCTGAATACCATTTCTATATTGTGTTGATACTGCAATGACTGCAATGACTTAAACTTCAACAAATGTTGATGAGAAAAAAACAAATTACTTACATTTTTCTAAAATTGTTCGTTCTTTAAACTTTTTTGTTTATGACGCCAGTCGCTGAGTCATAAAATCAACAATTTTACTTGTAATAAACCCTTGAGGAAGTAAAAAATGTACGAAATAAATTCCCGGTCACTGCAAAGCAGTGATAAGTTAAAGTTTTACATATAAATTTAACTTACCACTGCAGTTATACCAGCCTGATAACTCATACAGTTGGCGCTAGAAATCTAATGACAATTTCTGTAGAAACTTGATAAGATACTGGCCTAATCCGATGCGATCATGATAACTAAAAGCACACTAGATTGTCTTTTATAAAAATGTGTTAAAAATGAAAAAAATCACAAACGACTTTACGACTCAGAATGTTGGATCACTTTAAGTGCAAGCTTAAGCCACAGCTCATGCCAATTTAAATCTCATCTACCATGAAGTGTACGAAGGTTTTAGTGGTGATCTCGTATTGATGTCCTTGATAGAAGTTAAAGCCAAGTATACGTAGGATGACAGATGTCTTCTCTATCTGTCTTTCAATACACTACCGCTCATAAGTATTTGCACACCCCTACAAATTTTTATATTCCAAGTGTGTCTACCCAAGTCTTACTATTTTATGACATGGGTAATCAAAAATTCAGAATTTTCTGAAAATTAAAATTTAAATTCTGAAATCGTGGCATCGACGACACGATTTTTTAAGCAAAAAGTGATACCTACGTACGCTGATATAAAGTCAACTATACTTTCAGCACTGCAGTATTTTATAACCATTTTATTGTTTGCGGATCTAATTAGCAATATTTGATTAGCACGGCAAGCGACTATTGGAGGTTCAGTTTCATTTGTGCGTCGGCTATTATTTATACTCGGAGCGTATGAGAAAAAAAGACAATTTCAGAGAATTATTAGTATCAAATGCAAATATAATTAAATTAATATCTTTCATGTTAAAGATATAAAGTTAATTTTTTTGATAAACCTATTGTGCAAATGATTGTTTTGAAGAATTGGTAATTTCCTGTCAAAACCATTTCTTTTTTTGTATGTTTAAGACAAAGACTCTTGATTTATATATCGTAAAACTTGCGTTAGTTTAATGTGAATAAGCTTTTTCTATTATTTATTATCACATTAGAATCAGAGAAAAATTATCAAATTCGTGATAAAGGTGCACATGACTCTTAGCAAGTCAAAGATCTAAACAACTTGTGAATTGAAGTGTATTTTAAACCGTATTTTGCTAAGAACATCAAGTGATAACTGAACTTGCAATCGCATGTGCATATCTTCTTGGAGGAATAAACCATTCATGGTGATAACCAATCTTAAAGGTGCCTAGGTATATAATTTATCTTTTTTTCGCACTAGTAGCACTCAAGAGATTACTGATATTCTTATATTGTTATTGCAACAGATTATCTTCAAGATTGAAGACAATTTGTCATGTGTTTCCGCGTGTACACATTCTTTGAAATCCTCTCGTGAACTCGTCAATAAGCCCTTCTGCACCTCGCCATCGATAAATTCATTGGTAAGTAAAACTGTCCACATTTTAGATTCTGGAGGTTCTAATGTTAAAGTTTATATTCATACTGGGTCGATTCGTAAGTCAACTTTTCCTGCTTCATCTAAGAAGTCATCTATCTTGTTTTGCTTATCTAAATGATAATAAGATATCTAGCTTTTCTATGTAGATGAACCTGAAGATGTTCCACCAGATTTCTCTGTGTGCATTATCTAGAGCAATTTCTAGTATGTTGTCCCATAAAATAAGTCTCATGTTTACTTTATTACTTGTGACATATGGTTGTCATCTCTGAACTCAAATCCACAACGTAACTAGCTATTGTGTCACAGTTAAAACATGCTCTCATTTATTTATTATCTGTATTATAGTAATAGCACGCTAATGGACAAGTTCATGGACAATATAGCTACTCTTTCCCCTCTTGGTGACATTCAAAATGATTGTATAATCTATTAAAGTTATTATTTTGCAGTAAATGAAATAAGCTGACATCATTTGATTGTACTTAATTGCGTGCAATGAACTTAATTGTAGACTATTCATTTAAATTGCAATAAATACCCGTGGTACCCGATCAACTTGTATTTAATTGTGGTTTGTAGGCACAACTCAAGATCAAAACAGTTAATATTGTTTAATAATTCTACATGTGGTCAGGAATACCTACATTTAAACACTTCTTTGGTCATAAGTCCATCAGTACACACAAAAGGAATGACTTAAAGGTTTTGTAAATGACGTTTGTGCAGTCATTCTCGGAATTTCAAAGAGCTTAAAATGTAAACCACTACCACACTTCTAGTTGAAAGTCGATTTAATGGGGAATGCAGTCTTCTTTTTCTTTGTTGATTACTTGAATAAAACTGTGTCACTGGAACTTTGTTTTTACTGCCCTTTTTTACCTTTGCTTAATCATGTTGACCTAGAAAAGTCCAATGACCTATAACTTTCACATCTCTACAGATTCAACATTATCTTGGCTGTTTGGCTGTACAGCTCTACATGATTCATCGTTTTTTTTTTTTTTTTTTGAGATTTTACCAGCAGATTTTCATTCAGTAGATGAGTGGTTTATTTACTGTTTTTGTAAAAATCTTGTGAAGTGAAGTACATAAGTAGGTACTACCAAAAAAAGGGTGTGATCTCGTTGCTTGATGGATTCGATTTTCAGGCAATAGGTGATGAAATCAAATTACTAACCCTGTCAAATGGTCAACATCAATAATTGTTAAGACAAAGATCACTGGTCCAAGATGACAACTTTGAATGTCCAAAGTGGTGTCAATTGGACCCAGACTTTGAAGGTTGAAAGTAGTTATTCCAACGGCATTTCTCTAAGGAGGATGCACATACATATGTATGAAAAGCCTTGCTGAAGTCGGTGAGTTAAAAACATCATGATCTTTGGACAGTTTAAGTGCGATTGTCAAGAACCTAATCGTAAAATTGCAACATCGGGCTGCTCAATTTGGTGGAATAGGAACATCACACTTAAGATCGCATGTTTCTACAATAGCTTTCTTTTTGCACAAACTTTAACCCTTTCTAATTGCTCTCCTTTTTCTCCTTTTTTTTAGAAAATGTCATCCACACTGAACGGAACAAATGGCACAATAAGCTCGTCAGAGCCGGAGATCATCCTTACTAAGGCAATAAACGTGCCCGAATGGATAACACAAGACATCTTTGCAAATGTCATCAAATCTGACATTGGAGAATATTCGAAAATTGTTAGCTTCACTGTGGGTCCAGTGGCTAAAGCTGGAGAAAACTTTTCATCCGTAATGTTGCGAGTGACTATAGAAGTGGAACTTACTGGTAACTAGACTTGAACATAAAATAAGTGGCACCTCATTTATTTGCTTTTCAATTACAGGGGGTAGTTCGAGCAAAATAATTTCTTACATTCTAAAGACGAACCATGCAAACCCAAGTATGTCATCTTTTCTCGACCTGCTAATGCTGTTCCCCAAAGAGCAAGAAATGTACGAATCAATTATTCCCAAGTTTGAAACTCTATTCAAGGAAGCTGGGAAGACTGTAACTTTTACGCCAAAGTCTTACAAGTTCACAATGAATCCTCCAGTTGATTATCTACTGTTGGAGGATATTTGCAGGAAAAGTTTCCGCAATGCTAATCGTCTTACCGGTCTTGACATGGTTCATATGAAAGAAGTTCTCAGCAAATTGGCACAATTCCATGCTGCTTCGGCATGTGTCCATGAACGAAATGGCAACTATGCAGATCGTTTTATGTATTCAATTTTCACAGAGAAATATCGAAGCATTTTGACCACATTGAATAAGTCTGATGTATTTTTGGCTCACCTCAGGAAGTGGAAGAACTGTGAGCAATATGCTGAGAAGTTGGTAAGTAAAAGGAAGTCCTAGGGAATTCTTTTCTTAATCCAATGGTTTTCTTTTTAAGGCTGATAGCGATTCTTATCTAGTGGATCGAATTATACAAGCTGCTAAGTATAATCCCAGTGAATTCAATGTGCTCAACCATGGAGACTTTTGGAGCAACAACATAATGTTCCAATACGATGCGTTTGGCAAAATCAAGGAGACTTACTTCGTTGATTTCCAAATTGGAAAATATGGAAGTCCTGCTTATGACCTTTACTATGTGATCTTCACATCGGCTCAGCTGGATATAAAGTTGTCACAGTTTGACTATATGGTGAAGTTCTATCATGACAACTTGATTGAAAACTTGAAGCTGTTGGAGTACCATCGGCCATTGCCAAAATTAAGGAACTTGCATATGGCCCTGCTGAAGAACGGATTGTCAGGTAGGAACAAGTTAATTCAAAAGTCGATTTAGTATAATATTTGAAATTTATTTTAGCCTACTCGGTTGTTTCGAAGATCCTTCCTGTTGTCATGCTGGATGTAAATTCATTCAATAATGTCGATACCAAAGACGATAACAAGCTGAAATCTGTAATGTATAGCAATCCCAATTATGTCAAGGCGATGGAAGTTATAATGCCCTGGCTGGATAACAGAGGCCTGTTAGATTTATTTTAAAGTGCTGTAGACTTTAGAGTTTATGAGTAAAGTAAAGTTTAATCGTCTTCTTTAAAATGTTTTTGATTTTGAAAAGCCTTTGATAACCTCATGAGCTTTTGCGGATCCAAGAAGGTGGGTCTTTTAGGTACATCAAAGGAAAAGAAGAGCAACGAGCTCGATCGAAAGTAAGTAATGAAGTCTTTGGAAAGAAATCATGGTTTTGGCAGTTTACCTCTATAGCTGTGTGCCACTTTTTCTTTTTTTTCTGTTGGCTAATATCATTTTCAAAGGCTTGTGTCTTAAGAAAACAAATTTGCATGCAGTCTTGACGGTTACATAAAAAGAAAACAAAATTAAGCGCAACAACCCATAGAGACCTAGCTTCTCGGAACCACGAATGGAGGGGATATACAGTTTTGTTGTTAACTCCGAGCTGCGGATTGAGAAGATGTTCCATGACAAATTATTCTCTTGGAGGTTTGTCATTGAAGTGGCGCTGCAAAAAGTTTAGTTTTTTTGCTGACTCGAACCTATGTCAGTTCGCTTAGCAGTCCAACGCATTAACAATTCATGGCAACCAGCCAGTTTTGACAGTAGTTTCCTTTTAATTGAATGGTTACGATTGACTTCTCAACTGAAAACAAAATAACAGATTCGTATAGTCGAGTTGACACATAGTCTAAGTTGATTTTCGCTTAAACTGTGAAATCCACTTGCAAGTTATGCAAAAAGAATGTGGAATTCCTTACCTTACTCCTCATTACAATCCACAAGCACCAACATGCATCAAAACCTCCTTTTACTTCCTTTTAATGTTTCTTATAATTTTGATGTATTGGACGATATCTTGAGCGTGTGTGTTTTATAAGAAGACACACAAAATTACTTTTTTAACTAAGCATAGTATCTAACATTGTATCCATGTTTT
The DNA here is from genome assembly GCA_951813785.1 of Criorhina ranunculi. NCBI lineage: Eukaryota > Metazoa > Arthropoda > Insecta > Diptera > Syrphidae > Criorhina > Criorhina ranunculi. Next base: position 88,611,238 of record OX638381.1, on the reverse strand, counting down.
TCTCTTCCCCTAGGTGAATTCAAAAACGAGCCATCAGCATAATAAGTCACGAAGTTTTGCTGGACAAACTCCCAAAATTTTTTTTTTATTTTAATATCTATTTTTATTTTAAGAACTTTGCTTTATAGTGTTCATTAGAATCGACGACATAGGGTACGACACGATTAGTACACACTTATTGCAACTTTTCTGCATGTTCCTAATAATAAGCGTTTATCAAATGAACTTGTTAGTTCATAGCCTGGAGACCAGTTAATAGATCAGTTGAGCCCCGAAAATGAGAACCGCCTAAATATGTTGAGCTATCAAATTGATAAACGACATTTTGTCCAACAACCAATTACTTTCAATTGCCTCTATAATCATACGAAAATAGATTTAAATTACCGCACAAACAAAACGCTTATTAGGCACCCAAAAACGATGCCGACTTATACATAAGCTTGTTACGCATTCTTATTTTTATTCAAATTAAGCTTAGAACATTTTATGTAAAAAGGGCGTTATATAACTTCTAAAAATTATAAGATTTTGACCCATTTACTCGTAGTTCAGTATGCAGATTCGAAATGATTCTTTGAGGTGGAGATGTTCCGGTTTTTTTTACACATTTATCGAACATTTTCCACTATAATAAGGAATTGTATCTAAAGTTATTTCTTTATCTTATCTGTACAGAAGGAAATGCTAATTTTGATAAAATCTGTAGGTATCTGTAAAAACTTACACAATCTAAATTGAGGGAAAACTGCAAAATCATTGTCAAAACATTAAAAATAAAAAAAAGCTTAATTACTACCTGTCTGTGTCGATTCTGCTAATGAAGTTGCTAATTTCAATAGTTTCGAATCTATGTAGGTATCTCTTGAATTATTTAAATGCACACACAGTCATTTTAATAAGCTTTGAATGCTAACAACATTTGACATAAGTAAGAAGCTCGTGTTTGAAGATCGGCTTCACATTTTGTATTTAGTTGTGAGACTTAACGCACCGCGTTGAGAGAAAATACTTACAGTAGCAGTTAGTTTAAATTTAAATTAAATTGTGTGTTTAATAGGTAAATAATAATTAATTAGCAAGAACTTGGCAGAAACCTACGAAAATTACAAAATACATATATAGGTTGAATTATTGTGCATTTTTTGAAAAAAAAAAAAATTAATTTTTGTGCTGTGTCATCTTTCTTTTTATTCTATTGGATATAAATTATCAAAGCAAACAAAAAAAATGTCCAATGTGCTAACTTAAAGGCTTGACGTTGATGGGAAGCCTGTTCTGTTCAATTTGAACAATTTTCTTTGATGGGAAACGAATTTATAAAAGAGCACCCATCACTTCAATCAAAAAGGATTTTTTTGACATTGATCCTTGAACACCGAATGACTAGAGATTAAATTTTGATGTTGGTGCAAATATTTGACTACAAGTGAAACTACCATCATTCTATGTCAGAGAATATGTACGTTGTGGCTCTTGTCTGAGGGTTTGACCGAAATTGAATGCTGCTATGCTCGAAAACTTAAATAAGTTTGACTTTTTTGTGCTCAACTTATACTGAATTTTAGTGATTTAAAGCAATGGGAGTTTGCAGTTTTTACTAACACGAACATCTGTCCGACTAAATAGACGCTTACGTGGTATTTTTCGAATTTCAAATTATAAACAATTACAAAGATGGACGTTTTATAAATAAGTAGTATTGAACAATTTAGACTGCTTAAAAACTGTAAGTCCCTTCCATTTGTGCGAAAAATATAACCTCTTGTGACTGACTGTCACACCGAATACTTGTATTTTTCGATAATTAAGCCACGATTAAAGCCGTCTCATCCACAAGATCCTAGCCAATGATTCTAAGCTCAAATCACAACGTTTCGCTTTGTTCGGTCCCGGGACTAAGAGCCGTCAGTGGAAATGAAAAGGCCGATGTACTTCGCACAAATATGGTCAAAACTGAACCCAGCATATCAAAGAAGGCAGAATCCAGGCCAGAATCGACTGGCAATCCACCTTAAAATAACGTATATACCAACTTTTGCAGCGGCTGTGAAAGACGACCCCACACTCTTCCACTGCGACTACCTAAGCCTCAGTACAAGCCGGGAAAACTTCCAACTCTTCCACCGGAGGCCATTCGGGGCGGTTAAGGCAGGCGAAAAATAGATAGGTTAGGTACAGTTAGGAGAGGTTCACAATGGGGAACACAATTGATCCATAATGATGTAAATTTAATTTTGTTGACGGTTTTCTGCAAAAGCGCACTCCATGTGCAGATTAAAATAATTGCAGTCGTCAATGAATGAAGGTAATCAGTTGTTCAAGTACCGGGAGAGATCGAATTTCTGATATCGCACAAAAAATCGCACGAGCCTTCTCGCTACTAGTCATAATCATATCAGATAATGCATGAGAAAGCCTTAATTTAAACTTAAACCTACATCATAAGTAGTAAAGTGACTTGTGGTTTAATTTGTGTTATAGGAAGTAGTTTTCAAGTTGAACTCTAACCCGAAGATCATATATGGCTCCCCAAACTTTGGAATAAAATGCTGAGAATGTCTATCAAAAAGATCGATTCTGATCTTGTGCGAATACCTAATAATTTGTGGGGCAAAATCAATCTCATCTTTGACGTAGTTTTTTTCTTGATAAGATAAGCGACATCGCGTGGCCTAGACAATGAATAAAATTACAAGTCACTTTCTGTTTATATGTATCATAATATCCTTATCTACTCGACGTGTGCCTATTGCTTGTGTGTGGTAACTAAGTCCACACTTATTGTTTATCACATTATCTTTTAAATACCATTTTTATATAATGATTTTAATTTTTTTTTATTATAATCTAAGGTACGATAGTAAGCGTATAACAGAAATTTTTCCCACCGATTTAAGGGGACTTTCTGACGGGTTTAGAAATAATTTTCGAAAAACTTTCTGGTAGGCAGTGTGACCTTATTTTATGTGCATTAAAATTAAAGAAAATGTGATTTTTTTAGCACAAGTCTTAATTTCAACTACACGCTATTTTCAGACGCAGTTATAATTATGGCACCAAACAAAATATCAGTGGATACAGCTGAAAATCCCAGGAGAAATTTCCTGATTCCAGAATGGGTAAAGGAGAACTATTTTCAAGAAATACTTGAAAAGGACTACCCTAACTTGGAGAGAATAGTGAAATTTACTCCAATTGCAGCAACAGGCCCCGGTGAAAATTACACATCAATTATGCTGCGAGTTTACATCGATCTCCAACTAAAAGGTGAGTAAGACCAAATGCAGCTTATAAATAAAAAATAAAACAAGTTTCATCCACTAGATAGCACTACATTACAAGCCTCATATATTCTCAAAACAATGCTTGAAGGAACAGAGAGTGGTGCAATGATAAAAAATATGAATTTGTTTCCCAAGGAAAGAGAAGTCTACCAAACGATATTGCCGGAGTTCGAGAAACTCTATGCAGAAGCTGGCAAGGATGTCCAATTTGGACCACGTTGTAAATTTGTCGAAGAGTCACCCGAAAGGATAACATTAGTCATGGAAGACTTAAAGCAAAGACAATTCCAAAATATTGATCGTCGTTTTGGTTGTGATTTTGTGCATGTCGAGCAAGTCCTAAAAAAATTGGCAGAGTTCCATGCAGCATCTGCAGTATACCATGAACGTTGCGGTCCTTATTCAGAGTACTTTAATCAGTCCTTCTTCAGTGAGAAGAATCGAGAGTATTCCGAGAAGCTCGGTGAATCAAAACGGAAAATGTTCTTAAAAGCATTGTCAGATTGGGGCGGTTGTGAGAAATACATCGATATGTTCGTAAGTATTAAACACAGGTTGGTTGATACAACAAATAAATGTGCATTCAATTTATTTCAGCCAACTCCGAGCGATATAATATCATGGTTTATAAAAAACCAAGAACCCGATCCGGATGAGTTTGCAGTTCTTAATCACGGCGATTGTTGGTCAAACAATATAATGTTCCAGTACAATGAGGACGGTGGCATTATTGAAACCTATTTTGTGGACTTTCAAATGGGTAAATGGGGTACACCTGCACAGGACTTGTATTACATGATAACAACCTCAGCGGGCTATGATATTCGAATCAAGGAATTCGATAGATTCCTGAGGATATATCATGAAAATTTAACTGAGAATTTGAAACTACTGCAGTATTCAAAACCAATTCCAACATTAAAGGATATTCATATTCTTATGATCAAGAACTCACTATGGGGTGAGTTCACAGAAACTAAGTTAATAAGGGTTGTTACTACAATAAATTTTTGTATTACAGGTTACTTCACAGCGACGAGTACCCTAATGCCGATATTAATAGATCCCGTCGAAAACGCCAGCATTGACAGTATGATAAATGATGAAAAATTCCTGCATACAATCATAATGAATCCAAGATATGTGAAAGCAATGAAGCAGCTATTACCTTGGTGGGAGAACCGTGGTCTCTTTCAATTAGATTCATGAGACTTGTTGTGAAATAAAATTTTGAGAAATCGTTTTATGAAATATACCTATACCTACCTATACATATGTAATCGTAGTTGCATTCTATCAGTTTTATTTAGCTAAAAACAACAAAGCAGCCTTAGGGAAGTGGGTTGATAGTACTTGTGTGTCCCGGACATTCTTCGCTCAACACCCATCTCCACAAGCTGGTCCAACAAATATGTGCCAACTCTCCGTGAAAGATCAAAAATCTGCGATGATTTAACTGCAATCAAAGAATAGGTGAAAGGAGTTGACTTTGAAGTAAATGAGGACAGAAACAAAACCATCTGTCCACCATCTAGGACAAAGCATTACTTTATTCCACGTAAAAAACCACTTTGGAGAGAAAAATTTTTCGTCGAATATTTGATACGATGAGGGCGAATGAAGGACAAAATATAAACGTGAACTCTGTGAGCTGAATCAAGATGTAAATGTAGTCAAAAATGCCAAAACACATCGATTACACGCTTGGCCACTTCAAGCGAATGGCCAATAATGATCCAGCTAATAAGATCTTCAAATCACAGTCCGAAGGTAGGCTTTAATGACATCACTATCTGTGACCTTTGTGGAGAAGGCAACGAGATGGTGGAACACTACATTTGTTATTGTCCTGCCTTTGCTCGTATCGTGGCAGATTTTTGGGGCTGATGTGATGAGTGCTAATAATCTAAGCTCGTTGTTACTGAGGTTTTATCAATGAAAATACAGTAAAAGGGTTGTACCTGTTTGTAGTACGATGGACCTGTTCTTGCATCTAAGTGCTCCAGCATAGTGTTTCAACACCCCGATAGAAAAAAAAAAGAAGTAAAAGTATAGACAACTCTTCTCCTTCTCTGTACTTGTCCAGTGCTTTCCAAAAGAAGGAAACTTCAACTGGCAGCATACTTCTTCGATAGTAAATAAATATGTATGTCATGTCCGCCCAAATCCTAATAAGGTGCTCCAACTGGTTCTGCGGATAATTTTTGCTAAATAAATACAATGGACCTTCTTCTGATCTAAGTATTTCTGTGCCTAGATACAGACAAGACAGCTACTCTAACCCAAACCTATAGATCAATGATTTTGCAAAATTTAATATACTTTGAATGTATAAGGTGAGTAAGTACTTGGAAATAAGGTATGTTATGTTGCATAATAGACACGAAGAACATTTTTACCTTGAACCATATTTTGCATAATAATAACAATAAAAGATTATAATAAACGTATTATACAACCGACTAAAGATAATTGCTAATTCAACGTATCTTTGCTGTACCCAACAACCAATTTAATCACTAATTATTATGACAAGGCATATTTACTATCTATTTTCAAAACTCATCGGCAAACGACTATTGAGATTTTTGTTTTTCGTTTTTTATTAACGTCTGGCATCGAATAGCAATGGCAATATTTGGGAAAATTCAACTAAGATAATTGAACAGGTTTTACGTTGATTTCTAATAAATTTGATGACGTTTCTACATAAGTTTATAGCACGCACATACATACATAAGTGTGCGTAAATTTTGACATTTCTGCAAAAAAAAAAAAACAATTTGATAATAAAGTTAACTACAATCAGTTCAATTGGTTCTTTACAATCGGACAGACGTCTCCGGATAAAATATTCATTTGGAAACTAGTACCAGTACGGGTACGTAGCTTACAGTATTAGCATAGCATGTACATAGTTCTTGAATCTAGATAAGTGCTATAAGTTGACAGAATGTGTCTATATCTCAAAGTTTTAAGTGAAAGTTTGCATGTTGATATGCTTTATCAATTAATTAAAAGATTTATATTTTTTATTTAATCAGATACACAATTTAAGAAAGCATAAGTTTAAAATTTAAAGAAAAGTCAGAATATAATATGGTGATAAGATCGAAATTTTGTGTTCGAGATAAGTTCAGATATATGTAGATTGTGGAGGAACCCTTTGTAATCTCGAAGCGTGTGCGTATGAAAAAAATGAACTTTCGACATGGCGCGGTGGATTGTGTCCTGATTTTTAAATCAAAACGGATTTTTTCAATTTAAAAATATGAAAATAAAAAATTCTGCAATAAGTTCAATGAATTTTTATTTTAGTAGATACGTTGTGCAGTCGCTCCTTAAACTGAAGATTATATAATAAGTTTTCTGGTCTCTGACCTGAAGGACATACAACATATTTTTATAATTAAATTGAATGACAACACTTAAAATTTTTTTTCCAAAGAGTGACTAAGCACAAACTTGAACATTATAGCACTTTTAATAAGATTTTTTTTGTTTTTACAATACATATTTATTTTTTCAAGAACATATTAGATACTTCTCAAAATGTCATCTAATGGCGAAGTTGACGACATAAAAAATCCAAACGAGTTTCTTAATATTCCCGAATGGATCAATGAGGATCTTTTCCGAGAAACTTTGGAAAATGACATTCCAGAGTATTCCAGAATAAAACGTTTTACATCTGTAGCCGCAATCGGTCCTGGAGAAAACTACACATCAAGAATGTTACGTATCCATATAGATGTTGAATTAAAAGGTAATTAAATTTGAAATTTAAATGTTGTAATAATGTGTTTATCCAATAGATGGCAGTAGTATCGCAACTTCATATATTGTAAAGACTGCAGTTGAAAATAAGGAATCCCGAAAAATGATTGAATTAGCAAACTTTTTCCCTAAAGAAAGAGAAATGTACGAAACAACTTTGCCAACATTCGAGCAACTTTATGCCGAAGCTGGTAGGATAATCCGATTTGGTCCGGTTTTGAAACACGTTCAAGCTACCCCCGAACATATAACCATAGTTATGGAGGATTTAAGCCAACAAAATTTCTCAAATATCGATCGCCTAGTAGGTTTGGATTTTATTCATATAACAGAAGTCTTGAAGAAATTAGCAGCATTCCATGCAGTCTCTGCACTGTATTATGAACGATTTGGACCATTTTCAGAACAATTATCCCATAGTTTGTTTAGTGAAAAGTATCGGGGAATGTTTAAAAAATTTGGTTCTGGAACAGATAAATTGTTTATTAATGTTCTCCAAAAGTGGGGTGATTGTGAAAAATATATTCCTCTATGGGTAAGTAGGTTCCTACATAAAATTAAGAATAATGAAATATCTTTTACTTTTAGCCAAATCCAGATAAACTCTTTGATTGGTTCATAAAAACATCCAATTCAAATCCAAATGAATTTAATGTTCTAAACCATGGAGACTGCTGGTCAAATAACATAATGTTCCAGCATAACGATGAGGGCGATATAACCGAAACATACTTTGTTGATTATCAAATAACCCAATGGGGTTCACCAGCACATGATCTTAGCTACTTAATCACAGCATCAGCGCATTATGATTTACGTATCAAGGAATTCGATCGATTATTGAATATCTATCATGAACACTTGACAGAGAATCTAAAACTTCTCAGGTATTCAAAACCGATTCCAACTTTGAAGGACATTCACATAGCTATGATTAAATATTCTTTGTGGGGTGAGTTTAGAATTGGCTTTTTTCATGACAACGGTTTACAAGTGTGTTATTTCAGGATTCTTCACTGCCACATCAGTATTATCAGCTATTTTGGCAGACCCAGACCATAATGCAAACGTAGATAATTTATTGGCTGAGAACGATGAAGGAGATATATTCCGAGAGAAAATTTTGATGAATCCGAGATATGTAAAAGCAATGAAGCAACTCCTGCCCTGGTGGTTAAATCGAGGACTTTTTGAATTTTGAACTTTTCAATATTTAATTTAAAAAAAATGTTTAAACATAATAAATTCGTTTACGTGTTTGACGGAAGTTGTGTTTTGTGATACATTCGTAGGAACCGGAACTAATCTCAGTCGTGGTGTGTTTTCGATTAATAATTTAATAATACGCCTATAGGCGTAAACTAGATTTTGGGCAGAAGTAGGTACTTGAAGTAAACAAACTTCTTTAGCGATGGAAGTACAATTGCAACGAAAAGGAGAAGCTATTTTAAATCGACACCAAATAAGTTTAATTTTTATCATTCGTACTGTGTTATAAGGACACTTTCCTATTTTAGTTGTGAGTTACAATTTCTTACACAAATTTCATAGTTTCTCACCACCAAGGCGATAGTCCAAGAACTGTTGTCAAAAAATCGAATTTTCTTACTAGGGAGTGGAGTAAACCGATAGCAAAAGATCAGGAAGACCAAAAGTAACAACAAAAACAAAGGATAAGGAGCTATATAAAATATTCACATTGAGCAGAATAGTAGTAATAGAAAGTTTGATTGAAGGTGGCGAAGAAGTGTTGTAAGTGACAGAGTACATAAGGATTGAAGCCATGGTGTATGGACTTACGAGTCCAAATATGAGGTGTTTGGAACTAATGGAAGGGTCTATGTGAGACGATTGGGTCAGGAAAAGATGTTGCATGATTGACTTGCGTCAACTGCAGGATAAAGCAGAGTACACTTACATACAGAACAGGGTGAGGGCATAGCGAAAAAAGAAAGGAATACCTATGTTTGGCACGTCAACCCGTAGAGAGCCAAGAGCATATTAACCCTTTTAAGATTGCAGGATTTCTCATCAGTGCTGCGCGCAGGACTCCGAGGGATTCGGAAAACCGTGAGTACGCTTAACTTTTATTCTTTTTTTGATTTTTTTTTTGCCACTAGAGGCAGAAGTAGGACAGTGTTCTTTTGAATTTATTGTATTTAAGAGCGAAAAACAAGATGTGCGTGTAAATGTTCTTTGCGGACGGGTGTGTGAACTCCGGTGTGAACTGGGGTGGACATGACGAAACTTACAATTACTGACTAGGACGTGACGACTTACGAACTTTCCAGGGCTATCTCCTGCAACATCGGTCATGGGAGATAGCGCAGGCTGTGTCGCAAGGCACGTAGGGTGGGCTGGCCAACCTTTGCCAACAACATCTGGCATATCTCGGGTTCTTGACGAACCTTATCCTGGAGAGATACGGGAAAAGAGCGTGCGTTAAGGGTTGTGTTAAGGAACGTCTTAAGATAGTTAGGTCTAGTATAGGTTTAACTTTAAGTGTTAGTGCAGTTTAGGTTTAATTTATGCTAGTTAGGGTAGTATCGCGAAGATCTTTTCCTGCCTTTCTGCAAGGTATTGGCATAGGTCCATGGACAAATGTTCTTTCCTTTTCTCTCTAGCTTCTCTGTCCGTCTGCTGTCTATTTAGGGCATTAGGGAACTTAATCTTCTTTAGCTTGTTACATGGGCACGAGATTTTGTGTGCTGAGCAGGTGGTGCAAGGTGGGGTTGACAAGAACTACCCCCGTCCGACAAGCTGAGCTGAGCAACGACATACATACATAAATATAATACATATGTACAATTTTAAGAAAATAAAAAACCACTTAAAAAAAAATATTTCGCACCACCCTGTATTTATAAGTACCAATCTTGAAACAGTCTTATCAACACCAAAACAAAGATAAATTGTTATAATCTTTAAGCTTACATACATAAAAAAAGCTTTCGTTCTCAAATTATTATCGATCGACGACACGATCACATTAATCGTTCCCCCAGAGCAACGCTGTGTGCATAAACAGCTATCAGCTGTTCCCTTATTCAAATCATATTAGAATAATTAGACGGTTAGCTTTCCATCAACGGGCAAAGAAGAGTAAAAAAAATAAGTAAATAAACTAAAAAGAGAATCTAAAGAGAAGAGAAGGCACGACATACCACGTGAAACTAATTCATTATTCGTATACCCAAGAAAAAGCCCGCTTAACTCAATTACTTAATCAGGTGACTTCAGTGATATTTTTCATCGTTCAGCAGGAACAGTGGTCGTATTTTTTTTTTTTGGAAGCCATGGGAACTGGATCAAAGACATACCAACCACCAGAATGGTTGACAGCTGATTTCCTGCAAGATGTCCTCAAGGAATATTTCAAAGACGACACAATTCAAATCAAAGAAATGAACGTGCGTAGTGCTTGTTCGGAAAAGGGTCAAGGTTTTGCGAGTGAGCTGCACAGAGCCACATTCAGTTTGGTGAGGAATGATGAACCTGGGAAATTTTCCGTGATCATAAAAGTGAGTAAGTGCTTTAATTGGACGGTTCTTGTACGTGCTAATGGTGTCTCTGATTTGTAGGATCATCCAAAAGGATTCACTGGAATGGTTGCACAAAAAAACAAACTTTTCCATCGTGAAATTTCTAGTTATAAAGATATTTTACCTAGAATCGAAGGGCTTTTAGCTACTATTGGAGATAATACCAAGCTTTCACCAGCCTGTTACTACACTACCGAGTCACCAGAACCCTTCTTGATCCTTGAAGATATGGAAGTTAGCGGGTATGAAGTGTTCGAAAGGAAAAGACTCCTCAACTTGGACTACGTTCTACCGACAATCGAGAAAGTAGCTAAACTGCATGCTTGTTCAGCGGTTTTAGCTTCACAGGATCCTGAATCCATGGAATTCTTTTACGAGGCACCCATTTCTCGCAATCCAGAGAGGAAAGATTTTCTGGGATTTTTTCCAGTGAATATTCGGTGCGTTGCTGAGGAGGTAGCCCATTGGAAGGGATATGAAGAAATCACAGAAAAGTTATTTAAATTATCAGAGAATGTACTGCAAGGTGCTGTATCAATGTACGAAAGTCATGTGCAGGGTTTTCGTGTTTTCAACATTGCTGATTTGTGGATTAATAACTTGATGTTTCGATTGGATGAGAATTTGGAACCGCAAGATGTAATTATGGTAGGGGGTATGAAAACCTAAGTACAAAACAAAGTTTTGAAGTATTTATTCTCTGTTTTAGTTGGACTATCAGTTGGCTTACTTTGGGTCGCCGGCGACTGATCTCACGTATTTTCTTTTTGGTTCGCTGAACGAAAATGTTCGAAAGGTGCATTTTAAATTTATTGTAAGGGAATACCACCGACATTTGAAGAATACTTTGGAGAAGCTTGATTATAGTGGGCACATTCCAACACTGAAGGAAATTCATATAGAAATTATCAAGAACAGTTTAATTGGTGAGTAATTTATCGATTATAATTCTGGTGTTCCGCAAGGGTCTGCTTTATGTCTCATTAAATTTTCTTTTCCAAGTTGATTGTGGTGCTTTAACGGTCAATGAGCAGCTTTCTGCGTCACTGCTCGTATAGTTCGTTATTGAATCCTCTCCTTCAACGTCTGCGGGTAGGCATATCCTCCGAAGAATTTTTCGAAACGATTAAAAATATCTTCACCCGCCCGTACTCTATGAAGTCCATGCCTCATGGCCATAAAGCTTTCGGTTAACTTCTAATGAAACTTCATTACCATAGGAAAATCTAGATCGACAAGCTGATTGACTACCTTAAAATTACGTTCTGTCCGATTTGTGACTCCTTTTATTTTCTTGGACTTAAGTTTCGATATACATAGCTATCTTTACTTCGTCCAGGTCAGGTTGACAGAATTGTTGGGCCTGACAATGGCATTTGGATGGCTGTCGCTGTTACAAAATCTGCAGAAATGGTCCTTCTACTTCTTTTGCACAGACTGTGACTTTGCAGGCTTCAATTCGGGTTTTGTAGCCTTAACATGTTCTATTTACACTTTGGTAAAATTTCGGATACTGATTCCTAAAGTAACATTTCTATATTTCCTCGATTGAACGCTTCTCATGCTATTTCTTTTTCTTCTCAGAAGCCAGTGTTCGTGTTCTTTTCTGCTCGTAGAGCTCCTGAGCTGATTTGGTCCTTCTATGCATCGCAACACTATATTTTCATCAATAGTTATTGTTGCTTCGTAACTTTTTGGTTTTTCTGTGGAGAGCCAACGCCGGATTAACTGGTCTTTATAGGCCTGACCCTCGAATAAGTTGAAGTGGCCCATATTCATACATGATTTTCACTTAGTAGGTTGGCTTAACTGGAACTGTAGATGCCACCGTCAATTCCATCGAAAGACTTCCTACGCTGCCATTTAGATTCAAAGAAGAACCCTTGTTGAATAAGCTACAACTACAAAGAGAAATAAAAAATTATACGAGTATGTAAGCTTTTCGTGATAATTAAAAGAAGAAAACCTCTTTGCCAACAAAGCTTTTTGAACTTTCTGCCGAACCACACTGTTCGTGGGTTGCGCAATAACCTTCAAAGATTCAAATCGTAAAGCAAATCACCAATTCAGCTGTTGGTAGGCTGTTGTAGATACTTACGAGTATTTTAGCAATGTGCACCATTCTTGAAGTTCTGAATGTCTGCGGAACTCAGCTACAATTATCCAACAAACCTATTTCAAAAGCTGTAAATGAATTTTATTACTTATCTAATATTCAAAATTTTCCAAAATCCTTTACACAAAACAAATACCATAATTTAATTACGCTTGCCAGTGCTAATCTTTATTGTCCTAATCAAATAAAGATACGACTAATAACTTAAACAGACTTTTATTACTACAAGTGTGACTTAAAAAATAATAATAATTTAAATTTAATTTGTTAAATACATATTTACAGGTGTTATCGCTACTACTTGTCTCACGCCATTAATCTTGATGGAATCTGAAGGTTTTGAAAATTTAGAAAATTTGACCAGCCGTACTGACGAGGGTGAAAAAATTCGTCGAGAAAATGTCCAAAACTTGAAGTACCGAGCCTATTTACAACGAACGCTAAAGGAGTTTGAACTGAGTGGATTCTTGGATCTTTGATCAGCTTTTGAATTTTTAATTTGTGAAAAATAAAAACGAAATGTAAAACTACTTTTAATTTTACCTGCGTGACTTTGCATGTATTTTAGATGATAAGAAAAATTTCAGAACGTGAGAATACTGGGTCTAAATCGGTTATACAATTCGTTGTATATGATCAGGGTGCATACCGGCGAAGTTTTATTTTTATTGTCATTGATATTAGGTTGCTTTAGGGTGCATTTGTGTTGTTAATTTGGAATGGACTGGAAAAAAAATTGCGTCTACCGTCATCTCCTACAATTGAGATAAGTAATACCAAGTGGAATAGAATTGTCTCTAAGAAATCAGCTATTGAGAAACCACAATTGCAAGGCCGAACGTTTCTTAACTTAAATGTGATAGTCAATCTATGGTTCGACTCTTTGAACAATCAGAAATATGTACAGTACAGATAATCCTTATAATAGCCCTTGGTAGGGTTGTTGGCAGTTTACGCAGATTGCTGAGGAAGTATGGGTTGAGAGCTGTTTTGTTCATATTTACTGGTAACCCATAAACTTGTTCGTTTAAAATGTCTCAACGTTGACCTTTCTCTTTTCGCTTATCTCGCACCTCCAACTCTGAATATATTTACCACCAGCATCCTATAATTACAGTACTTTGCAGCTTCTTAATCATTCTCTGCATGACTTCAAGAGAATTCTTGTTTTGATGTAAATTCCATCGAACAATATGCCTCCGGTAGAACCTCCATTATATAGTCGATATGCAAAACTATCACTGATAATGGTATGAAGTTACACCCTTGTTGCTTCTCACTCCATTCAGCTGATTAGGTGTCGAAGATTCTTTGGCTTTACAAGATCGTTGTACACCTACCTTTTTAACGAGGTCCTTGTCGCTGTACAATTTGTATAGCTCGTGCTTATGAACCGTCAAGACAGGTAGGACAATAAATCAAACGTGGAACTTTTTCAAGTGCGCCTTTGTCCGATTTTGATAAAGACTATGCCACTGTATCATACAGAAGAACGAGGATGATGAAGGTAACGTCTTCTTGCTTCTTCTCGACAGAGCCCTGCCAAAAAGCTGTCCTCTAAGTTTTCATTAAATTATTATATAAAAACGTTGATATACATATGTATCTTCAACAATAAAGAAAAAAAATATTTTTTTTTGTTGAGCAATGTAATAAGACTCTTTCCAAAATTTATTTTTACACTATGGACGGATCATACCATTATTCTATGACACGTGTTTCGTTTCAAACAAGGAAATAATCCTTGTTTGCTTGCGACCTTAAAATAACCCATCCTTAGTCACAGTCAAATCGTACACTCAACGTTAAAAGGAAGGAGTAAATCTATCTTAATATCGCTCGTCTATTCACCATAAATCAAATTCCCTTATCTTAATTCACAACCACCACCTCGAGAGCAAACAGCGCGAGCGACTATTTGTCTAGGCCCCAATTATTTATATTCTTTTTTTAATACATTTTACACTTTAACAATGTATTTGTGGTAGTTTAATTTAACTGCGTCATCGTCTTTTTATGGAATGCAAGCTATTGCACTCATTACGATTGCCCCAACTTAATCTAGCTATAGTAGTCAATTGAATGCACAACGCCTAAACAATTCAAGATCAAATTGAAACTAATGCAAACATTTACAGGTCATAAATCACTCCCCCAGACTGGCTGAGCCACTATAAAAGCGCTTGCAAATTTTCAAGACGACTCAATTAAGCACAATCGCTTGTACTAGCCTTATTTGTTCGCCAAAATATGCCAGAGTGTCAGAAGTCGCAAACTAATCCCGCCATAGAGGAAAGTCAACAGACACCAGAATGGCTGACCAAGGATTACCTGACGGAGAAACTAAGAACTTTCTACAAGGACCCCAGTATGGAGGTGATTTCCATGCAGCCTTGTTCGGCAACAGGAAAGGGGGAGAATTACGCAAGTATAATGACGCGTGTGTCGGCTCAGTACAAAAGACGTGGTGATCGTGAACCCAAAGTGGGATCGTATATAGTGAAAAGTTCATTCGAAGGTGATGAATTTGCTAATGAGAAAATGAAGCCGTACGACATCTACAACAGGGAAATGGACATCTACCAGAAGATTATTCCCAAGTTAAACGCTCTGCTCGAGGAGATTGGCGATACGGATAAAATGTTTCCCGAAACTATTGCTGTGGACTATGATCGAGCGGCAATTATTTTTGAAGATCTCTCGGAAAGAAAGTACATAATGTGTGATAGGACCAAAGGATTGGATATGGAACACGCCAAAATGTGCATCAGGAAACTGGCCAAGATGCATGCTACATCGGCAGTGCTGAATGAACGAGAACCAGGTACATTCAAGACTTATGATCGTGGAATGTTTAACAGGCACACGAACTCCTTCAGCCCATTCTTTGTGGGAGTGTTGGATGCTTGTGGACGACTGGTTAGTCAGTGGGATGACTTCAAGGAATATGGAGAGAAATTGATTGCCCTGAAGCCCAAGCTGATGGAATATGGAGCACAAGTTTTTGATGCAATCGATGGCCATGTGAATGTCTTGGCTCACGGTGATTTCTGGACAAATAATGTTATGTTCAATTATGGTGAAAAGGACCAACCAAACGATGTGATTTTAATAGACTTTCAGTACAGCTGCTGGGGATCACCAGCAATCGATTTGCATTATTTCTTTAATACGTCGTTAAGGGAGGAGCTGCGACTTCATCAGCAAGATGAACTGTTCCAGTATTACCACACTATTTTTTCAGGAACGTTGAAGGCATTACATTTCCAAACCAAGATTCCCAGTCTACATAAGTTCCTAGTTCACATGGCTGAGAAGAGTTTTTATGGTAAGAATTTGAATATAAACAGGGTATGGAATGTAGGTTTAATATTTAATGTTTTAGCATTCACATCAGCATGTTTGGTGCAAGCCGTCATGGTTAATGAGCAGACTGAAGATGCTGACTTTCATTCTTTGATGGGGGAAGACGAACGGGCTTTAAATTTCAAAAATACAATTTTCAAGAACGAAAAAGTACAAAAGAATCTAAAGAGATTGTTACCCATGTTCGATCGGAAGGGACTGCTCGACAATCGAGATTAAAAAATACTTTTATTCGAAAGGATAAAGGAGCAAGAGAACAAATCAAGTGATCTCTCTTACGCGTTAGCGTTGAGAAAATAGAGTTAAGCTATTTTTTGGTGGAATTGTAATAAAGATTTTAAATGTTGCGGAACCCTATTTTTATTGAGATTTGATGTCGTCTTTTGTTCGCCTACATTCCTAAAGAAAGTCTTTCAGATTCGGATTTAGTGCCAGGACGACGGCGTTGTGAAATGAAGAGTATGAAGAAAATGTTCTATATTCTCTGTATATCTCTCCTTCCCAAAGATAAGTTTCTCTAATTCCAATGGTGCTTTTCGAGGCATTTTAAATATACATTGTGTTTGTCTATAACTTGAGGGCTCCGAAGAAGAAAGTTAGGGTGGATTATAAGAATGAAGTTAGATACAATAACTACACAGTTGTATTCAGTGCAAAATTGTCCACGCCTTTGTTGTTTTATAGGTACCTACCTAAACTGTGTAAGTGTAACAAGTAAGGATATATTTAAGTTTTTCCACATCGTTCAATAATTCTTTATAAAAACTTCCTGCTGGTACTTCAAATTTAAAGTTCCAACGTACAAATTATCCCATAACAGTTGATTTCCAACTTAACACCTAGATGTCGCAGTGTCCACTAAAAAGAAATGACAGCAATGATTGTTCACTGTCAAAAATTTATTGACATTTCTCTCTTGAATGTGAATCCCGAATTTCTAATGGCCACACGTGTTTACGTTTCCAAATTTAATTTACTTATTAAAACAATATAAAATGGGAAAACTTAATGTAACAATCCTTCGTTACCTTACCAAGGAAGATTTTCGTGTATTAACAGCCGTAAGTTGTTTTTAATGACGCTATAAAATAAAATTTTATTTGATGGCTTTTCGTAGATTGAAATGGGTATGAAAAATCACGAATTAGTACCAGGACAACTTGCAGCTTCCATTGCTAATTTAAAAACTGGTGGAGTGCATAAACTGTTGAGAGAACTGTGCAAGCATAAGCTGGTTTCGTACGAGCGAGGAAAAAAACGTAAGTCAAACATTTGTAAGAGAACCAAATCCCATTTATGATACACATTCAAACTTTAGACGATGGCTACCGTTTAACCAACACTGGCTATGACTATTTAGCTTTAAAGTCCCTTACTCTTCGAGGATCTATGTCCTCATTTGGAAACCAAATTGGAGTCGGCAAGGAATCCAATATTTATGTCGTAGCTGATGAGGAAGAAAACCCAATCTGTTTAAAACTTCATCGATTGGGAAGAACCTGTTTTCGCAACATTAAATCGAAAAGAGATTACCATGGTCGAAGACATAAGGCTTCTTGGTTGTACTTATCAAGAATATCGGCGACAAGGGAATTTGCTTACATGAGTGCTTTGTATGAAAGAGGGTTCCCGGTGCCTAAGCCAGTTGATTTCAACAGACATTGTGTACTTATGGAGCTTGTTAACGGATATCCAATGTGTGTTAAAGTAAATAATTTTTGTTTGTAGGCATTCAAACAGATATTTTCATTTCAGGACCCAAGTTCATGAATTAGGTGATACGGAAAGTGTGTACGATGAGCTTATGAATCTAATAGTTCGCCTTGGTAATTCTGGAGTCATCCATGGAGATTTCAATGAATTCAACTTGTTAATCACTGACGATGGCAAGCCAATTTTGATTGATTTCCCACAAATGATGTCTACGTCCCACCCGAATGCTGAATTGTAAGTATTGCTATAGGTACTGGCATTAGTATCAATGAAAACTGTTATCCTTACAGCTTTTTTGATCGGGATGTGACTGGAGTTCGCGAAATGTTTCGTCGAAAATTTGGTTACGAAAGTGAAGATTACCCGAAATTTTCTCAATTAGAACGTGACGATGATCTAGATGCTGAAGTCCATTGCACTGGTTATGGATTCACTAAGGAAATGGAGAAGGATCTGTTGCAGGAGTATGGCATGATTGAGGAAGATGAAGACGATGTTGAAGAAGAGAATCATGTTTCCGATGTAGAAAGTAACATCACCGAACGTCAGTTAGATGAATACCGGCACCAGCTTGAAAACGAAGTCAGTTTTTCTGAAAGCAAAGCTACGAAGACAGATGATAACATTCGTCGGTACATTGAATCGTGCACACAATATTTAGGTAGCACAACACCAGATGAGTTGTCTCCTGTATTTTCAACTGAAGACGACTTTGTTGATGCTGAGGGTGAACCGCAGCCTACACCAAAACCGAAAACAATATCAACACAAGAAAGCAAGTCTATTGAAATATCGGATGCTGTGTCTAATACGGGAACCATTAGCCCCAATGATCTAGAAACGGATGATTTACCCGAGTTAGAGAATGTGGATCTGAATTCTCGAATGTATCGTTTAAAGATGGTTGAGAAACTTCTTTCGGATGCTAGAAGTCAACGGTCGTATTCAACGACAGCAAGCACAATCGCTCCCAGTGTTGTCACAGATCGAATCAAAAGGAATATGGACGCTAAAGAGAAGCGAGAAATGCGAAAAAAATGCGTGGCGAAGGGAGAAGCGAACGCAACACATCGACATAGAAAGGAAAATAAGGATGTTGTTAAGGAGTACGCTGGATGGGATTTTTAAAAATATGATATAGGTACGAAAAACAACAGTTAAAATATAAATAAAAACTTGTAAACAGAATGAACTTGCGTTTCATTAAACTCGTTAATAATCTTTGAAAACCTCCTACTGGAACTAGTCCAGTGGCAGGCAGTATGTTGCCGAAGGCATGCGAAAATATTGGTAAGCTTTGCATCTAGTCAGTTTTCAGCAGTTCAGATGGCAACGAAGAGAAAGAAAAACGATCCGTTAACATCCGGTCAAATATTTGGCGTGATAGTTCCTGCAAACCATTCATGTGCGTGTTATAGGTATTTCTCCCATGAATAGAACGGTTTTTTTTTTTAACACGTGGAAGATGGTACTACTTTCGATGCAATGTACAACGTAATACTGTGAGTTTTTAGAGTACCTAGGCACCTAAAAGTTTTTCATTTGTCTTCTAGTTGAGTCAAACCATAAACCGTTTCAGTTTCTAAATAATCCAGTAAATTTGTTACGTATTTTAGTCTCCACAATATGATGATTACCCTATGTGCTTTCCATAAGCCCTTAGAATTTTGTAATTGACATGTTTTTTACGTCTTCTGCTCGTTTATTGCATCAGAAGGACAATCAATTGAAAAAAAAAAATAATAAACTTTCTTAAGCGCTCTACATCATGTATATATATATTTATATATTTACTAAATAATTTATGTTTCTAAATGATGTTTGTTTACGTTTTTTTTTTTTGATACGACATAAATCAATCGTTTTTCGAAGATCGCAATCAGCCTCAAAAAGTGCACTTTTGAAAACGCAATCCAATTTATTCCAACAGCAACCAATTCGCTCCCATTGAAAGCGTACATTGCCGCACACATGGACTTGGTGCATGATCTTATTTGATAGACTACAACCACGCGCTCCAACGTCGCCGAATTTTAGATAGGTCACATTTCTGCCGATCTGTTGGAATAAATAATAAGTCAGTAGGAAGGTTGAGAATTTTCCCGGAATTCGAATACCTGTTGAAAAACTCCTTCCCCGAAAATGTTTGCCTCCTATCTCAAACATGTATACATCAGTATTTGAAAGTGCCGCAGAATCCACACATTCAAGCACATCTGAAAGGACTTTGTGTTAACTTGGCGAACACTTTTGATTCGTTAGTTGACTTTACCGTTGTCAAAGACTTACTTTATCGGGTTCTTCAATTCTTCGACTTCTTGGCTGGTTTTAACAGTCGACGACAGATTACACCTTTGATAACTGAAAAGGCTTACAGACTCTAAAAGAGCGCGGGTGCATTTGCCTATCATTTTGTTTGTCCAGGAAAGGGTTCATTTTCTCTCTTAAAAATATCAAAACAAAAGCCATGCATGACAAAAATATGTATAAATAAAGCTAGTTTGTTATCTTTACTCTTCTTTTTTTTTTTTTGGACATCCAAGTAAATTCTATAGCACGTTGTGTCTGGACAGAAATCTCCTTTCTCATAGCAACTTTTCTTCTTTTCAGGACGATTGTCCCTTTTCGCGGTTTTCCATGGATCATTTTGGCATTTTGTTAGTCGGCGTTGACGGCTTAGCGCGCTCTCCCTTCCATATTTCGCCATCCTGGTTTCTTTGGTACATTTTCCATAATTTCGAACCCATAAACAGCTCGAAATAGATTTTTTCACAATAAATGGTTTTGATAGTGAGCCGTCTGTATGCAACTCTCTATTGGAATAATATGGCTTGCAGAATGCTGATGTTGAGGATGATTTTCTACTGGGGACTGACGACTTTCCGCCACATTTAGGAGATGATCCCTTAGAGCTGGACTATAATTTTGATTCGGATTTGAGAATATATTTAAAAATCGAAGATCAATTCTTACTTACCCCTTTACTTGATCCTGACTTCTTACAATTTGGTTTCGTGTCGCCACCAACTGGTTTTCCACATTTTAATTTTGATTTAGATTTTCCACCTTTTAATGAAGATTTAATTTTTTCTGCTCTTTTACATGCTGGATTTTTTAATGACTTACTGGACTTTGAAGAAGAAGATCCGCACTTTGAGGTAGAGGATGACTTTTTGCTAGGAGCTTTCGATCCACATTTTGAACTAGAGGATGATTTCTTGGGTCCAGATTTTGAAGCAGATCCACATTTTGAACTAGAGGATGACTTCTTGGGTCCAGATTTTGAACCAGATCCACATTTTGAACTAGAGGATGACTTCTTGGGTCCAGATTTTGAACCAGATCCGCATTTTGAACTAGAGGATGACTTCTTGGGTCCAGATTTTGAAGCAGATCCACATTTTGAACTAGAGGATGACTTTTTGGGTCCAGATTTTGAAGCAGATCCACATTTTGAACTAGAAGATGACTTTTTGGGTCCAGATTTTGAAGCAGATCCACATTTTGAACTAGAAGATGACTTCTTGGGTCCAGATTTTGAAGCAGATCCACATTTTGAACTAGAAGATGACTTCTTGGGTCCAGATTTTGAAGCAGATCCACATTTTGAACTAGAGGATGACTTCTTGGGTCCAGATTTTGAACCAGATGATCCGCACTTTGAGGTAGATGAAGCCGATTTCTTAAGAGATTTCGATCCGCATTTCGAACTAGAGGATGATTTCTTGGGTCCAGATTTTGAAGCAGATCCACATTTTGAACTAGAGGATGATTTCTTGGGTCCAGATTTTGAACCAGATCCACATTTTGAACTAGAGGATGACTTCTTGGGTCCAGATTTTGAACCAGATGATCCGCACTTTGAGGTAGATGAAGCCGATTTCTTAGGAGCCTTCGATCCGCATTTTGAACTAGAGGATGACTTCTTGGGTCCAGATTTTGAAGCAGATCCACATTTTGAACTGGAGGATGACTTCTTGGGTCCAGATTTTGAAGCAGATCCACATTTTGAACTAGAGGATGACTTCTTGGGTCCAGATTTTGAACCAGATGATCCGCACTTTGAGGTAGATGAAGCCGATTTCTTAGGAGCCTTCGATCCGCATTTTGAACTAGAAGATGACTTCTTGGGTCCAGATTTTGAAGCAGATCCACATTTTGAACTAGAGGATGACTTCTTGGGTCCAGATTTTGAAGCAGATCCACATTTTGAACTAGAGGATGACTTCTTGGGTCCAGATTTTGAACCAGATGATCCGCATTTTGAGGTAGATGAAGCCGATTTCTTAGGAGCCTTCGATCCACATTTTGAACTTGAGGATGACTTCTTGGGCCCAGATTTTGAAGCAGATCCACATTTTGAACTAGAGGATGACTTCTTGGGTCCAGATTTTGAAGCAGATCCACATTTTGAACTAGAGGATGACCTCTTGGCTCCAGATTTTGAACTAGATGATCCACATTTTGAACTAGAAGATGACTTCTTGGGTCCAGATTTTGAAGTAGATCCACATTTTGAACTAGAGGATGACTTCTTGGGTCCAGATTTTGAACCAGATGATCCGCATTTTGAGGTAGAGGATGCCGATTTTTTAGGACCCTTCGATTTGGATTTTGAACTAGATTTTTCAGTACATGATCCGCATTTTGAACTAGAGGATGACTTCCTGGGTCCACCGCCAGACGAAGACGCTTTTTTTGCTTCTCGCTTGCGTTCAGCTTCCTCTAAGGATTTTTTGTATAAGCCGCATTCCAGCAGATGAAAGTTAATCCCAGATACCCTTTTTTTGGGGATATATGGGGGATTATCAGCTAACCCTGGCGATTTACAACCTTCGGTTCCTTTTCTTACACATGTAATGTAAGGAGATGATTTTTTTGGTGTAACCTTGTTGGTCTGTGAAGTCTTTGGAGCAATTGATGCTGTTGCAATGAATTTCGTCGAAAGATTGTTTGTAGTCATGTATTTTAGTTCCCTTGAAGAGGCAGTTGGGGTACTAAGTGAAATTGGTTGTTTCTGTGGTTTGACATCAGAAACCTTTGAAGGCGCAGTTGGGGTACTAAGGGAAGTTGGTTGTTTCTGTAGTTTGGCATCAGAAACATTTGAAGGCGCAGTTGGGGTATTAAGGGAAGTTTGTTGTTTCTGTAATTTAACATCATGCCTGACTAAAGTGTTTATCATTTCGTCTATGTGTGGCGTTGTAGTGATTTCAGGTTTTTTTTCTTCCATTAAACTCCGAGTATTTTCATACTGCGACGAAGCAGGTTTATTTTCGACAAAACACATTTTGTGAGAGACATCTTTTGGAAAACCTTTTTGCAGCGCTACGCTGCAGAGGTTCGCTGCTACAGTAGTTACATACTTATTGAATTGTGGAACATTTAAGTCTTTTAGCTTCTCATCAGACAATTCTTTAGGATTAATATCCACAGTTCCGTGTATCGAAGCATTTAGCTGAAGGGGAATTGTTTCTGTGTCTGTGGGGTCCAGGCGAAAATTCGTAGAAAGTGCTAGAGTGGGACCCTCTTGTTTCACTGACTTAACTACCAGTTGCGGTAAAATATTTGGGTTAAGTATTGCCTGCTTAATATTCGTCAAGTCCATCTCAAAGTTCAGTTTCATACCATAGATGGATATTTCCTTTAAGTCTTTCGCAATATTTAATGGTGAAGTGTACGAAGTTATTTTTAGATTTTCCGTCGCAGTATTGTGTGAAATCGCTTTCAACGGGGGAACGGCTTTCTTAGGGGGGCGGTTTAATTCATCAGGATTTTCAAATTTAGAAAAATACGGCAATGGTTCCACGTCTGTTTCATAGCGTTCATATAATTTTTCTATTTCCTTTCTCCCCTCTCTTCTCTCTCTCCTCTCTCGCCTCTCTCTCCTCTCCCGACTCTCCCGAATTTTGTTTATTCTTCCTCCCCCCCCACCAGTATCAACGCCTTTCATTCTTGTACAGTTATCGGCGAATGATTCAATTTTACGACCATTTTCTCTCAACAACGACAATATACCGAGTGCCTCTTCAAATGCGTCATCATCAGCGCGGTTGCCTTCGAATAAATTAATTGGAATCAGTGCAATCTTCTGAGAATGATCGGTGTTAGATATCACAGCCACTGGAGATATGTTAGAGAACGATTTGCCGGATTTCCGTTTGGAAATTGATCCGGATTTATATTTATCCAAATAGTGTTTGAGCTTTTTTCCGATTTTTCTATTTCTAACAAATTTTGAGTTACCTGAAGATTTGGATCCGTATAAACGTCTATGAAAATTGTTAAAATCGACAGCAACACAGGCATAATTAAAAGACTTCTTTTGGGGGTGCGCTACAGGTGTAAGCTGAAAAAGATAAATATTTAAAATGTATTGGAATTGCTGTTAGCATGATGTTCTTTTAACCTTGTATGCATGTCGTAGTTGAGAAAGAAATCGCATTCTTGTTTTTTAATAATTTTCACACAAAAATTTTGTTGGTCCGAAAAGGATGAAATACAAATTTATAATATTTTATTTCTGAGGTTAATTTCTAAGTTAGAAACGACATTGAAAAAGTCCCCAAGTGTATTGTTTTGAAAGGTTTATTTTTGAGCAGTTGTTCCATAATTCGTCATAAAATACCTTAGAACGACCACGGCAAACTCCTTTTCCATAATTCAAATCTTGTATACGGCGAGCTGCTTACCTTGTCCTTTATAATTTTGATGGACATGAATGTATAAAAATACGTAAGAAATTTAAAACTTTCTGCATTATATAAGCTAAGGTTACCAGCACTTGCCACAGTAAGTTCCAAAGATCTGCAACCTGATACGACCATAGGGAGTGTTTCGCAATATCGTCGCTTTCCCCACAAGCGTCACAAACAGTGATGCCACTTAAGCCCAACACGTTGACGTGTTTGGTTAAAGCATAGTAGCCCGTTATAATGCCCAGAAATTGTCTGCAGTTTTTTCTGTTGCGAGACCGCAGACTTCTTACAGACGTCGGGGAGTATCCGTTTAGTGTGCCTGCATTCTGGAGAGCCATGCTTTCTACAGTTGTGATTGCTAGAAACCCAAACTGCAATGGCTTCCATATAGGCAAACCTATCATAGGTTTGGGTTCGGGAAGTTCTCCCCTGAACCTTGCCTAGCAAGCTCATCAGAGAAATCATTTTCAGTAACTCTACTGTGTCAAGGAAACTAGACAAGACTTACAAAATGTAGTCTTCTAAGCGAATTCAAATTCGTCCTGCATTCTCGAACTATTTTTGTAAGTAGTAAGATAATTGATCAAATTCTCAATTCCGGAACCATTGCGACAAATAGCACTGGTCAGGTCAATTCAAAACCGAGCTAACTTCTTGTTTCTAGTGAAAAAAACAGTTTCAGTTTTAAGAGGGTTAACTGCGAGTCCATTTCTACTACGCCATCGCTGAGAGCAGACGGTTTCCAGGAAAGGACGAACTGATGGTACAGCGTCACCAGGATGCGAGTGGGTCCGAAGCTCTTCGCCATTTAGTAGTAATCCCTACAAATTTGTGGGATCGGGTTGGTTGTTTTTATTTCAACAATGGTTAGGGGTTGTGCCATCACCGGGTAAAAAAAAGTATATGGTTATAAGAGAGACAGTAGCTTCGGATAGCAATAGATCCCCTCATTTAAGATCAGACACTGTACACTGTAAACAACTGGTGCTACTGAAACGCTTGAAACTGTCCTCGCGCGGTACAAGGCACATATTACCACCATCCAATAGATACAATAGCAGACAGATTTGTTGTGGATAATTGGCTTAGCGATCGATGAGGCCAAATACCCTATCAAGGAGGAGTTCTACGACGTCTTGGATAGATCACACAAAATTTGTCCAAAGTATGACAAAATCGTGTAGAAGCTGCATGGAGGAAGAGGAGGAGGAGTCGATTCTCCACCTTCTTTTTTATATATGTCCGGCCCTCTCAGCTCGAAGAAAACCATACTTAGGAACCAGCTTCTTCCACAACCTAAGTGAACTGGCTGACAGAAACATAGGCAGCCTCCAGCGCTTCATAACAAGCTCCGGCTGGTTCTGCGGGTAGTATTTCTCTGGTAAAATACAGATCCATGTGGTAACACAAAGGACCTTATCTGGTCTAAGTGAGGTTGCAATCTGCGGCCTGCCACTCTTACCTAACCTAACCTAATGTACTCGTACGCCAAAATTGGCAAGAACACTGGTAACACCAGGTTCCCAAGACTTCGAAACTTCATAGGAACCTGGCAATCTTAAATGAAATGCAAATGTGACAAGAGGAGAAGAAGGAGAAAATCCTGCATATAAAGAATAGGGCATACGTTGTCAAAGATTTCCTCAAGGAAATCGAAGAGGTACGCGACAGTAATAACATTCGGCAGTTCTATAGGATCCCCAAACAACTGGCTGCTGGTTTCAAGGCCGGAACGCAGGCTCTTCTAGGGCAACCTTAACTTGGAATACTTACTTCTCATTGAACAAAGCTAATGAAGACGGCATTGGTTGTGTACTCACTGCGACTTTGACAACTCTATTTTTGGCAAACTGTGGTGTCAATTAGCATAAGGGTATAGACTCATTACAATTTCATTCTGGAACACTTTTTTAATAAACATTAGAGTGAATTCCTGCGAAACATTTTCAAAAGGGACACAGTTCTATAGCTAACATAAAATCTGTTGATCGATGAATGTTAAAGATACAAAGTATTTACGCACAAGGGAAGGCATGACTTAACAATATACGTATTGATTTCTTCTAAATTTCAGTATAGAAAATAATAATAAGCACTTTGTATGCGTCAAGTGATAAAGTTTTGATTACATCTTTTGTCCAGAAAGATCATTATAATTCTAGCAATTAAATCGAATATGGTTGAGTGTGTTTATATTTGGAACCCTCTTTGTTAGATACTATGAAACAAATCTGAATTTCCTCAATTAACTTTGAAACCGAGCAAAAATGGAACTCGAAGTGATGCCTTGGACTTATGGCTTCCGCCAAATTTAATGAAACAAAAATTCTGAAATCGTTACATGTAAAGCGCAACTTAATCTAAATTGCATTGATTTTATTTTTCCCAATATCATTTTCGTCTATAAACAAGGTCACCCAGTGCACCTTTCACGAGTTCAAACCATTGCAAGACACTCGTCTGCGAAGCCATTAAAACAAACTATTACGAACTGTAACTGCCATCAACATTCGCAATTATTATTCACTGCACGTTTTCCTACACCACTCCCTGACCGACAATTTACCCATTGGACTTCAAGTCGTGTTACACAACTACCGAATACGTTAAACGACACCAAGAACGTCCTCCGAACAGCCTATGCTTGCAAATTTTTTTTTTTATCCCAAACATGACAACCATATTCATCGTTTAGAATATAACTCATATACTACTCCATGCTAGTATATCCAATACTATCAGCTGACCATGAATGGCGTAAACAAGCTACGTCCATCCGATAAGTTTTCATTCAAATCGATCATTTAGTTCGTCATCGCTTGCCATCAACATTCTGTGCCAGCCACCTTAAACTCCAACAAACCAAAACCAAAGCCATTAGTTGGAAGTATCGACTGGACTTGATGCGACGTTCCGCATTTCAATGGTAAAATTATTAAAAGTGAAATTGTCCAACGCCAACTAGTCAGCCAGCAGTAGTTTGCGCCAATGGTTTAAGCCGGTCGATCTGTGGTCAGTTGAACGCTCGAATTTTTACTGACGGTAGTATTAATTGCATTATTCGGAAGACCGTAGAAGAGTTTCGTAAAAAAAAAAAAAAATCTTTTGCTTTAAACCCCCCAAAGCAGATCCGGTGAAGATGTCCTCTGCAAGGAGTAATTGCGCCTGGTTAGCCATTTGTTTGGCTTCGATTTTTGTGAGTGATTTATAACAAAACAAAAAAAAAGACTGATTTTGTAAAGTGTTCGGTGGAAATGACGAGGTAGCTAGAGCTATCGGGTAGAAAATAAACTCCTTGACCTAATTTTCGGATCATTATTCTTTGTTGAAACAATTAACTTTATGTTTTGATATTAAAGCGTGTCAGTAAAGTAGTATAATCATGTCTAAAGTGGTGTTGAATTGCCTTCGAGCAAACTTTTTGCTTCAGTGGACCTTTTCATAGGTTTTCTCACCCCTCAACAAAGTTCTACTTCCTTATAATCACGCTATAGTCCAGGGTACACAAAGCCTCTTCATCCTTAGCCAGTTGTCTTAAGTTGCGTTCGTCAAATTGGTTGAGGTCACTCTCTACATGCGCATGCCATCTAGGATAAGTTTGTCCTCTTCTGCGTAGTCCCTCAGGGGGGAAGTTATGGATTTTTTGGGTTGGAGCATCGGTGTTCATCCGTTCTAAATTACCTAATGTTGAATACGCAGGGTTTTCTGATGCTTCTAATTCTTCTTCCAAGACCTCAAGGGTACTTTCATCTGATTTGACAAAGCCCATGCTTCTTCGATTTGGAATTCTTGAAGTAAAGTGCAGAATCGGTTGATGGTCTATTTTGCTGACCAAAACCACATTGAATATTTCCAACTAGATCGTCTTTGACTGGTTGTTAGTAATCGCTCTTTGCACAGTCTACTCCTTCCTGAGAAGAGAGTGCAGGTAGCTCAGCTAGTACTGAGCTCGTCGGTTGTTTCGTCCTTCGGCTTTTCAAAGGAGCACCACGTAGAGATTACTCTTAGTTATCGTTTCAAATATCCATCTCGGATAGGTGAGCCATTTTCTGACAGTGGGAGTGTTAGATTAATCTCAAATTATATAAAAGTCAAATGGCTTAGCATGTATTGAACATTGAATTGGAATAGTCGAAGCTTATTACATTTCTTTGAAATAAATGCGCCCTAAATATGCCACTGAGTCGGACAATGTATGTCTGCCTTTTAATTGTAAGTGAACACAGTATGATCACAATTCAATTTCTACCCACTCGGGCAATTTCTACACAAGCCCACCTTCAGTTAAGTCTATTCTCATTTATAACAGACACAGTATCCTCTAAAATGATTTCAGATTTGTTTAAAAACTGAAGCTACACCACTTGCAGTCCTTGCGAAGACTTCACCTTTACAGAGTTCTCAACCTACTGATGCATTTACAAACTTCAATGTCGATGATGTAAAAGATATAGCACCCATTCGTAAAAATATCGTGGCACGATCAGCAGATTCCGACGATAACTCTGTAGATGATGATGAGGACGAGAACAAAGATAAAGACGACAAGACAGAGAAACCACATTCCGATAATTCAGAGGAAATCTTTCCTGATGATAAGAATCATCATCAGTCACATCATGCGCACGGATCACATGGTGCCTTGGGACCAGTCAAACAACTTTTGAAAACCGTTCAAGATCGTTTTCATGGAAACGGCGGAGGAGCTTTAGGTGGTTTAGGTACTGTTGGTACCATTATAGGAACCCACCATCGTGCAAACAACGAACATGAATCCCCAATCGAAACCGAAAAAGATCGGACAATGATTAACTCGAGTACTGGATTACACGTTCTGGAATTTTTGGGAACCATCTTTGGTCTTGTTTGGGGCTTCATATCAAATATACCGGCACTGTTTGGGAGTAGTAGTGGTGGCGCTGGTGGGGGACAGTGATTTCGCTGTCTATGCGTATGTACTTTTATAGAAGAAATAATTTTTTTTCTAACAAATTAGTTAAGTAAATGTGATAGGAAATAATACAATAGTTTTGGGGGAATTTTCTTGTTTCAATTTGATATCCAGAGTCTTAAAGTCTAGACTGAATTAAATTGAAACAAAGAAAATAATAAACAAAAGAAAGAGAAACAGTTAATGATATATTGTTAAATGAATAAATGCACGAATCCTACATAAAAAAAAAGTTTAATATTAAATATTGAATTAAAAGAAAAAAATTATGAATAAACACATTTCTGGTCGCAGGGACTTTAGTCACTAACCCTTAAGATTAAAGTTATAAGTGGCAATGTAAAGTGGAATTACCGAATAAAAATAAAATTAATATAAAAATGGAAGCTCTTTCTTTTTAGTCCTAGAGTGCCTTTTTCCCTACGAGCTCCAGGTTGAGTGACTTTCCTACCGCACAAAAAAAAAAAAAAAATCGGATTAGATATTTTCGTTGTCATTACCGCTGCGATTTTTGTCGGAAAACATCTAACTCAGGCGGTGTGGTTAAGGCGGGGTGTTTGTAGAGTTTGTAGATCTGTTGACAGCACTAATCTGAACGTGTCCTTCAGAAACTTTTTCAGACGATCGGTTGAAGCCTCAATGTAAAATTGTCCACGAAGCAGAAGCGGTATGTTGGGATCGCGGGCTCAGTACACAACTATTATTTTGACATTCTCTGTGTAGTTGTTGCATTTTGTAATGTAGTTGAGTGGGATGTGTGCATGAATATAGATTTACTGACTTTTAACTGGTTGGGCAAATCGAATACCACAAGCTCACCTTCGCTGACACGTCTCGTACTAGGCCTGTGGTTGCTCTCATTATGGTATCTAGCTATCACATTTTTTGAGTAGAAAGGTGGATAGCTTTCATAGACATCGATCGACGGACTCGTATCGGCAGTGCCGGAATTTTACACCTCCCTGAGCGTTCGCAGACCGCAGACCTTCATGGAAATTGTCTGGTTTTTGGCCATACGGCGATCATCCGTAAAATCATTCTACTCCCCGAAACATTATTCCATCAAGGGCAAAAAGGAGCTGCCTCATGCTTAAGGCCGCATTTTAAAGTATAAAGTATAAAAAATAAGGCCGATCATAGAATCCAGTGAAAATGTATACAATTTCTTCGCGATACATTAAATTATTCCAAAACTACACCTTATTTCAGCAAGCAGATGTTTTATGAAGGGACTTCTTCAACCGTGCAGATGACAACAATCACAACCTGCAAGCAAATATGTACAACAAAATATTTTTGAAAGCATGTACGTCGCTTGAAGAGCAAATATATGCATATCCGTCTACCATTTAATTCCTTGGATTTATTTCCCTATTTATTACATATTTAAAAATAACGTTCAATTTGTTGCACCATCTATTCTTCAGTTCTTCAATCTGCCATAACTTCATACACAATTGCTTTCAAACTGTGATGGTTGACAGAAAGAAACAAAATGCTACTGTCAAAACGATTGACCGGCTTGTTGTCAAAAGATTTCGCAGCTAAGGTTTCTAAATAATTTCTAATAAAATTGTATTTAATGCATCTAATCCCTATTGTTTGTATTCTTTTAAAGTGCTTGCTTATTTCCCGTGCTATGTCTGGAGAAGCGTCGAAGAAATTACGAGATTTTGGCTATGCCTTCAACAGTGGTAAAGTGTGACAGCAACCAGTAAAATCCTTTTTTTTATCATTGTGGTACACATTTCAGAGGGAAAGTTGAGAAAGATTAATCCTGGTACCGGAGAACCTGGCGATGAACCATTCCAATTTGAAGTCTTCTCGGATTATGGGCAAAACCAGCGACACTATGAAGAACTTGCCAAGGTGAAAAAATGCGAATTTATTTTTATAGAGATATTTCTAAGTGTTCCCATTCTGCAGTGTATTCCAGAGATTGTATACGAGCTGTTAGAAGAGAATGGTATGTTCCGGCTATACACACCGGAGCATGTACCAAAGGAACAGGCAACGTTTATATTCACCAGTCCGAAGAAACTTGGAACTTCCAAGAAACTGTTGGTTTTGATACACGGGAGTGGCTACGTTCGAGCTGGACAATGGGCAAGAAGGTATCAAATGCAACTTGGGTTTACGAATTTCGTTTCATAAGTAATTCTGCATTTAGCTTAATTATTAACAATTCTCTGGACCATGGTACTGTATTGCCGTACATCAGGAAAGCCCGGGAGTTGGGCTATGACATTTTAATCACAAACACAAATGACAACTACCGGCCGGTAGAAGGCGCAA
Source organism: Criorhina ranunculi (assembly GCA_951813785.1). NCBI lineage: Eukaryota > Metazoa > Arthropoda > Insecta > Diptera > Syrphidae > Criorhina > Criorhina ranunculi. The sequence continues at coordinate 88,579,496 of OX638381.1, read as the reverse complement.
TGATAGCTATTCCTGGACACAACACACCCACAACGCATGCCGTTACAGTTTGGGAGAAGTACGTTGTGGATACAAACCCTGAAAGTGTTGCGATTGTTGCTCACAGCTATGGAGGCTCCATTACACTAACTTTGGTAGGAGTTTTGTATTTTGTTGTTTAGTAGCAGATTTCCTAAATCATTAGCAATACTGTAAAGTAAATTCTGGAATTTTACTACTATTTTATAATTTTTCACCTTCAACCAGTGGGAGGGAACCCCCTGCTGTTCTGATTTTACTTAAAAGCACTTCCATTTCGTACATTTCGCTGTTATCACACTTGCTAATAGCCCGATAGTGTAGCTGAAGAGTCAAAGAGTGTATTAACATCGTGATTATATTATATATTTATGAATTAGTCCCTGAAAAACAACAAAAACCTGAGGGAATGATTACTTTTGCCTTGCATACTCCGCTGTGTACTCCAACGGAGTAAAAAGTGATTGAAAACTTCGTTTTCATTGTTGCCTTTTTCATTTGTAAATTTAAAAAAGAAAATTTCAAAGAAAAAACTTAGTATTGAATTTTGCTAGTATTTTGTTGTTTGTCGGAAAATGTATGCCCGGCATACTCTTTTCGGATTTCGAAATTACAACTTAAGAAAGCAAACATCATTGCAGTTATGAAGATTATGGCTAAGACATTCTGACAAAAAAAGCTATGGTCTTAGTTATTTTCATAGGGGTTTTCAGAGTTTTCATTATCACAATTCATACTATATGAACTTCTAGTATTTTTGCTGGTTATGAATTTTATTATAGTTTCAGCTGTTTTTTTCGTGATTGGGTGATTGAAGTGGGAAGAAAAAAGTCTTTTGTTGTTGTAAACGGGTAATTTCTACTGAAAACTCTGATTGCTGTGCTTTGTCGATAATTGCATGCCGGACATACTCTTTTTTTGCAGTTTTGTTTTTATCAAATTTCTTAAATAAATACAATTCTGAACATCTCTCTCTTACAGGCCAAACAGTTCGCACAATTTTTTAAGAACAAAGTTTTTGCTGTTGCCCTAACAGACTCTGCACACGTTTCTGGTGGACAGACTACTGTAAAAAATCTTCGACCGATTTCTCGAAATTTCGTGACAAGTGAAAAACCACTGGGAACGGTCATCAAAACACCAAATGATGATATTCCACGCGTTTCAGCTGGTAAGTGGGTCACAATACAGTAAATGGTCGTGGAATATTTTTATGTTGTTTTCTTGATAGGTCATACAAAACACGAGTGGACATCCTATTCAGCTATGTCAGCGGTTTTTGATTTTATTGAGCAGCGGTATGCAACATTTGCTGGTACAAAGAAACCCAAAACGGACTTGTAAACTATTCTGGGTTAACACCGTCCAGACATAATTCAATGATTCAATGTAATTTATGTTGTGACACTGTAGCTTATTTGTTTTTAATGCATTTTTAGTACGATTTGGTTGGTTAAATAAAGTTGTAAATGTGGTAAGTGGTTATGTGTACTTGGACGTCTTTTGCAATACTAGGTTGTTATTAAGTTGTTTATACTGACTTAAGACGAGAAGGTATTCATAGATTTGCATTTTTTCTTACTGCGAGTTATCTCCAGAATTCAGGGACTAAGCCAGAAGTATTAAATCATTAATTAGATCGATTCTTTTGTTATGTTTTATTATTAAGCCGCAATATAAAAAGGCATTCACGCTTGTGTTACAAACAGGAGGGCTTCGAATTGACCTACTTTTCGTTAGGGTTTGTGTTCAATCCTACTTACCTCAGCTGTGTACATTCAGTTCATGACCTTTTAATGGACTAAATTTTAACTCCCTTATGGTTGTTTCCGATTAATAGGGTTAAGAGCAGTATTCGTGGACTCATGCCGTTTAATTGAATGCTCATTCAACAAGACGAATCTGCACTTGAAGACATGTGTGCAATGCATACTGCATAGTATTTTCGGTCGGTATTACTATAGCCCGAGTTTAAATGTTCATAGAAGTCACAGAAGCTACTTTAACCTATCGTTCTTCAAGCAAATATGTAAAAGGAAGTTCATCGAGTCTAAGTTACCACAGGCATCCTACTCAAGAATGTCTCGGGTGGTATTGTCGATTCTTAAAGTTATTAAGGTAAAATACATACGAACAAATTGAATGCACAAGAAGGACACTGTCGAACGCATTGATTCTCTAAACACAGCCACTATGAATATATTTATCTGCATATGCATAGCTGTAGGACCATCGTCGATCAGTTCAATTCTAAAAATTATACCTACAGAAGGAGTATACTGAGAGAGAAGCTTATTACTAACCAGCCTTCTCCACTCTGGTTGATTAACTAAAAAAAATAAAAATTTACATTGGCAAAGTAGTATAATCCCACAAAAAATCATTTTTATTTCTTAAGGTTTACCTACGAGTATGTATAGAACCATTTTGCTCCCCACATTAATCCATCAATGGTAGACAAAAAAAAAAAAGGAACACACAACATTTCCAAGTGAAAAATTGATTCCCAACCAACCACCCTCAAATTTACCATCATCCATCTACACCAGTATCCTGAATTCATTCTCCGGCACCTATAGAACAGCAATGTGCACACAAAGTTCCTTCGCCCCAGTCAAAGCCCACGCCCTTACTAAATAAGTGACGACCACAGCAGCCACCACCCTTCACCCGAACTCCGATGAACGACCGGTTCGTTGGGGGAGAACATCACAGACTTAAAAAAAAAATAAAAAAAAAAATCCCGGACTTCGATCCAATGGCTGGCACACATTTGCCCCCCAGGGAGTAAAGGGCATGGACCATGGAGCATCCGCACAGAGAGAAAGTTCCATAAACCTCGCTAATATTCATGGATGCCATCCATGAGGGCGCCACAAAAGCTTTAGCTTCACCTAGTACTGTTGCTTATGCTCAGTCACACTGTTAGTGTTAGTGGCCAGGCAAATGGGTCATGCGCTTGTGCACGATGGCTATGGTATCGTTACCATCACATGCCACCCTGGGATTCAACCTCCGCACTTTTGTAGGGGTTGGTAGGGATCACATGCTATAACAGCATCAGAGTCGAAGAAGTTTCTATTCCAAGGTGGTGCACTGACTTAACATCGCACGCCCTCGGAGGGTGAACTTTTCGTACATAAATCGAATGATGGGAGGTGTTGGGTGGTTAGCCGGAAACCTCTTTTCCTCTGGACGAAATCGTTATGTACATAATGTGGAGAGCTTTTAGCTCTAGAACACTTCAGAGTCACTCCCATTTACAGAGGAAATGCTTTGCTTTTATTTTACAATTTTTATATTATTTTTGGTTTTTTGTACTCTTTTTCTACAAAATCTTTGCAGATACTTGACAGGGCATCTTTTTAAAAAGTCTCAAAAGAAAAAGGAGAAAAAAATAAATTATCCCTAGAGAATAGGAAAAAGAAAAAAGGAGTACGAATACATAAGGAAAGCGATTATGAGCAACTTTAGCGGATAAGAAGTACTTTTTTTCGTCGGTCTTTACTTGACGTTAGGAGTATTTTTGTGGGTTTTTATTAGACTTATGAATTTCAGGCTCTAGAAATGCAATGGAAAAGGTTGAGACAACGAATGTTAAGCTCTGTTTTTAGCGTTTGGTATTTTAATGTCCACTGAATCTTGTCAAGTAGAAAAAGATATGGCAATGTATAAACAAGGATATGATCATAGGTCTTGTTTGAAAATGCTTGGAATTTATACATGGAACTTATGACAGTCAATGGCAAGATTTTGGCATTCAAGCAGTAGAACAAGGTATCTCCCAAGAAAGCGACGGAGTACAGAACCATGTTTTGGGAATTTTTGATAACAAATCTGATCGAACTAGTTTTAAATACGGTTCAAGTAAAACACATAACAAGAACGTGTGTTACGAACTACAACTAATTGAGAGATTTGCCTTAAAGCCCACTTTCACAAGCAGCAATGAGCAGGTGATGGTTGATTCTTAACAAAAGACTATTTACTTAGGTGTATCTACATTTTGGAGAAAGCTTGGGACACAACCAACAAGTCTCTCTAATTAACTCGGGTTCTTAGCTTACTGCTTCAAATTGTGCATTCCCTGCTAGCCGAGATCACCTTCTAGTTGGTGTCCATTTCCTCTATATATCCACAACATAGCCGGATATTTAAATTTTCGCAACAATTTGCCAATGCAGTATCTCTTCCGTCTTTCTTCTGTGCCCTCTGTCAAAATATATCGTCTTTTCATAAGTTAAGGTGGCAAACATTCTGATCGAGAGGCTCGCATAGACAACAATGCAATCAAGTTGTGTGACTTGTACTCGAACAGAATGTTGCAATTTAAGATTTTCTGTTTAGTCTTCCTCTGTTGACAAAATCGTAAAAACGTGTACCAAAGTAGCTATAGGGATGCTTGTGTATACATTCCATCTATACATAGGTTAGGCTCGGTTACAAGGGTGGCTGAAATTTCAAAGTACAGCCTCATTCGTATGTCAAAGGATCTATTGTGTTCCCTGGTGTGGAATAACTGAAATATCATTATTGCTGATTGTTCCGAAGGAATTTTTGGATGGTTTTCGGTAGCTTGTTCGACAATTCATGCAACAGCCACTCTGTTTCAACTGGCAATTTGGTAACCTACAGTTTGGATGTTTAGTCAATCAAGTCAACAAATTTGACTAGGTCACTAACTCTATTTCAACACGAATCACTTAAAGTTAAAGCCTCACAAAATTATGGACACATTCACATCAATTCCAGCAATCAAATTGTCATTCATAAAAGTCATTGACAATCGTGGCCCTCAAATTTCGTCGAATGGAAGTAACTTCTGTCTGTAAGTAGGCAAATATGTCAATATTACTTACATCAATTCCACTTAAGTGGGTTATACATTGCTAGACTAGACTTCTGGACATCCCCAATATTCTGACGCACTCGTACACCCATCATAGTTGACCTTCGATATCTATCACGCCTCCCTTGTGCACTTTATACGTACTGACGAGTTACCAAATAAAAATTGACAGCAAGACGACGAGGCCGACGATGCCGAAAATGAAACAACAAAAAAAAAAAAAATCCCCCAAGGGTGAAGTTCGATTATATTTTTTATCGCCATAAAAAATAATGTCATATCATTATAGTGCCATAAAAAAATATCTGTCACAATTCCATAGGGAGGGACATCATAACAACCCATATCGTTAACACTCTTGCCATCGATAGCTCGAGTAGGTTTGTAGATAAAAAAAAAAGAAGTTCGTCGATGCAATCGACTACCATTTCTAATGGAATGTCAACTTAATGGTGCTAAGCTTTGGGAGGTTTTCCTTTTTTTCGGATTTATGATGTATGACCATGTCAGACGGTTGATGGTCAGTGTGTTCCTATGAATTAAGGGGTGAATGCTTTTTTATTAAAGTTGAACGCAACATATTTTCTTTAAAGACTAGATCTTCTCCACTTGCCAAACAGGTGGCGATAAAAGCTCTGAGCTCTCATATTTTCGATTTAAATCTTACCTGGAGCTGTAGGTAGCTGTTCATAACAAAAGTTTCATCTATTAGGTTCCTGGACACAAGAGTTTGAAAGGCAACGAGATTGCCAGTCACCTCACTTGACAAAGAGCTCAATCTATATTTATAGGTCCACTCTGGATTATCCACCAGCCATATAAAGTTGGAGCTCAACTCATGAGAGCACCAGGGGAAGCTCTCAAACTGAAACTCAACCACTGGCCTTCGTCAATCAAAAAAGTTCATAAACTCACTAAGCAAAACAGACGTCGAGAAATTCTCGCACTAAACAAGCGTGCTGCTAAGCTCCTAACGGACTTCCTCTTCGGACATTGCTTACCAAGCTACCATCTGAATAAGCTGAGCACAACTTTGAAACATGTCGTCTCTGCTTGGAAGATTAAGAAACTGCTGCACTCTCGTCACTGCTCGAAGCGGGCAAAAACACTTCGGGAGGGGATTTATCTCCTCAGAAACAGTCAAGTGTTCATCCGTGAACACTATTCCTATGTTCCTCCATGACCTCGATCTTGCTAAGGAAAGAAAGCTTTGCTCGGTAGAAAAGAGCTTTTAGATCGCAGTTCTATTCTGTTTTCTGCCAAGTAAAAGTCCCTTTAGAGCCTTATTTTGGTTATCTGGCTTCGTCCGAGAAGAAAGTTATTCTGTTCACCCCTTCTTAAAATGAAGGCAAAGTTACACATAAGAGTACTTCTCGACTAAAAGACGGCGTTCAATTTCATGCGAACTTAAGTCTTTCTTTCGTTTGTATAATTTTTTAGCATCAATGATAAATTTCACTGATGATCCGGCCAGATAGTTCCAAACAAAAAATAAAAAACCTTTCACTGCAAATTGTCGGCAATTTATTTAACAAGTTGCTAACCCTTACCCAAAATCTCACCGCAATAACTCTTTACTTTCAACCACTAGAATCACAATCAACCTCATTACCCGTTAAGTCGTCGTCGTTGGTCTTTCTTAACTGATTCTACATTTATTTCCTTTTATCCCAAAAAGTACCCCCTAAAAGTTGCCTGCTTCCGATAAAAAGGACAAAGTACAAGAAATAAATAGAACTTCCATTTAGGTGAAGACGCAAAAGGGTTACTGCACAATCCTTTTGTTTACCCCATCTTCACCCATAAATTGTTCGTACAATTTGTGGAGAATTATCCTGGCAAATAAATTCACAGTGCAATCTTTTCACACTTCCTTTTGCGATAGAAATCTTAAGATGTTCTGGTCCTTGGAAATTGGAATGCAAATAATAATGTTCTTAATCGAAGATAAACAGAAATCTTCAAGATTTCTTCTTCTAAATTTCGTGACTTAGAGTTGAAGTCCTCTCACTTGTCACCACACAGATTTACACCTTTGACAATGGAAGGACTTTGAAGCTCACAAAGGAATTCTTTAACAAGAAACATAAAAAAGTCCTTTAAGTTGCAAATTTTTTTTTCTTCTACGATCCCATGGGCAAAATCAGAATGTCATCCATTTTATCAAAAAGCGAACAACTGGCTGACGTTTAAATGTCGAGATTGTCACTTAAGATTCCCACGGAAAATCACAAAAAATGGTGAAAAGAAAAGAGTGTCAACACGAGGAAAAGAAAAAAAAAAAAAAAATTGAAAGAAAGAAAATCGCACTTAACCTAAGGGCTGGGGGGTTGGTTACAAGACACGAGCGCGCCCCTCTTAACCATTGATACAGGACTCTGTGGAAAAGGGACACGTTTAGCCAATTTGTTTTAAAATGTGATGTCATTTTCGACTTCCTTCCGAAGAGTGGCGAAATGCAAATTTCTTTTATTTTATTTTTTATTCTAGCACGTACAGCTGTATTTGCATATGGCACTTAGTCAGGTCCATAGTGTGCCAGCCACGCATCAATTCCACGGAGAATTGTAAGATTGGGAGTGAAAAAAAAAAATTATATTTAAAAGTGGGGATTGTGTGAAACTGTGTCATGGGGGTAATGAAGTGCAGAATGACTTAATTTGTTATGGAAACGAAGAAGGTACTTCAGATATTTTTTTCGCAATAGAAAGATTGAATAGATTAGGTGCTAAGATAGTTACTGCATGAACTCGGGATCTGCCTAAACAATCATGCATTTTGCAATTGTAAAGCGGTTGTTAGTTATAGTATCTTCCGCGGCGAAATTGTGACTGATTACATCCATTAGGATTACACTTTGTGATTACTCAACCAGCTCCTAATGCGTGAATGGTTTTTGCTCTCTTTTCATTCTATTTTGACGCCAACGCTTCCAAATAGCTATACAAAGCTTTTCTTCGACTTCGATCCGAAGACCCTCTTACGGAAGCGAAAGTATTTTCTTAAACATTCGCATTTTAGACAAAGAATTCAACGAAGGAGATCAATTCTATAACGGTTCATTGTCAAAGAACATTGATGCATAATTCAGAATCTAGGAAGCCGGCTGTTAGTGTTGTCATTGCGTTCCATATTCCTAATGTCATCATCATTTCTCAGTACTATCAACTCTTTAAAGCCATATGGGCCTATGAAGTAGAGTTGACAACAGTACATCTATTGAACCCTAGATCAAACATATTCATATCAACGAGTTTATTTATATTTAGCCTCAAACAATCGTCCATTTATGGCCTTAAAATACCGTATACTTCAGCTCTCTAACTCCAGTAAATCATTTATTTTTAACGACTAGAGCTGCACAAAAAAAAACACATCCACGACCATCGAAAAAACCATTCATCAGAAGCGATGACATCCCTACACATACGAGTATGAATTGAAGGTCGTCTATCCCTGAACCACAATTCAGAAATCCTGTAAAAATTTCATATTTCATTTAAAATGGTCAACCTGAACGAATTGATGTTTGATTTATTGTTTTGCAATTTACAAAATAACAATTTTTATATACATTCCTTCCCTTCTCCTAAAAAAAAAAATCAAATAAAATTAGGAAATCATTATGTTCTGCCCAATTCAACTTAAAGTCAACCACCCCTCTTTAAAAGGACACAAATTCAACTTTAAATCCCACTATAAAGTAAAAAGGATATCATCCCCTTGCGGTGTATCTCAATCATTCGTGGGATGTTATCGTTTTAAAACCGCTCCTTGTTTGCGTATCACATTTAAAGAGGATTTACATTTGAAAAGGACAAAAAAGAAAAAAACACAAGACAAGAGTAATTGTGAAACCTTTTAAAAAAATATTACAATCTTATCAGGCGTTAAGACCATTGTTGTTGAGAAGAAGGACATAACGACATTTTCACACCAATTTCTGAGTCTCTGCCACCCCCAAAACAGTGAAGTGTTTTCGGGAGTATTTTTTTTTTTTTGTGGCAAAACGAGCAAAGGGAAAGAAAGGAATAAAGGAATAAACAAATAAGGATTAAGATTAGATAAGACTTGGGAAGTATAAGAGAGTAAGTTGCACCCCTTTTCATGGTCCTTCGACTAACTAGCACCACTTGCAATATGCTCTTTAAAATGTAAAATGGAAAAGTGTGTAGGAGTGAGTCCATGCGGATTTAGATATTAATGTTGGATGACAAAACAAATACAGTGGCAGTTCCCAAAAGTGCCAAAATGTTAGTGCCAGAGTTCTTTTCTAATTCCACTAGCCAGTTTTAAAAATGTTTTGTGGTAGATAGTTATTTCTTTCACAAACGATACCACAAGACTCTTCTTATATTTTAATTAAGTTGCTGTACTTGTGACTGAAACAAAACAAGATCCTTTAACTATGCATAACCATCTACGGTACATTGTTCCCTACGCCACCCTCATTGTTAAACAATATTTCAAACAATCACAAGCAAATGTCACAATCCGTTGACATTTGCTAGTAATTTTCTTCTTTCCCCTTCTGCCTGCCATGGAAATTCATATTTTTTCACAATATCAACCCAAACATCCCAACTGTGACCCGAACGAATCCTGTTCACGCCAAAAGATCTGCCCGATATCCACCCATTCAAGTGAAAATACATTTGAATACAGTTCAACATGATATTAGTGGTTGACAGCTGTTATTGTGAGCCCGTTGTTAATCAGTTTGGCCTACGGGAAGAATTCCTTTTTTTTTTGTTACGAGAACAAAGGACACAAGCCGCGACTGTTGGTCGGAAAAAAAACTCATCAATCGCGGTCCATTGTGAAGAAAAGCATCACTAATGAGGGGGGTGGACGTTGCTTCTTCCCTAAAAAAAAGGACACAAGTGTCTCTAAGGAGTCTAAGAAATATCCCATCTTCTTAGCACCTTTTCGTTGAGTTAAGGAAATTTAAATACCTCTCTAGTATTGAAAGTTTTCAACAGTGTGGGTGATAATTACTGTCACCACTTAACTTAATGACCAGAGTGGCACCCGAACAGATGTGTTCACTGAGTTTGCTGCCAACGAATAAGCAATTAGTTCAACAGGCACACAGAGTTCCTTGCTACTGTGCCCGGAAAGAGCTCATCCTCCACCTATGTATGTATGTATGTGTGTAGCTCCGACCACAGCTCAAGTCATGCAAAATGATTTAATGTCCTTTTTTTTTTCCTCCTGCTATACTCTCTGTGTTGCGTGTTTTTGTTTCAGCTTTAGTGGACTTGAGTATCTCCTGACAAAGATGATGATGAAGATTAACTAAGAGTGTGTATCCTTTATGACATGAATGCCGTAAAAAAAAAACAAAAAAAGAATGTAACTAAGGGGCAGACAAAACTTCAGATAACTCTAGTTCCGCAGCTTTATGGACATCTAACGAGTGGGTGTTAAAATTTATGTCTACTCCCTAGGGATGGTGTTTGTATTGTTAGCGTTAAGGATATTGTTTCACCATAAACACTTCCTTTTATCTTAATGTTCCGATAGTGTAATTTATTTGCAAGCAGAAAGAAAAAAAAAAAAAGGAAATTTATAAAAAATTGATCAATAAATCTTTAAGAATGTAGCCTGCGGTCAGAAGACTATCCCCACACGACTTACGGTCTCAAGGATACCACATTTATCACTCGTCTTTGGGGATATTTCAATTATAATTGGATACTGTGGGTGGGATAACGTATTCAATTTTTAATCAAAACAATTTACAAACTAAGGATATACTCATGCGTGTTATATCCTTTTGTTCAGAGAAATTCTATGCAAACTTTCTAAGGAATTTTCAAATAAAAGTGCCTGCATAGTTGGGTTTAAGTTTGGAAATAGTTTAGAATCACACATTTGTGCTTATTGAACTAAGTTAAATGAATGGACAAGCTTATCAATTGTATTCTATTGGTATTGGTATAAGTATTGTATCCGGAATGACAAAGTTTTGCAAGATAGATCCACTGTAAATCAAATGGTCTTTTGTAAACGATTAACAGGAGGTAAATCAGTGAGTTCCATTCTACAGACTGCTCGACATGCATTCTAGAAAACCAAGAAGTTAACCACTGAACTCACTGATGGTAAATTATTGTCAAAGGCAAGTAATTGAGCCTAAACATGTAATCAAACAATTTAAAGAAGGACTTTTAAAGAAGACTGAATTAATTTAAATATCTTGCTGAATGTATCCAAGTTTAAGCTTCCCTAACTCCCTGCAAAACTTGAACAAGGTAAATGAATAAAATTTAACACAGCTTGCAAGATAAATGTGTCTTCTAGTAGTAACCCAAAGATTTATGCTCACATAAGTCCTCCAGAACTTGCGATAAAAAACCGCCCCGAACAGAAAAAGGGTATACGCGTAAATGTGTGTCCTTCAACCCAAATCAGATACAACATCTTGCCACTGGACCAGTACTCTTATTCTACACATTCCCTTCTGTTGCTAACAGCCACAAAAATTATTCCGAATGTCAATTGTGTGTGACTTTTTTATATATTATTTTTTTTGTTTCTCGGTTTCTCTAGCACAGGCGGTCTTGGTTACGATTAATACAACGGTATCATGTTCCCGAAGGGGATGATAGTAGTTTTTTTGTTTTTTTTTATTAGCCAACACCCAAAATGATGTCATGGAAAATTTGCACAAGAAAAAGGGACTCTCAATTCTGTATGTGTGACCCTCTTCCTTCTTCTGACAGGACCTAGTATGGAACACACGCATCACAGTTATATTACAGAATCCACCATCTACAACCTCCTTCTATGACCTCAAATTAATCTGCAAACCGTCTATGTCATTTAACCACTCCGAACTATAGACCTCCTGCCCCCCCGAACCCATACGGATACGCCGAAGCAACGCAGGGATATGGTGGATGGAATATGTCGTTTGCGGTTTTGCATTATGTCAATGCGGTCGTTGGATAAAAATGAAAGAGGGGTGGACGTGGAATACTGGAATAAGGACGTTTTCATTATTGGGATGTGTGAGAGGGAGTGTAGAGATGAATTTATTAATTTCCTGTGCTGCCTTGACTTTTGTTCTGTGAATCTTGGATTAAAAAAATAAGGGCGCTGATAATTTTTATCATAGTCTACAATACAACTGGTTTTTGTTCAACCAGTGTTAAAGTGGAATAGGGGTAAATATGCAAAATGCCCTGCGGAAATGGACAATGTTGACAGTTGCCGGTTTTTCACCTCGAATTTGTTAATTTTTAACGTTCTCATCTTTCTCGAGGTTGTTTATCACTTTGAAAGAGATGTGAGGGTTATAAGCTTTCACTTTTTGAAGCACGTTAATAATTTGATGAAGATTTAATACTTTTGGATAAAAATTTAAAACAATTATGGTGATAACATTCCTCCTGTCTTCTGTTGTTTTCAATATAGTTTTTAGCCATTAGGAGGTCATAAACAGATGGAGGCTTATCTGACGAAAAGTAAAGCTTATCCAAGCTGTAAGTAGCAATTTCTTCGGAATTGACATTTTGGTAGGTTGAAGCTTTTCCCAAAGTAAACGAAATGCACTCAAGTCAAATCATGTGCACTACTCCATTGATTTTGGAACTGGTCACTCGCTTTGCTTGGTCCAAGAAAGGACTTGTTAATTGATCTGCAAAACCATGTGATTTAACGCCATTGGACTATGTTGTTTGGTGACATGTGAAGTCACGAGTGTATGCTGATAAACTATTGGGTCATTGGAAGCCGACAAAAAATGCACCATTAATGAAATAGGACCGCAACTGGACTGACAGGATTCAATTAGAGCCACTTGCTGTGCCCATATTCCCAAGAAGAGCCATATTCTCTAGCTAGACGAGCGGCAGAAGAACTTCTCATAAGATAGGGAACGGGGAGCATACCCTAAAAGAAGAATTAAGGAAGGAAAACAGGTCGAAGAACTGTAAACAAATTTAGGACTGAAATTCTTTAGGATTCTAAGCATGTATCAGTCTTAACAAAAACAAAGTACGCATCGTGATTGGTTTCCTAATGGGGAACAGAAAAAATCTTTGGGAACTAGGCTTAATTGGGGAGGGTCTTTGTTAATTTTGCAACGAGTCCAGCGAGACTGCAGAACACATTTTGGAATCATGTTAATAAAAAAAAAAATGCAAAGTATAAATTATTTGGGCAATCTAGAGCGGACTGTTCTTGCTTAGTCAGAGGACATGCCTCTCAAAAATAGTCAAACCTTACACGGTCATAGCTATAACCAGTTTCGCACGCCAAGTTGGGTGAGGTCCCTTTTTGTTTGCGTACTCCACGTGGTTCTTGATCTTTTATTGATCGCTGTCCATTCGGTGTAAACCTTCCGACAGTACTTCTGAAGATGCCTAACTTTGTAAACCTTCCGACAGTCAAAGTTAGGAAGATGCCATCTCTTCCTAACTTTGAGTTTTTAATGTTATAGTTAGCGCATTGCTCCTTAGTCTACTTCTACTTTAAAACGAAAATCCGCACCTAAACATTTGTTGTCGGTAGCAATTGGCATAATAAATGTCAAATTTGTTCATCCACTTTTTGTCCAGCCACCTCTTTGATGGCGGTTATTTCTGCTTTATACATGTCTAGGGCTTATACATGTTATTCAGCTGACTATAGATAAAAGGACCGAATATTTCACTTGCAGATTCGTTGAAGCTAGGAAATAAAAGGTATAACAACATGCATGCTTGTGTAAGGCAAAATATGTTCTGGTCTCAAGGCAGCCTTTATATTTCAATTTAAAGTTGTGAAACTCTAAAAAAATCACCCCCTCTACAACCGCGTGTACATTCGAAACTATAATAAAGTATTTTTGATGATGGAACTTTCTGTAAAACATGACCTTCACATTGGATCTCAGATTGTTAGAGTAGAAAATGTTTTTAAGAAACATATGAAATCCGGCTTCTATTTTTGCTACTCAGTTGGAGAACTATTGTGATGGAAATTCTACAATCTTCTTAATAATGGGAATGACAGGTATCAATCAATTATAATAGTGGTCGTGGTGTTATTTCAAAACACTGACTTATACGATTAATCCAAAGAGCTTTACTGGTTAATAACCCTATCAACAAATATTGAAAGGCAAATTCGACCGTGACGTGAAGATGTTAAGATGTTCTTTTTCAAATTTGAAGAGTAAATCGTAAAAAGTATGATTAAAGTAAGTTTCTTCTTCAATAATGAATTAAATTAGCACGTCAATTCACGGCTATCCAGACATCACATGTGGTCGAAACATAGTTCTATGCACTGCTTCCAACATGAACATAAATGTTTTCCAGACTTTTCTATATGTATGATGAATCATTTAGAAAATGCGTAGTAAAATTTCCGGTTCAACTTATTACTTTTCTGCAACTTTCAATTAGTTTTCGTTCTTAGATTACCACCATGCTAGTGCCTAACAGACAAACAAATAAGCCGGCACTGTTAATTGAATTGCGCATACGGGGAATTTTTTTTTTTATTTTTTTATTTATCACCTTTGTTTCGATAGATCTCGCATATAAAACCGGATGAAGTTATAGAAATAGAAATCAGTTAAACGTTCTAACTATCGGTGTTCTGTATCGGAGTACAAAATTTTAAGGATAAAATGCATTCCTCTGTGATATTATCAATATTGGCTGTCCTGGTGGTCAGCGTGTTTGCTGAAGGCATCTTTGTGGATGAAGTTCAAGTGGAACCGTCTGAAAGTTTACACAGAGTCCGCAGACAACTTGGTTTTGGAGGAGTTGGAATTGGAATTGGGATTGGAATTGGCGGTGGCGGCTTATATCCTGCGTACCCAGCATATGGTGGATACGGTGGATATGGTGGATACGGTGGATATGGTGGATATGGTGGCTATGGATATGGTGGATACGGAGGCTATGGTAGATATGGATATGGGCGACGTTTCCGTCATCGTCATCATGGAGGATTTTTCTTCTAATAACATAAAAATAAATAAAATTTATAGACTTGAATTTTTTGTTATATTTTGTTGAATGTTAAAATGTTTGGTGAAATTTTCTGAAATTTACATGGAAAGTTTGCATTGTGCATTATTTGAACGAGCAATGCGTTGTAAATGTGAAAACATGTGGCTTCTTCATCTTTTTTTGTGAGACACTATTTCAAAAATGAGGCAATTTTTCAAGAGGCAATTTTTCAAGAAAAGGTACACCACTACTCTGTGAACGCATGTGACTGATTTCTTTGTTTTAAATGACGCACCAAAGGCTTAATAAGACCAGTTAACATTCATATTACATTGTTTTAGATAAAGAAGGCGTTTTTAAGAATATGCACACTGAAGTTACATCTTGATTTACTCACCACTCTAGGTATGGTAAACCCAGGAACACGCAAGGGTGGTGTCATCTTCCCGCTGTCGAAGGGCAACCACGTCTAGTGCCATATCAATAAATTCAAAATGGTTTACAGAACTGCCAGTATAGGCTCTTACATCTCTTCCCTCAAGATTTAGATGTGAAACTTGAAAGCATGTTCGAGTGTCTGCTATAATGTCAAGTAACAAGCTGTAGACACATCTTTTATTCCCCTGAATTGAGAACCTTCTCAAGACAAATTATATAGGTATGTATGTTAGTCAGATATAGAAAAATATTTTATTATACTAGATTCGTAGGATTGAGACGTTTCTCATGACAAACGCAATGCTGTCATTCATGAATGGTATTTGCATCGTTGAAACCGAAAGTCTTTTCATCTTGTGCGTTAACGATGACCTTCTGCGAAATATCCAGGTTTCTTTAAACGCCTTAATCTATAAAGCGTTTATTCCCCCAAAGCTCTAGTACAATACTGAAACCCACACTCATAGTCTGGTGCACACTCTAGTTAGAATTCAAAAACGCAACCTGAAAACAAGCATGATAGGTGTACCCATCCATATACTCACAAATAGTCAAGTTCCAATGATGACATTTAGGACTTGGCTCGATACAAAAAAGTCTTCTTTTGGTGGGTTTCAGTGCATGATGAACGCATAGAAGGTGACAAAATTGCTAATCCGAACCCTTTGGAAAAATTTCTGATTTCACGTTCAAACTAATTCTTAACAGATGAGAGAGCAATATTTTCTTATGCTATTTGGATCACATTAAGTGGCTCAGGCAAGCTAAGGCGATTCATAAGAATTCCCACACTTGCTTACTTATCAGGCCAGCGGCCCATGGGGTGTCACGGTCCCGGGAACGATGCTTCCAGTTTATTAGACCAAGGTTTCTAGTGTCCGCGATTGCTTGATCTTTAAACCGGAGGTTCCTCTTCTTCGTGAACCAGGTGGGATTCAAAGGTCCTCTTAGCTGGAGCACTCTCGTCCATTCGCTCGATGTGGCCGAGCCATTGCATTCGACGGATTTTTGCCTTCCGGACTACATCCACATCTTTATACAGCTCGTAAAGTTCGCGGTTATATCTTCTCCTCCATTCGCCCTCCTCCCAGATTGGACCAAATATTCGACGTAACATTTTTCCTTCGAAGGATCCCAAGATCTGATCCATTGTCTTACTTATCATCCAGCATTCAGCTCCATAAAGCAGGACTGGCAAGATCAGGGTTTTGTAGAGCATGATTTTGGTCCTTCGAGTTATGAGTTTGGAGTTCGGACCCTAGAATTCCTACAACAACCTTAAATTTAGCAGGGATGATATCAGAAGACCTCTGGGTTCCTTTCTGTTCACTGCCAACTTAGATATGACCTAAACAAAATGAACCTAACTCAATGAACTGAATGCCACATCTGCGTATTGGAAAATGCAACTGCTGAGCACATACTATGTGAGTGTATTGATCTGTATAAAACTGGCTTGCGAGTCCCCAAATTCAAAAAGTGCATCCACAAAAATTATTTACATCATCATAAGGAAGGTTGAACAAATCCTGGTTTTGTCTAGAGAAAAGAGATGTTCGGTATCCCAGTAAAAACCATATAATGAGTTTGTAGCTACATAAAGCTTACATTTTCAAATATTCTATTCCATCCAGAACCCATAAATAGATTTCAATATTTTGTTTATGTCATCCTAGCACATGCAAAAATAATCGACCTTGGAAAGTTACAAAAAAAGTATTTCGTTCCCTTCCCTTACACCAAGTAGAGATGCTCCAATTAGCAACATTAAAACACTTAGCTTATATAAATATAATACACAAGTGTTAATTATTATGTGATTTTCTATTTGGAAAAATTACAAATTCCCTAGTAAACAATAATCACAGAACAGCATAGAAAAAGAAACGAAACTGGTTTCACGTAGAAATAAAATAATTTTCACTTGCAAATGACGTGTCTTACAATGCGGTTGCCTATTGGGAATCTCCCAATATTTGAATTTAGTTTGCAGAATAAATTATCGTGATTATTTATTTTTGGTTATAGTTAAACGTGCGTATAACTGTGTTTCCGTAATAGAACAAAATACGATAAGCCGCAGTTAACTATCAGATTTGCATTCAAAATTTGTCCGAAGTTCTTTTTTTTGGATTTGTTTTGTATGGGAAAACTATAAAAGACAGATATTTTGAGTAGATGCAATAAAAAATAAATTAAAAAAAGTCAGATAGAGGACATAATTAATAGAAATTCTTTGTTGTTGTTAGTGGCGAATTGTATTTGTACGTTTTATCTGAGTTCTGCGGAGTGTAGTAGAATAACATAAGATAGGAATTGTCACAAAAAGACTATCACAACGATGCATCGAATCTGGACGCTGATATGGATTCGTAACATTTTTGAATAATCGGTAGAGGTTTCTACGAGCTACTCAAAAATTGGTCTAGAATGTTAGAACAATCTGAACAATCCTTTCCAAATGACACCGAGTTTGTCTTATCTGGGTTTCTAGCGATAGTCAACAAAATATCTGACACACTGGCGAAAGAGGGCTCGGTCATTCTACCTGTGAGTATCGCAATCTTTGGCACGATACACCCCGGGGAGCATCAAGCCTAGCTTCATACAATCATTCCTGTTGTTAATATTTTTCTTACGAATGGAAGGAAACTACCATTTTAAATGCTCACTCTGAACGACAGATCGATGACAAGTTTGACCCTTTGAGGTTTGTCATTGCTGAAAGATTGTGTCGCACAAAAACGTTTGAGATTCAGTGCTGCGTCTGCCCCCTTAGCAGCCTAGCGCACTAACCACTGAACTAATGGTGAGCACAGAATTTTGGCTGGTAACTTTTTTACGGTCCAGATTAGTTTGTCTCACAGCAAAATGTCTGCACAATTTGAATAGAAAGGAACGCAGAATTTTTAAAGACCATCTTGTCTTGACAACACACTTCCACTTTTTCTCTTATTTCCTCATAACTTCTTCATAGCTTCAAGTTCAATGAACCACTTTGTGATAAACAAGTCTTCTTAGGCTGAGTATTCTCATGTATTTTCAGTTTATAATGCTCCACGGGTTCAAAATATGTTTAACATTAACTTCGTAGATTCCATCAGAAGTGTTATGGAGCTCTGTATGGTACAGCTGGTCCGTAAAACAGAATGCTGCACACTTAAATCAATTTTGGCCTCTTTATCTGACATTTTTTGTTGGCATGGATGCTGAGGAGCTTTCTCATTGGCACTATGAGAAAAAATGCGCTCCTCAGATAGTCTGGTTTTCCTTAAAGTGTTCGAGAAACTGTTTAGGGAGATTTGGAGACTCAAGGCACAACTCAGATAGACCAATCAGAATAAATCATACTATGCGGGTCTGTGACGCTTTAACCACCATCGAATTAACCACTAAATATTTCCATATGAAGTCGTTCTTAGGCACGTAGTTCACTACTCTCTTGTCAGCACGCTTTAGAGAAGGAGCAGCCAAAACATTTTAATAAGAAATTTCACCAACAGGTTGAAACTTTGTAACTAATTATTGCATGAAACAACTTCTTTCTGGAATAACTTTGGGTACAAAGGCCTAAAATTTCAACATAAAAAAAACATCAAAACGTTTAAGATTTCAATTTCTCATTTATTCGAGTTTAGCTTTAGAAGAATCCACCGTGATGATGATGATGGTGATGACGATATCCTCCATATCCACCGTATCCACCATATCCACCATAACCTCCATATCCACCATATCCTCCATAACCACCTCCATACCGTCCATATCCGCCACCATATCCACCGGGGTATAGACCACCACCAAAACCACCTCCGATCAGACCAATGCCAAGACCAATTCCTCCGAAACCGAGTTGTCTGCGGACTCTTTGCACATTTTCAGTTGGTTCAGCTACGACCTCCTCCAAGACAACGTCTTCAGCAAACACGCTGACCAGCAAAACAGCAAGAATTGAGAATATCACAAAAGCACGCATTTTAACCCTTGTACTAATAACAGCACACCACGATTAAAACTGAATTAAAGTTCCGTCACTTCATCTGGCTTTATATACGAAATTTATAAATACACTCGTAGAAATGATACACAAAGCCGAAAAAATTCCCCATAATAAGCTATTCAATAATTAACCGGGCATAGGCCGGCTTTTTTGGTTTATGTATGATTGCGGCAACATAATCGTAAACCTCAGAACAAAAACTAGTTTAGAAGATGCGGAAAAATACCAACGATTGAACTAGTGATTCGACAGGGCATCTCTTAAGAATGATTCATGGCTTACAAGGTTGTTGTGGTATGAATTCAAACGGAAAACAGTCGGTAAAACTGATTGAATAATCATTTCACAGATAATAATTATTTATGGGATCGCGGATGGTTGCAAATGTAAGTATGTACTTGGGCATTTCAATGTTGACACAACATTATGCGTCACTTTTCATCCAAAATTATTTCAAATATTTTGGTTAAGAATTTTACGAACCAACAGACCTCCGATACTTAATGGTATTTTCTAAACATTTCCTGTAACATGTTTACGATACTTACAAGCTTTTCTACTTATTTGTTCCCATTCGCATACGAAAGAACTCTTGGTATGTGTTTTAATGGTTTATGAAGCTATAGCACAAAATACCTTTATAGTACAAATCTGAAAAATAACACTACATTCGAATCTTTTAGACTTTTCCAGTCAACAGTATTCTTCTTAAACATGTTGCCGACATTTCTGCGACTAGCTGGTTCAAAGTCGACTTATTCCCAACCTACTGACGTACTAAAGTGTTTAAAATATATGTGCAAAGGAACCTCTTTTCGCCTCTCGCATTCATAATCCCTTAAGTCCATGTGCATTATAATAAACATCAACACTACGAATGACACCTTAGTGGAGATTTGACGAAGACCTATCCTAGGGAACCGCTGCTACTTTAGTTTGGCGGAAAACAAATCGGATACTCTACAAAACACTTAACCTTTCAGTCTTGTAATATAATCCCATGTGCGTCCAGATAAGCAGGAAAATAGAGCAGATATTGAGGACTGAAGGGAGAGAAGGAGGAATGGAGAAGAAGACCTAACCTCTAACTCTATGAATTGTATCAAGATTTCAATCACAGCCCCATGTTCAAGACGACGAGAATGACCGAACTTCAATTTTATGGACCAATCTATAGTAGATCCTAGAGCACTTAGTCTGGAGAACTGGAAACAGCTTGCCCGGGATCGAAGAGGATGAAAGGCTGTCGTTAAGTAACTTAGTAGTATTTGGAACCATTAAGTCTACTCTTACCCCATGGCTTCTCTTTTTGAGCAATATTGCGCCGCTTAATGTGAGATACTCACGCGCACTAATAAGCTCTCAATTCTCTCACTCTCTATTCAACAAGTCTTGAAAGACTGTCTAAATCGATGTCTAAGACTCAGATAAAGAAAACGTTCATTGATTACGGCTGCAAGGTTTAAGATCCTAGCTTGAGTTCAAATAAAATTGGTTAACGTTTTGTTTAACGAGATAAAGCAGTGTCTACGTACATAAATGCATAGGTTCTTGACCGTTAAGAAAGACTTTAATAAATAATTATTAAAACAAACACCTTTGATTCTATTGACTTATTTGGAAGTACTTGCTAATTGTTTAGGTGTAATAAGATGCCACAAAATATGCACAGAATATTTGCAATCATCAACCAAAGTACACTTGTAATTTGTAGGGTAAGTACCCGTCGAAAGGAAAACGAAGCAAGCCATCAGAGTTTACTTTGGACCAAGGTCAAGTGAATATTTACAAAATCATTTCGCAACTTAATGGTAAATATTGAGGTGCAAGGCAATCTTCGTATATCGATATTCAAAAAGTCATCGTAGTAAACTGTGAAAAATGCATTCACTTGTTGCAGATCTTATGACATCTAGAGTTTTGGGTCAAGTTCAACTTGCTTCAAAGTAATGGATTCCGGCGAGAGTATATAAGCAATAAATTGCATGAAAAAATTTAATTATACCTGTGTATGATGAGGCTCAGCATGATATTTTGGAAAAATATCGATTCTTCACTGCGAGTGTTTTCTTTCAGAAGGACTTTCCATAAATTAAGGAACTTAGAGGTAAAAGTCGATCTTTAAAAACATTTTCCCCAACATACCTCGAAGGAGAGATGACCAACGATAAGGCAACATGTCTGAGTTTAAAACGCTCATTGCAAATTACATCGTAACATTCTGGTGGGTCCTGTGACACAATAGTATTCACGGGAACAAATTGGTGGCAGATCAAGCTAGTTTTCTGAAATCTGGAGATCCTTCAGTCCATCAAAGAGGCTACTACCGAGTTTATTCAATGTTCTGGTGATACTGATTCTACAGAGACAGCTTCTACAGTAGTCGTTGGAATTCTACGTGAACTTCTTAGATCACAACAACTAAGATCGATGGGATATATCCGCCTTGCAAGGACAATTCGAAATCACCCTAGAACAAGGTGTGGTTCTTTAATACCACGGGTGGAGATGTCTTTGAGAAGAAATCCCAATACTTAAGGTGACGCTACAATCCGGGGTGGACTTGGGCCTCAATCAACAAGCGTCTCCAGCCAGATTGATCTTTAGCTAGCTGCCTCCAGTCTTGCACGCTATGTTGGTTGCGGTCCCCTTCAACTTGCGTGCGCCACCTGAGTCACGGTCTTCCTTAACTGCACTGTCCCTCGGAGGCGAATTCGAAGATTTTTCGGACTGGAGCATTGGTGTCCATCCGCTCTACATGACCTAGCCACCTCAGTCGTTGGACCTCCAATGTTCTGTCCAAATCGATGTCGCTGTACAGTTCTTCGTTGTATCTCCTCCTCCACTCACCGTCTATGCAAACGGGACCGAAAATCACCCAACGAATTTTCCTCTCGAAGCAGCCAAGAGCAACCTCATCCAACCTACTTCCTACTAATTTTACAAAAGTGAAATGTTGTCCGTTTATTTGTTTGTTCCTCTGTAACACGAAAACTATGGAACTAATCAATTTAAAATTTTGCACACAGAGTGGCTGTACCTCGGGTCACAGTATAGGCTACTTTTGGTTATAGAAGTGTAACTTCACAAATTATAGGTGGGCGAAGCCGCGGGTAAAAGCTAGTTTTTGATAAAGTCCAATTTGTTTGTAGATAAAGAGTAAAGTAAAGCAACATCAACATATATCACAAAGACATATGTGTGTAGATAAATATTTAACGCGATAACCCGTAGAGAGCCAAAGCTGAGCTTCTTGCAAACATATATATTATGTGTTTTAAAAGCAAACACGTAGAGGACTAGATTTTAAATTCAAATGAATT
Source organism: Criorhina ranunculi (assembly GCA_951813785.1). Classification (NCBI taxonomy): domain Eukaryota; kingdom Metazoa; phylum Arthropoda; class Insecta; order Diptera; family Syrphidae; genus Criorhina; species Criorhina ranunculi. The sequence continues at coordinate 88,556,915 of OX638381.1, read as the reverse complement.
TGCCACGACCTTAGGATCAACAATTTCATTACTTAAAACAGCTCACAGAACATTTAAAAACATATCGTACAGTTTCAGAAAACTATTCCGATTTCATTATACCAGCCAAAATCAATTTTGGAACTCAAATTCCTGCTGACCATTTCGAAAATATGAACAACCTTATTTATGTTTTTAATTTCCTTTTATTTAAAAAGATCAACCATGATGATGATGATGATGGCCATGTCCGCCATATCCACCATAACCGCCATATCCGCCGCCATATCCGCCGCCATATCCACCACCATATCCACCACCATATCCACCATATCCTCCGCCATATCCTCCGCCATATCCATTATAACCGCCGCCATATCCACCAAGTCCTCCAAAATGCCTTCGAACACGTGTCAAAGTCTCTGGTTCAGCTTCATTTGTCTCATCGACTTCAAACTCAGGCTCCTCGGCGTATATGCTTACAAGCATCACGACAAGTACGGCAAATATCAAAAAGATTTTCATTTTTATTTAATTTTTTATTTTCAAATTTAAACTTTGTAAATATAATTAACTCCTCGTAGTCGGACGTTTCAAATTCACTTGATGTTTAGAGTTTCAATGTTCCGTCTTTATATACGCTCCGAAAGAGTCTAGCTAAGTGATGAGTAGTACGAGTATGATGAATCCCCCAAAATTTAAACAATTCAAAATAAAGTGACGTCGATTCATGATTACATTTGGTTACCGCAATTTCGGACAATCATTGATGAAAATAATATTAAACCCATATCACGTTGATATTTATTACTTCAACTCCACAACCGGTACATTTAACTGTCACGTCAAGGCCTGTGAGCTAAGGGGGCGAAACAGGAAAATTCTTTGTTTTGATATTTATTTAGTGCGTTACAATTTTATTTATTTTTAGTTTAAACAGGTCTAGTTCAAACGACTTGAGCCAGTTCAAAGTTTGAGCCAATACTTCAGCCTACTGAAGGGTGATTTTTTTAGTAAAGACAAAGGAACCTCCTAAATAGGTAAATGCGTGATACAAAATGGAAGGAACATCAGAAGTTTGCAAACTTTCTTAACTTCAGGAAAGCAAAGCAGGATTTGATATGGAAAATCGGTTCCGAACGAGGCTAAGTTAGATTGGATTGAAGGAGCGGCTGAAAAGGGGATTTTTAATTGTGATTGGCCTTCCTGAATCATACCGAACTCAGAAGGAATTGTGGCGGTGGCTTCATTATTGAAGAAGTAAGTCCTCTCCGAGGGCTGTCTTTCTATTTCTGCTAAGGCTTGGGCATATTCACATAGAGGCTTGAATCTGTGCTCCTTAGCATCTACGTGGCCACATCCTTTGCTTAGATCCGTTATACGTAGGTAAGTAGGTAGGTAGAATTGACTGTCTGGTTAGTCCTAGCGGAACACAAGTAGCGCTAGTGCGTCTTTTTGATACCACAATTGATATGACTTGGCTGTCGATGTGTCTGATTTAGGGGAGCAGTTTATAATGGGATTTGCAAAGTGGGAAATGCCTGGTTCTTTGTTGAGGGTGAAATAGGTTTTAGTTTTCCAGTTTATACCACAGACCTCATACCAGGGACGACTTGCTTGTAAATATAGAGACTTAACCATCTTTCCAGATGGATCGATGATGGATGGTAGAACAGGAGCAGGTATCTTTTCGAGAAAACAAAACCGACCCTGCCATGGACAAAAATTTCAGTACACCAAGTCGAGATGTTGACATTGCACCACACGTTGAATCATTTGCGTGACGGTCAGGTGCGAAGTTAAAATATCTTAATAGCGCCCCATGGAGCAGACCCAGGTCAATACAATGTGTTTAAAAACTCAATGGCCATGCGTCATCGAAGGAAACGAGAATGTGGACAACGTGACGAAGAAGAAGTCAGACTCTGTCCTAAACCATAAGCTGCTATAAGGAGAGGAATAATGAAGAATATGATCAATAAGTGGGCCACGAAAGAACATCTGAGAAGGTGGCAAGAGGGAAGTTCTAAGCTTAAAACGACGAACTTTCCAAAGGGTAGTAGCGTTATCCACAGCGAAGTTGATGACTGAAGGCTGTGTCTAGAAGACAAGTAGACAGATGCACACATACTGTACAAGTGTTCGCCATTGGTCAGCAGTAGAAGTGATATTTTCGGATGTCAATGCATTCAAACCTAGCGCATTAGCCAAATACATAACCTTTCAAACAAATGCTTGCGTTTAAATAGAGGTATCGCGCCATCGCGGTGAGGGAAGTAATTCGGAGGCCACTCTGACTGAGACGACTTGTGGCAGGGAGTCGAAAAAGGACTCAATAAGGTGGTCTGTTTCGATGTATCTTTCTGTAAAGTATACAATCCCATGTGCGCTGACAGTTGTACAAGGAAGTACATGTGTAAGGACAAAAACATTCCTTCATTTATGAAGGTTTCGCAAAGTCATAATCAACAAATTCCAGGGGACATATTTTCTGGTACAACAGAATTTTTCTAAGCAAAGTATAGCTGTCAAATAGTGCCCCTTTTAATTACTGTCCAATTTTAGAATCACCAGATTCTTCCAAATAAAGCATTCCCCTTTCGATGTCTTAATTCCTTACAGCCCCCCATTGCCTAGTACATACATGACCAAAGCCAAATCCCAAAATGTCTATCTCTCTCTCTAATTACTGTAAGCACACTTGATTTTTGTTAATTTTTGGTCTTAGGTCCACTGCCCTCGCCCAGGTCCATGCTATATTCCAAATTTATTAGCGATTAAGTTTTATCAGCAACGACCTGGCCAAATGTTGTAATTAACCTCAAACCCGCCCAATGGGACGTTCTGGTTGCTACATTCCCAGTAATGATTTCAATTTGAATTTTTCTTGTTGCTTAACCCTTCTCCTGCTCTCGTATCTGGCATGCTCACCCTCTCATTTGCATATGAATTTTAATCTAACCAAATGGATCATTTGCCGCCATCCTCGTACACATGTGCCCTCTTAACGGATAAGTTGAATTCTATTAGCCTCTTATCGCGGTGAACATTGTACCGCGCGAGTGCCACCGCCACCGCCACACATTCCCCCAACGAACAAAACGAATGGGTTATGGTATTTGCCATCAGGAGTCAACTTTATTATTGGATGTCCTTTGCGGCAATCTTCTGGAGTGGTGATGTTGCTGCCATGGCGAGTGCTGGAGTCAAAAACAAAAGGCGCACACACTTTTTGGTGATTATCTGCGGATTTAATCGCTCCGGAGCCGGTAGAAAAGGTCGTGGCTGGAGTTTTCACAGTGGAGAGTTGGGTGTTGAAACTCGTGCCTTCCGGGGAGCAGACTCATAATTTTTAGTGCACATACCTCAACAAAGGAATGGGTTCCGGCTGATAAGTATATTTGTGTAACTTTTGCCTTAAAGTTATTTAACTTTTATGTTATCCTGGGTTTTTTGGTTTGTGGGTGGGTAAACTGTATGGGTGTAGAGTAGAGGCCACATGTGGTTTCCTTAAAAGAGGATGTAGAGTTTGGACAGAGTTTTAATATCTTCGGAGAGGTGTAAAACTATATGGACTGACAAAAGGATCGTAATTCAAGTGGAGATAACAGAAGATTTAGGTGCTGCTGCAATTGAAGTTGTTTGTGAGCTAGGAGATGATTGCATATGGGTTGCAAGTGAGATCTAATATTTTTTCATTGTAGACGCTGTGTAGAGTATATAGGAAGCATATTCAGCTACAGCATTCTACTGTAAATACATAAAATACTCCAAAGCTTATGTATAAAATCAAAAGGTGGTCTGTTGTACAAAGACAACAGAAACATACCAGAGATCTTAAAAAAAAATTAAAGTTATTGAAGTTTATGCATACGGACAAGTGTTGGCGTAGTGGTTTTTAAACTCGGGTGTTAGGTTTCAGTCTTGGCTCCAAGGGTGCGGTGTTCGGAATAGCTGTCTTTGTTTAATAATTCACAGTATTTCCTTCCAACTTCGTCATCATCATCACTCAGTACGATCAGCTCTTTAAGTCATATGACCACCCTACTGCCAGTGTTATGTCTATGAACCAGAGTTGGCATCAGCTTTGTCGTAGTTGATCCACTTTCTTGATATAGGGAGTTGAACCTGGAACAGCAATGTTCTTGAAAAGTCTTTGATTCCTTGTTTGCCTTTGCCTTCGCTAGGCATATGAAACATGCGTATGGAATTGATGAATGAGTAAGGTAATGAATGAACTTATGAAACCCCCTTCCTGGTTTAAATGCCGTTAAAAGTAAAAAAAAAAAAACAAGTCTACCCTACTATGACAGTTCATACAGGAAGTGTTGATACAATGACTAGATAGATCTCATCTCGAAAAAAGGCAAGCAACTCAGAAAATTCCCAACAACATGCCATACCACCTTCGATTATTCACATCTTCTTGGAGCTAATTAACGCTATGATTACAGAAAACCACTTCACTTATGAGCCTTTAAGCATCATTTCAGGTTTATGTACGTCGATGCGATATATGTAGATGACGTACTGTTTGTGTGGGTTATTACCGAGGTCAGATGGTGATAACTTTTAATATAAAATGTGTTAAAATTTTAATTGAACTTTACAGGGTCGCATTATTATTTAATTATAAAACTGACACTTACGACGAAATCACAATGTTTATGTGGATTCATTAAATTTTAACAGAAATATCTTTTTTGAGCTGAAGAACTAGGAAATCGGTTTATTTTTGGTTACACCTTAAAACTGTATCACGAATGGATAAATTTAAGATGAGGAAGTAGTAAATATGTTGTTTGAAGGGTTTTTCATTAGTAAAAAAAACAAAAAAAACATGTTTTAGTTTTGAATGTTTATTCGCTCAACGTTCCCAGACTGTGCTCTGCCTCCGCCTATCATGGGACAAATCCACTTTCACACTCATACACTTCACTCTCTATTCAAAAATTCGCGGATCCAGATGGCATCCGACCCATAATTCTGAAGAGGTGTCCTTTCATGCTGGCGAAACCACTATCCTGCTCTTCTGGTCTTTTTTCGAGTATAAGAAAGGTTAGGTTAGGTTGAGTGGCTGTCCCTACTAAGCATGGACACACTGAGACCAGAACAAGGCCCGTTGTGGTACCACATAGAAAAACCGGATGATCATCATCAGAGACCTCACATGTGTAATTTCCTTAGGGAAGAAGAATAAAGTTGAAGTTGGAGTTCTGGGTAACCGTAGCAGTGTAAACCCTATCCTGTGCCACACTTACTTTAGAACCAATCAGACCCACATACAAATTTCTTAATTTTAAAGACGTCGAGGTCATTGAAGGCATCGAAGAAGTACTCTCCTACGGTTTTCCTTCTTAGCCTTGATAGAGCAGGGCAGGAGCAAAGAAGGTGTGTGGTCGTTTCCTTCTCCTCTTCGCCTCTGCAGCTTCTACAAAAATCGTTAGAGGGAACACCTTATCTACTGGCATACCTGCTAATTAGACAATGCTCCGTAAGGGCTTCTACTATATTTCTTATATGTTTCCTATTCACAGACAGAAGTCTTCCCGTTCTCCTCAGATCCAGGTTGGGCCAGATCTGTTTTGACAGAAGACAAGTGTTGATGTTGTTTCACCTGCTATAAGCTATTCTTTTAGCTTCAGTATCGATGTAAGATTTTATTGATTCTATGGAGGCAGGCCGTTCCCCTCCGTTATCAGAAGGGATCTGACCTGCGCCTTCCTTTGCTAGTTCGTTCGCTCTGCATTTGTCCAGCCCGTGCCCAAAAAAAGGCGAAGCTTCTTCTCCCTCCAACTGCAGACCAATTGCATTTATGTTCCTTCTTTCCTTTTCTCTCCGACTTTACCTCTCATTGTTATAAATGGTCTCTTGTCAGCAATTTCAAATCAAACCCATTCCTTCGCTGTGGACAGTACCTTCAGTTTCGCATATTCGTTCCCTAGCCTAAGTCCCTTCTTTTCGGATGTAGTAGAGAAATGGCAACGTATGCTAAACTCAATAAATTCCGACCTCGAGAGCATAATAAAGTGAGGTTCTACAAATAGGTTGAAATTGATTGCTTCCGAAACCCAATGATGTCTTATGTCACTTAAGCGAAACCCCAACCCTCGAACCTTTATCCATGAATGCTACATGCATCGGTGAAACCAAAAGGCTTTCCATCCTCGATATGGGCAATAACGATGACTTTTACTAGAATGATCACATATTCGAAGTAGCCAAAAACGCTGCGAAACGATGCGAAAAGTACTATAGCTCTTCTGATCTGACTTAAATCTATAACGCAATGTTCATTCGTACAAAAGCTCGAGTACAATACTCACATCTAGACTGGTGCACAAAAAATCGCCCTGCACTTCCTTAATAAAATTCAAAAACGTGTCTTGAGACTTATTGGTGACAGGGACATTGGAAAGGCAACTGACTCGCTTGAACACCAAGGAAATATTTTCTGTCTCTCAATGTTTTATCGATACTTTCAAAAACAACGAAATAGTCAGTTGCATTACCGCATGTTTCGTATGCGCATCAGTTTACCCTTCAGCCTAATTTTCAAATATAAGGATTCTTTCCTACGTCGCACAACACGAATGTGGAATGATTTACAGAGCTTTGTGTTTTCTCATCACTACAACGCGCAAGCATTTAAAACCAACGTGCATCAGTACCTCCTTCATCTATCCTCTAATTTCTCTTCTTTTAGAGTTGTCATAAACTCTTTAGCGTGCACTAAATCTCAATCAGTTCCTTCCAAAGCTTGACATCATTCTGTAAAACAGGTAGATGTTTACATCTTTAACAGACATTATGTAGACATACGTTACGGAATGTTGTTTTCTATTCCGTACTATTGTTATTTGTTTGCGAAGTGCTTAAAACTATTAAGGGTTTCTTTTATTAGTTGGTACGAATTTAAATGTGTTTAAAGTTCCAAATAAAATCCGGTTTGATTTAGATTTGACTCGTTCAAATATACAAACAACCAGATACAAACAATCTTATATCACTGTGAATCGATACAAAAGATTATTAATTCATCTGTGATTATACACAACGATGAGGCTTAGCAAAAATTAACAAAGAACCAGAACAAACGCCCAAAAAACCTCCCAAGCATTTATCAAACCTAAGTCAAACAAAAAACAAGTCCATTGGACACTAAATTGAAAGAAAAACAAAAAACCGGCCAAAAATATCGGAGATCTGAGTTGAAATTCCCATTCCCAATTGTGTGCAAACGATCTTCACCCGCTTGCGGCCTAAACTCGTACTTTCAGTTCGTACCGCGCCACCGCCCGTGTGTACTGGAAAATGGAATTCGTAAGCCATTCTCGTTTTCGACTCCAAATTGCCCATAGAAAAGCTGCGAATATCAATTTTTAACGATTTTATATGCAAATTGAAATTGCCGCACCGCTGTGCAAAATGAATACCATTGCAGTTGCAATAATTTAGCACTCTAGATACATACGAGTACAGACGCTTGCAGGCACACTGAGGCCAAGCAGGCTAACATCGAGGTTCAAACGAATTTAACTGTCTAGCTGGCACCTATTTTTCGTTGTGCAAATATAGTCAGTTGGCGGAGTGGGGAGCAGCCATTTTTATAGCGCCCATCACTCACACGCTCCCAGTGCACGGGTACAGCAGCTTCCTGCATCCTACAACAATGGAGGTAAGCGCGCGCGCGCGCACGCCAGTCGGGCTTATTTATACGTTAATAGGAGATCCTTTAACAAATTGACCGAAATTGCGCACATCTTTTATGCATGCAATGTGCGCCCAAGAGGGAGATTGTTAGCATTTTGTCCTGGGTGATGAATGGGCCGTGGATTCAGGAGGTGCTTGGTGTGCCATTTGCCAGGGGGCCATTTATTTTGATGTATTTTTGATTGAGTTAGAAGAGATGGAATGTTTTATGTGGCATATTGAATTGCTAATTCGAAGGTGATGGGTGGTTGCTGGTGAATTGTGGCAGATTGGGTGGCCTGTCAGTAGAGAGGAGTCAGTGAAGGCGCCTATAATTGCGTTGTGGGAAGTTTGAAAATGACATTCCTGTGGATGGGTATTTGGATGAAACCACAAATGTTATAAATTAGCGAATAAAGGAGGTGATATTGTTTGTGGTTTAAAAGGTGATCACATGATTGTAGATGTGACCAATTTTGTTTGGAATTCCCCAAGTCATGGAACCGGTAATGTGAAGTGTGATATGTCAAATTATCTTGAAGATGTTCCAGTAATTATGCCCTTAAGTGGTGAAGTGAGTGTTTTGTTGTTTGTTTTGAGCGAGTGTGCTACAATTTTAAGAGGTTCTGCCAAAGATTTAAAAGAAATATTTTCGGTAAAAGGAACTCAGTAACGTGAGTTGTAGATGATCTAATTAATTGAATAATTAAGATATATCAGCTTAGGTAAGCGTTATAGATAATAGATGAATTAAAATAAGTTGCGTGGACTATACGTCAAATACCACATCCGCCAAATAGCTATGAAGGCTTTGCTCTGTGATTTTGTCGCTAAGGTTATAGTTTTTGTTAAAATTGGATCAAGTTTCTTAAATGTACGAGGGGTCGGTCAGCGAAATGTCCGCGCATCAAATTGTCGTTCAACTTAAGCGTTAACTGAAGCTTTGCTTACTTTATGAACGACAATCTGGTCTAATGCCAGATCTAAATCTAAAAATTGTAGGCACTCCCAAAAATCCAATGACTGACATGCAAACAATACTCTCCGCTCGACCTACATATAAACCTAAATTTCTGGAAAAAGGACCTAATAAGTTGCACTAGTATCTCTATATAGGCGAAGCTGGAAACAAAAGCTGATTATATAAAACCATACCATGACTTCGATCTAAACTTTCAAACACTCTCTTTTATCAAGAGAAACATGTATTGAAGAAAGGGTACAATTTTCATGGACGGTTCAAAAATGTATAAAGGACTATGCTCTGTAATGTACCCTAAAGAACCTGTCATTGCCTGGTCAATTAAATTTCCAAACCAGTGGAAGTTTAAACTACAGTCGAGGCCTAAAGAGGACTGTTCTCATTGACAATCAAACAGCCAAGCTACCATCAATAGTATCTCATCCACAAAACTAGTAAAAAGATGTCGCAATGAGCTTAAAATCCTGAGCTCAAAGCTGAAAAACATACTTGTTGGATTCTGGGACAAAAAAACAGGCGATGGACTGGGAAGAATACGGTTCAAAACAGAACCAAAAGATGGTCAATCACTTAGTTCTGGCTCCTTAACACAGTTTACACTAAGTCTTCCGAAAATTTGCGGATGAAAGATGCAGTAGACTTCGATCATGTTGCACATCAAAGAAAATGTGACTGCAAAACAGTAAAAAGAAAATATAAGAGATACTCATACTAAACAGATCGTGCTTTGCACTTAGTGATCCGCAATTGCACAGGTGTGTAACTACCTACTGCCGACCACTGCCATGGCTGCGGCGATATAGACGAGAAAGAGGACGCAATACACTCCCTTTGCGAATGCCTAATCCTTAGTAAAAACAGAATAGCAGAACAAAGCGCTCACTTCTTCATCTTGAAGTTCTCAAACCTGGTATGTATGGATGCCTGTCCAAACAAACTATAGCTACCAAATAGAACATTTGCAATCAAAGGTGGAAAATTTTCTTCGGGTCACCTTGTATTTTTTTACTTGATTCAGAAATCATCAACGTTAATATTTAACTTTTTCGTAGGCTCTCTACCCAGTCTTCTTCTTCGAAGCAAAGTTGGATATATATTTCAGTCAAGAGTTCATCTTTTGCGTTGTAATTCGCATTGACAGCTGAGCCTATTAAGAAAATGGTCCTTTCTATTTCAAAATCAGATAGCAGCTCTCGAGTTATAAAAAAAATATATATACCAGAATGTTAGCAATTGCTCCTTTACCACATACAGGGTGGTTTCTGAATACTCATTGAATGTTGGTACAGTCATAGGTTCCTTTTTAAATCACGCATATATTTCTATTTTGATGACATGATTACATAACTCCCATCTTGGTATATTGAATAAAAACAACGAAATATATCACGTTTTCATATCGCATATTTAAATTTGCAAATTCCCTGGCCGGCTGGCTGGACCGCGGACATAAAAGTACGCCACAAAAATAAGACAAAGGCTAAGCAAAATTTATCTAAATTAATTCACCACAATTCGAAACCTAATCCCCTCGCAATTCAACAGTTGATTTGTTAGAATGATAATAGTGGACTTAATTTCCTTGCTAATATGTGATAGGCAACATAATTAACTGAAATCATGAGATCAAATCTCAGGGAAAATCAAAAAAAAAACCGGTCTACCGGCCTTTCAATCCGCAGCGTACCACAATGTTGGGGAATCACTAGCCGTCTTTAACTTTCAATCAATCGGTTCGACTTGTTTTTGTTTTGATTCGAACTCTTGGTACAAATGACTCACTAAACCATTCCACTTTAGCTACTGTAGTCGTCGTATTTGTACCTACTACAAACGGGCCCCATAGTGGGTGTGTGCTTGCGAACAGAAACCAAAAAAAAAAAGCCACCTAACCAGATCATTCACATTTAAGCTCATGAATATTCTCCAACAAAACATCGACCAAGTATCTTCAATTTATTTACCCTCGGGACAAACCCACTATCATACCAAAAGCACATAATCGCATGCAGAATCGATCGAAAATTAATCATTTGGGCAACCCTCATGTGTGTGCTCCAGAAATTCCAATCCAGGGTACTATGAGTGTTCCTGCTCTAATAATTCAATTAGAATCGAAAATTCCTGTCGGAATCCTACCACACAATTGGCAGAGTAGAGGATTGTAGCCGGAGGCTGAATCTGACAATAGAAGTTGTGCGGTTCTCCAGAGCTGGGCTATTGGACTAATGGAACTGAGGTTCAAGTGTGTGGTGTTGCAACCAGGAACCAGAGAAATCACATTTCCCACCCAGATGGGTGGAAACTTATAATTTGAACAGATTTATGCAAATGGTCCTGCGGATGATACTATATGAGTACGTATACATGTGTGATTAGTGTGTGTAGGATGAGATAACATTTGGCCATAATAAGGGAGGGCATTATAAATTGGAAAATTAACCAACCCGAGGCATTACAGAGAAGTGCTAATTGAAAGTCAGCAAGTGGCAGGGCTATGAGGAAAAAAAATTATTGTAGTTTGGTAAGGACATCTTTATGAGTTATTGAGTTAGAAATTATTGATTGTGAATAAAAATTAAACAAATCAAAGGTCCTAAAGCACGTCACCTTATACTATAGCGCAATGGTAGATGGCAATAATTGATTATTATCCTTCTCACCATTATTGTAGATCAGGTAGATAGCTAATGAAATACAACCAGAGCTAGATCTGTCACTGTCAATTGAAAAATCCTACTAGCCTACCGTCTTATAAAAGTACACTACACTAAATCGGTTTCAACTTCCACTCACCAGACTACGAAAAGAAGGCTTTCTTGGAATGACTAGAGCCATATGTAGCACTTTTGCCGATCCTCTGAACTGAATGAAAGCAATGTGTTGACTCAGAAAAAACAGAGTCCGGCATGAAGGACATAACTTTGGGCATGAAGCTTCGTGTCCGAACAATGTCCTTTCTTCATGATGCCTATCAGCTATGTGAGCCTTGCCGTTTTGTTTGGCAGAAGATATGAAGCAAGCTTTCCTGGGAGAATCCAGATCACCTTCTTAAAACTATTACTAATGTCTTCTTCACAGACGGTACCTGATCGACTCTCATATGGTTATTCATGTTTACGTCATCTCCTGAAAGCGACGATACAACGGATCACTTCCTTATTAGTGTCCTACGTTTGAGAGATTAAGATTGCACACAATGTCACAAAAATGAACTCAATCCAATCCAAACACTAGTTGAAATTCTGCGTTTCAAGAAGAAATCAAAGGTACAAGTGCCCTGGACCACCATGAGTCTGAGGTTAACTAACCTTACCCTCCCCGTACCCCTTCACATCACCAACAACTACCGCCACAACAGCATTTTTTAGACGCCCATTTCCCTTCCCTTCCTCTCCCTCTTCCACACCCACAAAAGCGAAAACGATCTTTTTACACATCGCTTCCATAATCTGCCTAAAGCATTTCAGCCTAAAACTATACCCCCAAACAAAATGGTTCATCAAATCAAATTTGTTACCAAAAATATGCAAGACTATTCGCCTCTGGCTCGCATCAAGTTCAACTGAGCATCACTTGACGTCATTCATGTTCCACTATTCCTTCTTCCAACTCAGCCTTTCTCCCGTCAAATTTATTCCTCCCATTTGTCAACTTCTTCGTTCTTTCATTCCTTCAAGAACAACTCCAAATAGCAGTACTAACTCACTAATGTCAGTAGTCTCACAAGCAGATAGCATACAGAAAGTCGCTGCTTATGGCATTTACACGCGATATCCTTCTAATTTCTTATGCACCCCTCTGAGCACAACAAAAGAAAAGTCACACTTCCTGACATTGCAAAAAAAAACAAAAAACAGTAAAAGACGAAGAAAAAAGTCTACTCCATCCAACAGAGCCCCACATAAAGGAAACATTGTCCCAGTGATTTAAAAACCTGTCGATGGGTGTTAAATGTTCTGATTGTGATTTATTATGACACATAGCACTTCCATACATGTATGCTCCACGTGAGGACCAACCAGAAGTCCAAAATCCTGATGCATTACCGACTAAAAGCCTCCAAGGTCCAATTCTCCACTCCACCCTTCGATGGAAAATTGATTTGATTTTCCCAATAACATCGAATGGTAAAAAAAAAAAAAAATGTATGAAACCTGAAGGACTCTTAACGAAATTGTTTTTTATGTGTTTTACTGGTCCATTGGAGATGTGGAATGTCCTTTCGCTTGCGTCTCGTTTATGGTGAATCGCATTGAATCAAAAGAAAAACAAAAAAAAATATTTCTGACTCAGAAAACGGTGAAAGTTTTTGGACACCAGTGATATAGAAGAATTTGTCGAGCAATGAACTGATCAGGATACAGGATGGAAGGTAAAAAGTCAATAATGGCTCACATGGAGGCCATTTCCATCGAAGACTGAAGAGGAATTAATTTACCATAAAATTTTATTGAACGGAAATTATGAGCGGGTTCTCTCCATAATAGTCATTGCAAAGGACAATGAGTTATGTTTGGTGACATGGCAGATCGTGTGTAAGAACTTCAGATTAATTTGGTTTATATGAAGTGTGTTTGAGATATGAATACTTTTTGTAGGACTTGCACGACAACTGCTGTTCTAAGTGTATTTGTGCCTTGTTGCGGCCAGCCAACCTTACCCAATCTTTGACTCAACCACTTCCACTTTTGCAGTTTAAAAAAGGTTCCAAAAGATTGGCTTACATGGGCTCAAGAATGTATAAGTACTTGTCACAGAAAAGGTACGGAGCTGAACCTCTTTTCAAAACATTCAAACTGAACCAGCAAACGTACCTCTTTTATGTGAACGCTGCCATTCAAACGCTACCTTTCAAACTCTACACAAGACTTTAACACACAAGATGATGACAAGAAAAGAAGTTCTTAGCCAATAAATTTTCACCGTCACTAAAGATTATACATCCCTCTCACCTAACTCCAGAACATCGTGTGTAAATTTCCCATTTTGACTCAATAAATCCACTTTGCATACTATCAACATCTTGCCTTTGTAAGTCTTATCCTTAACTCCTAAGAGTCGCGGTGTTGTTGTGCTTCCATATTCGAAAAGGCTATCATCTTGCGTTTTAATAGATACCCCCCAGTTAGCAACGTCTCAAAGCGAAAATCTTCATCTCTTTCTTGTAACTCGATGGCGTGCGTCCTTCTTGATGTTTCCCCATTTGTAAGACGTTAAGGATAATAAGTGAAACCATATATTTACTTACAATTGTGGAGGTTTGAACGTTTAACATTTACTAAGGGAGTTCGGATATAAAGTCAAAAACTTATCGTCGTCTGTGTGTTGTAAGTGGATTTTGGATATTTTTGGTTTACGAAGTGATTTGTATAAGGATTCCCAAAGGAAGGGGAAAGCTCTTGAAATAACGTTTGTACGGGGAGCAGTCAAGTTGAGATTTGTTGAGTGTAATTCAATTTAACGAAAAATGCCAAAAGATGTCAAAATGTTTACGAATCAAATTTTGGGGAGAATATTTTAAAGTTCGATTCGGTGTTCCACGTTCACGCCATATTCAGACTTCAGGTCAAACAACTAAAGGGATTCTAATTAAAGGGCAACATTCTAGAAAAAAAAGGCAAAATCCTTAAATCAATTTTCTTTATTTCGAAAAAGGGATACATTTCCGAACGGAAGAGGTGTCACGCTTTTTGGCATTCAAATGGGATTCATGACAATACGAATCCACTTCGCCTTCAACCCATACAACCCCCAATCAATCTGACACACAATGAAAAGTTGACCCAAAAGTTTTCACTCCCACACACGAAAGGCTTCGTCCTTAAGAATAAACTTCTAATCATAACACCCATCAGTAATGTCCACACATCAGCCATGCATACGGATGTTGGAAAGTTGAAAAGTTTGCACAATGGGCGTAAACTTTGACACATCCAGTTGACACCACCCGAAGACTGTTTGACAATGGAAGACACTTTCTTGAGAGGGAAAACTTTGGCCGATGCACGCAACTGCCAAAGAATAACATAAGCAGTGACAATGAGAAGTTCCATAACCCAGGATGGTAACAGTTTCGTTGCTGGTGACAAAGACATGAGAGATACAATGACATTAAATCAGCGCCAATCGATAAATCAGTCTCTGGGATGCATCACACTCGCACAAGGATGACTTTCCATGGACTCGGGAGGAATGTGGCATCGCATTAAATTGACTTAAATTGCCAATTCTGAGGAGATGGCGCCTCTGCTTGCCTTAGACTTTCTCCGTTTTCTAAAAATATTCCCGCAGAGACCTTTCAACCCCATCCATTATCACTCTGGCAGATGCAACGACGGTTGTGTCACGCATACTCTCCCGCATGCCCTAAGTGTTTTATGACAAAAACAAGCCTGCAGTGTAAGGATCTTAATAAATATTTATGGCGTGGAATGCGTAAACACAAGTGAGATTGCTGTTACATCGCTTCCAGCCTTGGGGGGCTGGCGCAGAAACAAAGAAAGTCCATCCACCATTTCTTTGCCAGTGAAATGTAGTGGTCACTTTCTGTGGCTTCTGTTATAAGACGCATGTGGTAGAGCCACCAGTTAATGATGGAGCACACTCACTGCGGCTTAATTGCCATTAGCAGTCGGTTGACAACTGCTGAGACACTTGATGCGCCCTTAATTACTCGAGAGATCTTTGGAGTGTGGCTCGCGCTGAGGCTAATTAACCTCGGAGTCGGATGGAGTACCATAAGAAGTCGGGTGGGTCAAGTTTTGATGCCGTTTTGCACTTGAGTGCGTCCCGGATGGAAGATGAGCTGTGTGTACTGATGGTTGAGATGGGGACCATCTGGTTGTGCATTGGTGTGCTTTTTTGGGGTGACGAATTCTTGTTTTCGCTGCTGTAATGGGACGGGGGTGGATGTGGTCTTATGCCACACACATGTTAGTGTTAATGGGAGCATTGTTGCATGTTGTTTAATGGAGATTTAAATCATTTGCTTGATGGTTTCAAGTCAGAGGTCAATTGATGTTTTGATGTTGCAGAATGTTGTGGTTCTGCAAAATATTTATGCAAGGATAATGAATTTATCGCTTTCGAGTGAGGAAGTAGTGCTTTCGTGCATTGACTTGCAAACTTTGTACGCGCTGGTAAGTAATATCTCATAAAACTTATCAAGAAGCTCTTCCATACCTGAGAACCTGAGTCTTTCAGTTGCAAAGAACCGAGCTAAAGATAAACAATGACCAAGAACTTCCTTCTACATCCTACAATGCGTAACACAGTGGATCCATGAAGGAACTTAAACCTATACCTAGCCCTGTTGCGGGCTTGCCTAAAAAGCAGTGTCAAGCAGGCAGGCAGAAGATCTCTTCTGTTCTGTCAAGCTGTTCAGACTGAAATGCCGAATCGACTCGGTAGTCTGGCACGTGGTACAATAGAAACATCTAAAGTTTGTCCTGCTGATTGCAACCAACTTAATCAGTAAAGTTGTATGTACCGAGGGACATTCCTTTATTTTGCATTTGTGGTGAAAGTTGCATTGTAGTGCCGCCCTTGGCGAGGTCATCTTACAGATCACTTTTAAGGCTTCATGTCCTGGCACCCAGTATTGGTGAATATCGAATTGCTCTGTGCTTCAATCTAGCTCCTTAAACAGTTAATGAGACTGACTCTAAAGATTTAAGGGCTGCTTGGCTGTCTGTTCAAATACTAATTTCCTCTGTGGATATCACGTTTCTCTTTAGCTGAGACAGGACTCATTTAATCGCCCTTATTTCTGCCTCCAAAACGCTGCAGTGGTTAAGAAACCGAAATAAAAAGCTAACATTTAGCTGGTTAGAGAGAAACATCTGACCTTAAGCCGCACTGATAGGTTGTTGATAAGGGGCTCAAAGATCATATAAGCTACCAGTGATACCAAGCACCCTATGGTGAACAATTTATCAACCATCCATCCAAGCAACTCTATTAACTCTTTAATATTAAGACCTTGGCTTTTGAATTAAAAAACTCAAAATGAATGCAAGCAAAGCAATTGAAATCTCCGCGATGAAATCACCGACACAGCGCTCACAAGTCACGATAAATATTTCATTAGATTTGCGTATTTTTTCAGGCCAGTGGATTTGAATGTGAACACCCATAAAAAAGGGGTTGAAAGCCAGAGATAAAAACATTACCCCACGAATAAAATCAGAAAAAGAAAACCCAAAACCACGGATGAACTTTTAAAAACTCAGCGTATAATTTATTAGTGTGCGCGCACTTTTTCACAAGCGACTTTGCAACTCCTCACGTTATCAGAAAAAGGTCAAAAACATCTCTGAAACTCGGAAGCCACTCTCCACCACAAATCGCTTAAAGGTTGAGAATATTTGGTTGCATTTATTACGGATATCAACCTTACCCTAGGGGTCGGAAGCACTTCGAAAATGGAACGGTGATACGAGGTAACGATGGAACACCCACTAAGCTGAGGGGATGATATTTTTTTTTGAGAAAAAAACCAAAAGGTTACGCAATAAAAAAAGAAGCCATTTGAAGTTTCCGTGTAATTAGATTGTGAATTGAATGTTAATGGAATGAGGACGACTCAAAAGGAGAGAAAAAAAAGGATCAACAGGATTTCACGGGATATGAATTTCAACGCCACACGATATCAAATACCTGTCACGGTTTCGATGAATCAACATGATTCCATCAAGGGAAGAGGAGCCCAAAAAGCCAAAAAATAAACGTCAGCAAATTACCAATTATCCGAAAATAAAAATCAAGGATGTGTCTCGTTTTCAGCTTACGAAAGACAATGGCGGATTATTCTTAAGGATCTTTGATGGTTTTTATTTTTTATTTTTTATTTCCTTCAATCCCTTGATGATAGTGGAATTGGAGTTGAGGAAGTAAATAATCTGATTTGAGTTGAAAAAGAACAAAGCGAGCTCAACTCATTCGCGATTATTAGGAATCCTTGTAATGGCTAATTTCGCATCGTGGTCGTTTGACAATGACGATGAGATTGACATCCTGTTTGTTTGGCGCCAGGACGTCCCCTTGTCGAAATGTACTTTAGATAAATTATTAATAATGTTTTGCGGTTATAACCCTTTTCTGTGAGGGCTACAGTCTTGGTTAATCCTTCGTCGTGCGTTAGCGAGGATGCCTCGAACTTTTGCTTTTAATGGAAGTTAATAAAAGGTTTTGAGTTTTGGAGATAAGATTTTGGGGTTTTTGTTTTTTTTTTTTGTTTTTAATTTTGAATTGAATAGTATTTAAAGTGTTTTTCGTATTTTTGTGGGTGGATTTTAATGTTGGCTAACAAATTACTCCGCCATTGTGGTTGGAAGTCGTTGAAGGACAATGGGGGGGAATTCTCTGGGCAGTAATTAATGCGTCAAAAGAGTAATTAAGTTGTAGATATCTGTGGAATTGATGACTAATTTTTGTGGTGGAAATTTGCAGCTTGTGGAAATTATTGCTGTAAGTAGGGAGGACATGGTTTTTTCCTTCTTCTTTATTGAAAATGCTTTCTTAATTTGCCTGGAAGTGGTTAACTTGTATGAGATCTATGGAAGCAGAAAGGCATCACAATTGCTCTTAAGAGGCAAAGAATTATGGAAGTAAAAGCCTAAAACTGTCTAAATTTATGAATAAGAATACGTCTCTAGACAGCAAGGTGATTCGTGTATTAGTATGGTATGTGACAACCATTGCATCTTTCCGGAGCATAATCCCAACATATTTATGATAAGCAGGTGCAGCTTAGTCGACGCACGTCGGGGCCACTTTGCCAAAGAAAAACCCTTTCGCAACTGACGCAAAACGATCGTTACAAGACCCAAAGCATATTATGTATGTATAGGCATGTGAAGACGAATCAAGAAGTGACTGTTAGTTAAATCCCATAACCACATCAATGCTTTGGGTACTCAAGCTGGGGAAATAGAAAGCAGATCTGTATCGCTAAGGACCGCAGCTCAAAGCATCACCCAATGAAGAGTGTATGCGGTTCTCTTCAGAATTTAGATGAGTGTAAGCTTATAGTAGACATTTTGAAAGTAATGAAATCAAAGAAGTGTGTGCATCAAACACATAAACACCTTTCGGGTGATCCTTGAACAATTTGAACAATACGGCGGCTACAGATCTCTGTTGTAATCGGAGTATGATCGACTGCGACAGCGCTTTTGATTATGTGAGTCTTGAATTCAAAACCATCGAAAAATACAATACGCTTAGCCTGTCATACTCCGCCGCTTAACTTAGAATAATCTAGTTCGTCTTGCAGAGGTTCGACCATGATGATGTCCTATGTCCCAAGACGGGTGATAGGACCTAAATCATTAGTCTACGAAGCCCTTGTGTTATTTTGAGAATTCGTAAAGATCTTAGTCTCAACTTAATGGCAGAAAACTAATGAAGATATCTTGTCTGCTAATCACAATGAGGGTGAACCTATTGCAGAAAGCTGTCTGATCTATATAAGCTTACATAATGTAGATTCAAAGCGATGCAAATTGGAAGTTTTTAGTAAAACAAGCTGTTAGCACTGTTTTCATAGTAGATACTGCGATGATATATATATGATCGACATCGCAACAATCACTTCGTAGTTGCAAAAGATCTTCAACCAACTTCCAGGGATTTTGCTAGGAATAAGCCCGTAGCATACGTAAATTTTCGATGGTTACCAAAATTGTATTCAATTCCTTTCTCAGTACACCACATCCGTTTCCAAACTTTCATATGCAATTAATTTCTTCCAACTGGCGTTGTTATTCTCCCCAGTTAATGACAAACAACATTTTATCACCGCTGACCAAATCTTCCAATTAAAAACAAAATTTCATCCACCATCCCAGACAACACAACAATAGTATCGACTTTCAAAAACGGTTCACACTCTCAAAGCACATTTTCGCCTATCCTGCTTTGACGCACAGGATATCTCTCCTAATTATTATATTTTCGCCGGAAAAACCAAGCAAAGTCAGGCCCACTACGTGTACTCGTGCATCCACCCAAAACAATATAATATCACATAAATCCAGCCTGTGTCGCATTAATTAATTTCGTTACACGTTCCCCGAAAAAGGATTAAATACCACAAAAGCAGTTGCAACACCACCAAAACTTTCGAATGTGATACCTTCAAAGGGATGCCATCCTCATTCTATTCGGGTCTGAGCCTCCTCATCAAGCGGTCGCACATTGGAATTATGATCCTTTTATGTCGCCCAAATGTGGGGAGTACACGAAAATTAATTTACTATAATAATTTAACTAACATGCAATACGGTGACGGAGAGTTATCCTGATGCCTACCTTGTGACTATGGTAGGTATCCTTTGGGAAATGGAAGAGGAATCCGTTTCCGTTTGTAATTTGCATAAAATTTGTTGAATTACCTGTTGCCAGCCGGGTGTGGTATGGGTGGAGGGTGGGTAAGGGGATATCGAAGGAATACACCGTCTAGCATGGTAAAAGGATCTGAATCGGATTTTACTTTGAAATCCCGTAATTGAGTGTAATTAAAGCCTTTCATGGTGACATCTCCCAGTGGGAGAGAAGCGCGAATCCTTTCATTGTCCTGATGGTGGTTGCTGTTGATGATGATGATGAGCAGCAACTGTGGTGTTTGGTTTTAGTTAACCGCGCGTTAATTTGATTCCCACTGGCTATGGGTGTACTGTGATTTTAATGACATCGACATCGGTGTTACAATCCTTTGGGCGGTTTTTGGTGTATTAATTAATTTCCACCACCTTCCGGAGACATTTTTGCACTTTGTTGTTTGGCGGCAAAACAAATTTTAAATCAATTAATGAGCAGAAGGGTAACTTGGATCATGAAACAGAAGGGTGCAGGCAAAAATAAAATACGTTCGAAGTGATATGATATCCTTGTTGAAACAAATAAAATGTTGAGCTGGTCGGAGGAGATCGATGCCAGTGGAAAATTTGACCGAGGTTGAGGGAAAGTGTAAAGTTCCATTGAGAATGTCGAATAGAAGATTTCTGTTTAAAAGATGTCAAATGACAATCTGGCAAATACAGGCTTCATCGGAACCCGTGCTAAATTTCCATATAGCACTCTTCATAGATTAGATTGTCAAGGGTTTTAAAGTTCGAATTTTACACAGAAAAATCTTTGAGACTTATATGCTTCAAATCTTTCCGAAGTATAAGAGAAGTTTGTACATACAATACTACCGATGCGACCTTTTCAAGGAAGATTTCTATGATCTTTTGGATGTTAAATTCGCACTTGGGGACTTCAACGTCAAAATTGAGAAGGTGAAGGGAACTACACGTTATTTTGGCGACTCTGAATGGCGGATTGAGAAGCTCTTTCATGACAAATTATACTCCCGAAGGTATGTCATTGCTTGCCGACAGGTAGTGCCGCGAAAAACCGTTTGGTTGTTTTGCTGAGCCACGCTAAGTCACAGGGACCACTTGACCATTATCTCACCTTAATTAAAAATACGACTGTCCGACGAAGAGAAGCTGCATATGTCCCAGAAAAAATGACGTTGAATACCAAGAGTAGCTAGAGACTAAAAAAGAGCAACTGATTTAGAGACTATTTGCACTCCTCATCGACTAAAGCTAGCACACACAAATATTGAGCACTTTCAAGAGGGCAAATGGAGGAGAAGATACAACCGCGAACTCTATGAGCTGTATTTAGATGTGGATATGATCCAGAAGGCTATAAGACGACGAATACCCTGGCTCGGTCACTTCGAGTGGATAGACAATAATGCTCCAACGAAGAGAATCTTCGAATCACAGCTGACTCGAAAAGAAGAACTGGAAACTTCATTCCCAAGAACGAAAGGAATGGGAGGCTGAATTTTGTTTAGGCGAAGATAATCAACGGACCGGGAGCTTGCTGAGTAAGAGGATAAGTAAGTTTGTACCGGTAGATTGAACGAAAATCAGGGAACAATTTTAAGGGACAAATGATTGGTGATTAATGCAAGTTTGCTATAGCTACCTGAAGCCGATATGGATCCAAACAAAGATTGAAAAACTGTTTTTGTCATTTTAGTCGTTTTCAAGTCTTAAGGTGCCAAAAAGATGCCACTAAATTTGCCAGAAAGAGACAAAATGAGAAACTATTGTTGCTGGTAACACTTTAAAGACTCCCAAGTGTCTTCAAAATTCGCTCATTGTTTTAAATCATATTCACCGCCCTCTCTCTAGTCACGATCCATTAACTCCATCACTTTTTAATGTCATTTACTACTTGCAAGTTATCATCAATATTCACAACCCACTCGAAGGATACATTAAAAAGTTCTCTTCCATTGAAAATTCAAAACCACTTCAAAGGTGATTCCATTATTCATTCGCAAAGTGGTGTCCTTAAAGTCACAAAAATCCATTAATAAATCGCATTAAGTAGGTGGTACCGCTCAGAACTCATCCCTTGCATAAAAAAAAAAAAAACCAACTTCAGATATTATTATCACTGAAATTTAATTACACATTCAAATGAGGACATCCTTTCGAAAAAGGCCATAAGGACAACAGTGCGTTCTATCCACTTGCAAATTGGAAAATCAATGCAATTGTGTATCAAAAGGGGTTGCATCTCTGCCCTCTGCTTTTTGTTTTGTGAATTGAAAATCACAGAGTCGGAGATGTCCTCTGATATCTAAATTAAAACTTTCCGAATGGAATTTCTATTTTCCATTTTTTTTAGGGTTGAAAAGTTGTGTATTTGCCATGTCACTTGGGTGAATGTGTTTGGTAGAAAAATTCGCGAAATCAAAATCTGAATACGAACACAACTACGAATCAACCCTTATGTGATTGTTAACTGCCATCGAGAGGTAAAGTCATTTCCACCCTCTTTCGATGTTTAGTTGACTGATGTTTCCTCCTTCGGTTTTGTGGGTGCAAGTGCGTACTGCCTTTGTGCGGTTAGATTATGCGGTTTGGACTTGGTGGCCAGATTGTGGTTACTCTCTCAATTTGACGGGGGTTGTACGAGTACGAGTACGAGTCGTTCATGACGACCGCAATAGAGGGTAAATGCAGGTTTTAGAAATGAGCTTGATTGTTAAGAGGGATAATTTGCGTTTTGTTTACGCAACAGGGTGGATGGAAGCGCATTCACATCGCATGGTCACTTACACTAGACTGGATGGGGGTTGAAAACGAATGCAAAGGTGTACACATATTTCAAAGGAAGTGGAACTTGCACAGGTGTATTGAAAATACTGGTATTTAGATCGGAATTTTTGAATTGAATTCTTTCAACGCAACTTTGAATGGATGAGTTAGTTAGTTAAGGACTTTTGATTAGTTTATGAAAAATAACCTAAATTTCAACAACCATGTGCTATAGGTCGTTTTCGAGAATCTCTTCTTCACACCCTCTTAAATAAATCGTAATTCACGCGAGGACTACTATCGAGCCCATCCAACAATTTTTGGTGTCACGCGTGATTTACGACCGCGTGCTGCCAGAACTTTGCGCGCTAAAAAAAATGCACCCCCTCAACACCACATGTGTCAATATCGCAATATTTTTCTTTTCATTTCGCAACAGAGCAACGTTCACACCCCACCTCACCCCTCAAGAAACACGTAATGAAAAGTTTTCAATTTGAAGGATACACTACTTTG
This sequence comes from Criorhina ranunculi, assembly GCA_951813785.1. Taxonomy (NCBI): domain Eukaryota; kingdom Metazoa; phylum Arthropoda; class Insecta; order Diptera; family Syrphidae; genus Criorhina; species Criorhina ranunculi. The sequence continues at coordinate 88,533,629 of OX638381.1, read as the reverse complement.
TCGCTCGGATTCGGTTCATTGATTGCGAAGAATAACTTTGTGCGAATTTTACCACTCATTGTGGGTTACCACAGGAGCCTTGGATTCGCATACCAATTTGTGTCGTATTGTCGCACGTAATTTTCACCCCCCCCCCCCCCCCGCCAGCTGTGAAAGAAACCGGGAACATAAATATCAAATTTAAGGCAAAATATCAATATCCACTTTGTGGAACGTGAATTGAATAAATAAGTTTCACCACTAAACTGCTGGCATGGTCCTTAAGGGGAGCTACTGCCCTATGTAACCAGAGGTTTTGGCCGGGAGAGAAAGTTTCAGTAACAAATTTTATTTTTCACTTCATTCTAAATTGTCGTCGAAGGGATGTTCCAGTAGCCTTTTGGAAGTATGATAGTAGTTGTGGGTGGTGGTAGTTTTTTTTTTTTTTTTATCATGTTTGCTTCTGCTGCCGCATGAAGTTATCTCTTGACGAACAATCTGGGTTCGCTCCTGGTGATTTGTTACGCTCGCTGTTTGGAAGATGTTTTCATTTCGCTCGGTGGTAATAAAATATTCCAAAATTTTGCATTTTCAAAAGTAGTGGGGTAGATAAGAAATTTTGTGTTCAGGACAACTAGCAAGAAACCATAAGCCGGGTGGTACTCGTTGGTAAAGAAATAAGAAATAAACGACAAATGACATTGAGCCAGATGACAGGAAGTGCCGTGAATTCAAATTAGAAGAATGAATTATGTAGTTGTTATCGTGAGGACATATTGTTTTGGATATTTCTTAATTTTTTAAAGTTCGAAGGTAACAGTATGCGGTTGAAATTTTGTTGAAAGATGAACCAAATTACTAAAGCTTCAGTATTATATCATTAAAAGCTTTCCCGAGGTCGATGAACGCAATATGAAGATGAGAAATTCCGGTTTTTCTCGATTAGGATTGTTGGACTTTGGATTGCCCCGACTGGAGATTAACTTTTGACAAATCCGTCGTCTTGCGCAACTATTTGATAAAGTCGAAGGGTTAACACTCTTCCATCTTTATTTTATGCGACATTTATTCTGCGAATGTCGCCTTTAAATCTGTACAGCTGAATAAGGAAGCTACATTTCTCCACAGTAGCGGCATCAGTTGACCTCTCTTTATCTTATTTAATAATATTGTGAGCTATTTACACCCCATGGCTTCAATTTTTAACACAAAACACTGAAGGTCCCACTGACCGCATCGCTAACTCGCTTACAACTCTACATCCTTGTCAGCCAGCTGTCGTTTTATCTTCGATAAGGAAATGGCTTTGGCCATCTTTAATGTCGATCCGCATCAGACGAGCCTTTTATGCATGAAAGACACCGCTTCCCTGGTTTCATCGTTCCATCAATTGGTATTTTTGGTGTCCTTTCAGGATTCCAAGACGAGACTTGCATGATTATCTCGTGTAAGTTGTTCCACTTCCCCTATGGACTATGAGCGCTGGCGCAATTACTCATATTGTGAAATTTGTTCCGTATTTGGCTTATAAAAGGCTTACCTTGGTCTTTATGTAGGTTACACAACTTGACTTTCGCACTTTCGTCTTCTTCGAATCTTTCTTTGGTTCGGCAAGGACGAACTCTGTAAATGGTCTGGGCAAACCATCGTTGCTCCTAAAATTGCCTTGTAGCGTCGTACGTAGCTTGTGCTTTATTGACCTTGGATGCAGGTGATAGCCTGTGCTTAACAAACGTTATGTTTCAAACGAGAAAGCCCGGTTTCCTACATTCTCTACATTCAACAAGGATGCATATCCTCTATTTCCCTTACATCTGCTAATCTCCGTTGATTAACGTTGATGGGTTTCAACATTCAAAGTTGCACCCTTTGCAGCTTTCGAACTGCTGTAACCTTGTTAGTTCTACGAACAAGTTTAAGGTAGACCAAGACACATAACCATTCTCAATCCTCTTACACCCGTTTAAGACCTTAATCCATCGAAATAACAAAACTTTAAGTAAATGCAAATCATTTTATTCATCTTTCTCTACAGTGTTAACCTTTACACTTTGGCATCGTAAATTTTTAATATTTCAAACACCAGTACCTACATGTCACCCAAGCCGAACCAGAAGCCGCTAACGTTTTACAACATCCTGTTCAATAAATTTTTATTACGTCATAAAAATTATGCATTTATTGGAACTTGATGATATTTTGATACCGTTCAAGGATGAATAATGGCCTTTAAGTTGTACGAGGGCGGTTTTTACGCGTAAGGCAGTAAATTAAAATATGTTCCATCGAACAAATTGAAGGCAGTATTCTCTCTCGCGTTTTTTAATTTTCATTCAAGGATGGATTGGGTTGATTGGAAAAATGTAATTTCCTCTTCACCGATGACTGGGATTTGTTCTGCCTCTTCACCTTAAATTACTTTACCTACCGTTTCGAAAAGGATATCAGTAAAAAAAAATCTTTACAATGAACTACAAATCCTTTCACAGTTCAGTCAGTAATGAATGTTTTCTCGTGCTTTTTTTTGTATCATTCACCCGGCAAATGGAAAATGTGAGATGGAACTCTCGAGATAACGCACTCTTTCACATCCAACCCCGTATGTAAAAAAAAAACAGTACAGGACGAAAAAAAAAACGAAGGAAAACCAACAAGCAAATGAAAATGTTTTCATCTCATATCCAATTGCATATCGGCGCCACCAAGATATCGAATTGAAAGGACATAGCTACCATCGAATCTCAATGGCATGGCAATTTTAAATATCGTATCACAAAAAAAGCTACGAGATCCCACCTTGCCAAAGGGATATACCAGAGGCAGAACTCAGAACTCTTTACCTATCCGCCATGGATAAAATCGAAATAATATCAAAATAAAGGATTCAGAGAGAGAGAGAGAGAGAGAGAAAAAAAAAAAGGATCCCATTGCCAAACAGGAATTTTTTTTTCTCCTTTCGATGGTAGACCTATGGTACACAGCTCATGTGCATCAAAACTTGTTAGAGGATGAGGATTAGATTGATATTGGCTAAAGTTGATTCCCTCTCTTGGGACCGATCTGAACTGCGGGATGGAGAAAGAATGGCTTCAACGAGTCCGCTGATGATTTCGAACGATAATCGTGTGTAGTCGGAAGTTTTGTACGCTTTTCCGCTTCAAGTCTTGGATTTCTTCGATTTTTATTGACAGAAACAAGTGCGGATGTACAAATGGAATTGGGAGCATAAACCAACAAGGATGATTGCGAATTGTGTCGGGCTTAGGCTGAAATATAAAATCGGTTTTGGTTAAACTTTTGAGGGAAATTTAAATACTTGATGCTGGCTTGGCAGGTTGGTAAATAAAGTGAAGCTAATGGTCTGACCTTTGCGAATCGAAAGACAGAAGTTGTTCAAATAAGCGTTAGGGAATGAGGTTAAACTGCCATGGTGACGGTCGGTGGGACTGGAAGACAACAGAAACCGGTCGCTTGAAGGCACATCTGCACGAAAAGACTGTCTTAAATCATGGCTAGCACAGAGAGACCAAAGCATAATCGAAAGTGGCTTCTAGCTGGAGTAATTGAGTCTATAGCGCAGGTACAGCGCTTCAAAAGCTCGCTAATTACTCGTAAAGCAATGAGGTACTGCAGCCTTCCATCCTCTTCTATCCCGTTTCCAGTTCTCCAGTGGCCCTCAAAATGATGATTACGTCATACTCGTCATCTCGAACCTCGTGGGCTATGATTCGAAGATTCTCTTGGCTGCAGCATAATTTTCCATTCGATCGATGTGGACAAGTCAGTGCAGGCGACGCGTTTTGGCTTTTGAGGCTACTTCACCATCTTGACACAGCTCATTCGGCTCGTCATATGCGGCTTTAAAGTCGTTGAAAAGGTGGTGAGCCTCGACTTGATATTCGTTGGTCATTTTAAGGATTTTCCTCAGTTTGAAGTTGTGGTCTATCGACTTGACACAACAAAGGCTGCTTTAAAGGAGATTTGTTGCCTTAAAAGGCAGAGAAACGATTGTAAAAAATAATTCGGCTTACCTTAATAATGTTCAGGCAGCGCTAGTTATTTCTTAAATCTGTTTAGTGTCAGGCGAGTTGCCAGCTAACCATGAGCCGAGTATAGACTTTGATGTGAATCACAAGAAGAACGCAATGATTACAACCAATGAAAGCTTGAAGTCACTAAAACCCGCTTAAAGTTCCATTAATAAACAGCTACAAGGAAAAGGAACTTTTAACGTAAGTGTATGAATCTGTTTACATTCCTGTGTCTACCAACCTTCCACAACAACAAATACAGATATCCCCTACAAATTTAATTAAATCTGACATTTTCCCTGGTAAAATGTGCCCCAACTCAATTGTAAATATATCCAACATGGACATGATTAAACAACTCTCCAGTTGCAACTGCCAGTCATCCTTCCTGCATCACATAAATATCCTTCCTCCATCTAACTGCAGATTAATTGAACTAATTAATCCCGTAAACCAACAAACTAATAAAAGAGACTCCCACAGCCAGAGTTGGAGGAAAAATCTACGTCTGGAATCTATCTGTTTGTCCACATCAATCGAGGCTCTTCCTGAAATATGTGTATAATCCATCTTCGCGGTCCTGACTCGACTCAATCAACCCCCGAACGCAACGTCTTTCGCAATAATAATCATCATAATTACAATCCAACCCTCCCACAGCTCAATGAACCACCTTCTCAATCTCTGACCGCTGAGATGCGAGTTCGTCATCAACGTTTATTAGCTGCCTGACGACGCGATGTTCGCCTCGCTCTCTCCGGTTCAATTTGATGAAATATTAATTCGATATTTATGGATGGGCATTAAGTCCTCACCGGGACCACCAGCGAAAAAGTCCTTCCTGATTTGATTGATCATTCCCTGAGGGATTAATCGACCCATATTTTTTTAATCCACATACACACACACTGACAAAGGGTGTAGAAAAGGTTTTCCGCCAACAAGTTTCGCTCTCCATGGGACTCCACTCCTGCCGCAGGATATACATTCATTCGACCAAAATGGATTGCGGAATTGGAAAATATGTAAAATTTGACAGTGAGACTCTGAGCTCTCCATTGTGTGTTGATCCGTTTGTCCTTTGTTCACCGGGAGTTGGTCTTCCACCCCCTTTGGTCATTGTGCACAATGGTAAGTCTGATGGAAAATCCAAAGTTCAAACAGAAAGTGGTCAGCCAGTCAGTGTGTGTGTGTGCGATTGAATGGAGAAAAGCCAACGAATTGGATTGGACTGCCAGAGCGCCATTTTGAAGATTTATTTTTCCCATTTTTTTCTTTCATTTTTTCTGGTTCGTTGTACAGTAGAGATTGATTAAAATGGAACAAATACACACATATGTATGTGACGAGGACATGTTTATTATCTACGAAATGAAATCTACCCTTCACCTGTTCAAAAAGTGTCAGGGTATATCAAAGTTTAAACTTCCGCAGCCGGAAATTTAAAAAAAAAAAATTTAAATTTTGAAAATAAAAAAGGAAACCAGTGGGTTGGTGGTGATTTGAACAAAAAAATCTCTCATGCGTGAAGCACTGATACAGGCACCGAAAGTCGTCCCTGCGGAAAGGTAAATGCCAACGAAAATGTAATAATAAACAAAAATTGGATGCGAATCCTAAGCAAATTGACATTTTGGTGTCGACAAAGAGTCCTCGGTTAGCGTTGGTTATCGCTGAAAAGGCATCACTAGATGTGCATTAAAAAGGGGATCCGTCGACTGATTTGTTCCATCAAGATTGTTGTTTTGTTATTTTTCTGTTCAAATATGGAGGTTTGGATTCTATAAATTGTGAAATAGAAGATGAAGGCTTTAGTCAAATTAAGCACTTTTTTCCTAGCACTAGTAGTGACTAATCCTGAGAGCACGGAAGTAATGAAAGCATTTATTTTCCTAGAAATCTAGTCACAGTTCAAGATTTCTACACTAACTTTCCTCTATCTCCTGGTTCCTGCAGAACCTCCGTCTTCACATTTCATCGCCGAGAAGGCTTCGACTCATTTCTCATTCACATTCGTATTAGCATTGTTTGATTCTTTCCTCTCTCGTTCGAAGGCTGGTTGTTTCTTTATTATGACGGTTGTGTTCTAAACTATGGCCTCTCATGTCCCTTGGCTTTTGGACATTTCACAAGCCCGCTGAGTTTTCTCGTCAGTATTTCCCCATCATCGAAGTAAAGTGAGCATTGGAAACATTGTTTTGACATGTAGAATTATAAATGCAACTAATCCGGCGAATAACCCTCCTCGGCCGTGGCTTGGTCCTCTAGTGACTAACTTAAGCAGAATGCTTCTTAAAAGACACTCGCTCATCTATCAGAACTCCTAAACACCTAATGTGCGGTTTGGATTTAGTTTTATGACTGCCAAGTAGAAAGGTGGTTGTTTCTTTCCTTCTTTTACTGGTTATGAATACCGCCTCCGTTTTGTCTTCCGCTAGGGTTAGACCTATCGATTGGAGTCACCGTCGGACGATCCTTACTATTTCGTTGCCAAATTACTCTACCATTTCCAAAAGTTTGCCAGTAACCATGGAAATCCTTCAATGCTTGTGTCCCAGCTATTCGGGGGCGTTAAACACCATCATACATACATCACATTCAACAGGAGTGGTCCCAAAACGGATCCTTGCGGTACACCTTTAGTCTTCTTTATATTCCTTGTAAAGTACTTCCCTTTGAATGTATGTTCTTTGGTTCCCACAGGGTTACATTCCAATTGGCACTATTGTAAGCATTTTTAATGTCGTCGACCGATATTTTCAGAGCCTCCTCTCCAACTCTTCCTCTATATTTCACGCCGTTTCAAATATATTCTTCTTTTACTGCATTTATCGTTGAGCCTCCCTAAAACTGTATTGATGTTGCGAGGGTCTCGCCACTTCTTCTACTGCGACTTCAAGTCTGTTGCACATAATGAGCTTCAAAACTGTTCCAGCCGTATCTAGCATGCAGGAGTGGTCAATGTGATGAGTGGTCATTTGGTGACTTTTCGTCCGCTTTGGAAGGAGCACAAGTTTTAGTGGTTTCTGTATGAAATTTAATTGCCATTTTGAGGGCTCTTTTTAGGCAGTTTTGTCTCTAAACGTTTAACGTATTAAGAACCAATGGAAACAAGTCTTGCATGTATATACGAAACTGTTAATCGTAGAGTGCTAATTTCACATTTCTACATCAACTAGTTTGAAGATTATGACCTGGTGGCAGTAAGTTCGTTCCACATTTTAACTTCTGTAGCATGAAAGTCCAAGAGTCACAAACATTTGTCATTTGCATTAATCGTGTAGGTAATTGCTCTCAAAGAATGAATTGTTTTGCAATATTGACCTATAGTTGCTGTAGAAACCAATGTTTGCACACGAAAATGAGTTAAAGTACATATACATACATCTGTTTACTAGGTATTATCACCTTTGTATGTATTTTCGCTCCCCACTTTCTTACCATTTAGATACTAAACTAACAAAAGATCACCACAAATAAAAACCCAATTACATAAAATTGTCTCCAAAACAAACACAGAGACAAAATGCAAACCTATTATTAAACAATTTCACGCATTTAAATCCACAATCCCTAACCTCAAAGATCAATTGCACACGATGCCTACTACACTAGCATGTACTATACTACCCACGTCTTCAGCTCAATCAAACCACCAACAATTACTTTGCCTGCGGTCTCCTCGAGTCATCGTTGTGGCTAATTCCAGTGTCTACCTTCGACAGTGTGATACCTTGTGCAGGGCAGCCATAGACATAGAACCGAGGACAAGATATCGCACAACTTGCGAGCGAATTGTCGCAATTTCGTGACGCCCACACGCGTTACATTTACCGCTGCCACCACCAGTCCACTCACTATCATCATTGCTCGGTGGTTGTGCCACCAAACCGAGCGTATCACCGTCAGCTCAATTGGCTGACAATTCAGAAGTACAGCAGTTTGGACCGCAACGTTGACAGTGTCTGATTGCGAAAAGACGCTGACATTTGGGTGGTTGCATGTGGCATGCCAATAACTGTCGATGTCGAGAAAGGCGACATGGCTTCCCGAGTGCGTACACGAGGTAGCTCCGGCCACAAGAGTAGTGGGTCAGCCAACGGAACCGTGCAGATAATTAGTCAGCCCACGATTTGTGTCGACTTTTATCTTCTTTATAAATTTAGGGTAATTAGCTTGGCTCGTCGAGGGCTAATTAAATGGCAACTTTCGCACTCCATTAGCGAGTGGGCTCTAAGCCAACGCGAATAGGATGGAGAACTAAGAACGCGACTTAAATTTATTCGCAGAATCTGACAAATTAATCAAAACAAATCCAAAGAATTATGTGCGGTTGCGCATTTAAATGATCGCACAGGAGTCAAAACGGAGGCGACTTGGCCATGGTGGTTGGAGTGAATTTATCTGCTCGCTGGCAATAATCAAGAAAGCAGTAGAAGACCGCAGATGTGGTGTTTAATGATTGGGGTTGAATGATTTATTTCATATTATTCTGATAGTCATCGTGATTGGAGAGAGCTGAAAGGTGTCTCTGAAGATAGAAGTTCAGCTTATAAGACCAACGATGTCGCTCAGGTGAAGAAGTAAGTACGGGAATGAATCCTTTAACAACAAAGCATAGAAATGTCGTGAATTTTTAGATTTTTTTGGTTAAATTTAACTTCAGTTGAGAAGTTAAATTGTATAGACATCTGAAAAGATATGACCACAGTGGATCCAGTCAAGGGCTGTTGAATATGTAAGTATGTAAGGCCCTATCAGCTATCGATACATAACCGTCCATAAATACAACTGCCATCTGAAGTGTGCTTAGTTCCAATACTTTAATAAGGTTTCAATGTTTTACTCAACGTGACTTTTTGAAAGACTTAGGTCACATAGATTGACAAAAGCATAAATTAAAGCACGTTTGAAGGAGGATAAAACAAAGTACATGCTGTCTACCAAAAACCGATCCGTCGAACATCGTCTAGGTCAAAACCTAACAATTGAAAGCTATAATTTTGAGGTAGTGAAGGAGTTTATCCACCTCGGGGCAAATATAAACTCCACAAATGACACTAGTGGAGATTCGACGAAGGATAATCTTAGCCAACCGCTGCTACTTTGGTTTGTCCAAACAACTTGGGTCCAAACTCCTAACTCGAAGGACCAAAATCATGCTCTACAAAACCCTGATCTTGCTAGTCTTGCTTTATGAAGCTGAATGCTGGACGATAAGTAAGACAGCGAATCAGATCTTGGGATCCTTTGAAAGAAAAATTCTGCGTCGAATATTTGGTCCAGTCTGCGAGGAAGGCGAATGGAGGAGAAGATACAACCGCGAACTCTTCGAGCTGTACAACGATGTGGATGTAGTCCGGAAGGCAAAAATCCGTCGACTGCAATAGCTCGGCCACATCGAGCGAATGGACGAGTATGCTTCAGCTAAGAGGATCTTCAAATCCCAGCCACCTGGTTCACGAAGAAGAGGAAGACCGAACCTCCGGATTAAAGATCAGGCAATCGCGGATGCCAGAAACCTTGGTCTAGTAAACTGGAAGCAGCGTGCCCGGGACCGTAAAGGATGGAAAGCGGCATTAGTTCAGGCTCAGACCGTCCAAGGGTCGCTGGCCTGATAAGTAAGTAAGAAAGTAAGTTTAAAGCACGTTAATTGATGACATTTTTATAACATCTAGGCATCGGCAGGTGAAATAGTATTAAATTTCCTTTTTTAGATTCTCATTGCAACTTATTTCTGCAGGGCAGGCAGAAGGACATGCCATTTGATAATATTTTTCAGCTTTGCACTCTTAATCCGCTTTCAGACATCCTTTTGAACAATCCAACCTCCTTATCTCTACGAAGGAATAAGAATGGTTTTTTTTAAACAGATCTAGCCAGGTTAATTCATCCGCGCTTCTCATCCTTAATAGCTTCAGTTCTTAAAACAAACCCGAACTGTTTAAACACATTTCTGTCCGAAATGTAGAAGCGTCCTTAAGCGTTAAACTGCAACACGAAATGTCATCTCAAAAACCTTTGGATAAAAGTTCGAAAGACTTCTGGAACTTTACTTGTCCCATTGTACCTCTTAAACAAACTTAAAAAAGTAGAACAACCTTCTCAAACGCTTTACATATTCAGGCATCATTCAACAATCCCTTGCACTCACATCCTTCAGCACCCACCTCCCACTCAACGACACTTATGAATCTGAAAAAAAAAATAGAATCCAAAAAGTGGGCGTTTTCACACATGTCTATGGTTAATTGTTTCGACTTAATTGGCATATAGAGACTAAACCTTCCTAATGGCATTTAAACCTAATTGGGTCGACAAGGAGATGCGCATGTCCTCCCACACCCACGCAAGCATTCTCTTTAAAAAAAAATCCAAAGTCATTCATTCTCACCTCTCATGCATTCAGCTAGAGACTTATACAACGCCGACGACGAGGCACCATTAGGGCTAAGTGATTTCGTCTTTAAGTATTATATGTCCCAGAATGCGTACTGTTGTTGGGACGATTGAAAATGGGGGCGGTTTTTATATGCTACACTCCTTGATGTTTGCTGCACAATTGTACGGAAGAATACAATGATGGTCGTTTTGTTATTATCCTTTTACTTGGAAAGTATTTTTTTTTTTTTTTTTGAAAGCCCAATTCTCTGTGTCTCAAGTGAAGCTGTTCATCTTTACAGAATCGAGAGGATAATACATGCAGAGTGGTTATTGTTCAGTGAATCCATTTGTCTGGGTTTTGGAAACTTGGTAGCAGGCTTGGTAACAACAGAGAATGTGACTTTTTAAGGTATACCTGTATCTTCATAGAAATTATTCACTTTATCTTACTTCGGATTTAATCTTTATCCAGGACAAACTATTCACTGCTCTTAGCAATAAGGCGTTGTAACTGTTTGATGTTTAATTCATTAGACTTTGACCAGATATTTCTCCATAACCTTTCCCTGTAATCCCGGAAAGTATTGCAAGTTTACCAAGAAATTTTTAGTCGATAATGCACCTATATCGGTCCTTAGGGCATCATTAGACTACGTCATCAATGTGACTGCATTTCTTGGTTCCTTCCTGACTTCATCGTATGCTACAGTCATTTCAAAAAGTGCTGCTGATATTTTCATCGTGGAAAAGGGTTCCATAGTATCTTGGAAATTGGCCTCTTAAAGCTCGATGCACTCGATATATTTTAATCTCCCAAAGCTTAACCATTTTCGTTTCGTAAACCTCTATAAAATTCTAGGTTCTATCTTCTTACTGAAGCCCGCTTTATATGGACTAGTTCATTCTATGCTTGATGAATTTTTTTTCCTTGTCTTACTCTGTCCCTTGTTTTGGCTTAGTGTTCAGTGATGCTGTTGGCTTCCCATTGCGCAAGTTTGGAGTAGACAACCGGTCAACAACCGCATTTTCTTGCTAGGCACTCTGCCTGTTTATTTCTCTCGAAGCCTTTATACACTATAACCATTCTCCATGGCTACTGTGACTATATTTATTGAGATAGTCTCAGACAAACTTTGAGTCTGTCATGTAGGTAGGGCAGATTTTCATTTCCCCGATACAGTCCTGCATTTTGACTTTGTAGAGTTTTTAGTCACCATGCTAGCGATGCATATGTTTGACAATAGTGTCATGTGACCAGAATATCAAATATGGGTTTCGAACCTCAGATTTTACCATAGACGCATTGGCACATACAAATTGCTCTTGCTGCCTTATGTAATTTTGCATCCCCGCATTAAACAGCGTAACCTTAACTATCATTCCAGAGTTCCCCCAAAAGTTAAGTTTCAGGTGCATAGAAAAATAAAGACATCTCTCCTACCTCTGGACTCTGCAAACATTCCAAAATTAATTACTCTAATGGCAGTTGGAATTTATCAAATCACAAAGCCACACATGCTGCTTATTTATTGCTTCACTCTTTTTTTAGCTAAACAAATCCGTTGTGCACATAAATTTCAAGGATTCAACTGTTGTACATCTTCATCAAATTTTACGAAAGTTAAATTGCGCCACGAAACACAACTTCGGGAGATTATTACACAATTATGTGTGGTCGTACGGTATACAAACAACCCTCAAACCCAAATGTAAGTCATTCGAAGCACATGCTGCCATGTCGAAGGACAAACCGACAAGCGGAGCCATTTTTAATCCTTTCACACAAATTATTTAATTTTCCATTCTCACAGGAGGTGGGTGGTAAAGTTTAGACTTTTTAGCTTTTTTTTTCGTTTTAATGAAACTCAGTGAGCATAAGTCTAGCTAAGGATGGCGATGTCCTGAAGAGCATACACACAAATTAGGTGTCTTTGAAGTTATTCGACAGAAAGTATGATATGTCATATGTATGTGACTTATTAGATACGAAGAATGTGTTTGTGATTTATTTTTTCGGTCGTTGGTTGGGGTAGGAACTGTGATTGGTTTTTTAAGTGAAAATGAAAATTAATGAGAGACTCAGTTGACAGAGGAGGACCACCAAAATTGTTGTCAAAGGATGTTGAAAAAACCATCAATCAATGGAAATACATTGAACACACCCACCCTTGGTACTCACACATTCATTAGGGGTTGTCAAACATCTTGTCTGCGTGTGTTTACGGGGGTGTATTCGATTCGTTTGCATTGCGCAAGGTGAAAGGTGGGAATCTGTTTTGGAATTTCTTCAATGAAAATGCATTTATCATCTGTTAAATGGAAATGCGTTGAACCCGGACTGGGAAACAATTGAAAATGTCCTGTTTTGGCGAAAGGATAATTAATATTGACATGACACAAGATGGTAGTAATTTCAAATGACACGTTATTGTCTCATGTGATAAATGGTGATCTTTGAAGCTAGGGGTCTGAGTTTTGGTAGGAGTTCCTCATGGTTTCTTGGTATTTTTTGATGCACCTATAAGGTGGTCAGTTCCATGGGATGAATGGTATCTTAACCGATGTCGAGAGGTTTGGGGATTCAATCAGCAATTTTTACTAAGTAGAAACACTCAAATTTATTGCCTTTATTTGTGTAACATCTATTGTTGCTAGAAGACTTATCATCAGAGGATAACATCAAAATAAACAAGGCCTGGTTGAACTGTCAATACTCTTTGTACAGCCGATATATGGAGTCCCAGCACGAAACGGTCCCAGAATGGGAAACTACTAACACTACAGACACAAAAAGAAGACGAATCCCGCAAATCGTGGCTCATATGGACTAAATGTAAGACCATACCTGATATCATTTTAGCACTGAAAGCCGTTCTGAAAGGATTTCGAGAGTAAATGAGTACCTTTACCTAATACAGTGTTTAGTAGACTACTGAAAAGCTTGAAAGGATCAAAGGCAAACAGGCGAAAAGTACTTTTGGCAGTCATGCTACCCTTGTCTATAGCTGTGAAATCTGGACTAATGCGCTGAACCAAGGAAAATACAGAAAGCAAATGGCAGCTGTATGGCGTATGGAACAGTGCCAAAACCAGTCGTTCACAAAGAGGCAAAGGAGAGGTCCTGCATGCCAGTATTGCGAGTCGACTCAAGATCAAACAAAAGTTCTTCAAGTGCAGCATCCTTAAAAAAGTCGTTCTCTTGAATCTGAGTTAAAGGGCTAAGAAATACCCTACAAGACTGTTCTCACCAATCTTGTCTATTAGGTTCTGTTTATCCAATTTAGAGACCAGAAAATCCACCACACAAAGGATCCCTCATAACGCACACGAAAGAGTTAATATCCTTGAAGGATGATACTTACTTAGTTTCTGATGAACTATAAATTTCCTTTGATGCAAGAAGCATCACATTGTCCCCCGTTGTTTACCATAAACATCCAAAGCAGCATTGTCGCGTCCATTTAACTTGTTTGGTGTTTGTTGTATATTTAACAGGACATAAGTAGATGAAGAAATAAAGGACGAGGAAGAGTGAATTGAAAACTTAAACCTCTCCTGTGTTATAGTTTCAGTGGTTTTTTCTTTTTTTTGTGAAAGGACCACCCGCTGTCCATTTACATATTAAGTCCCGTCCATGCTGGGCGACCAGAAAAACCAGGTCCTTTCATATTTTACGTGTTTATTGTTCGGGATATTAACATATCCATTAGCGTTATTATGGTCATACAAAAACTAGAAAGGCATGTGGCCAGAATTCGGCCGTGTGCATTCATTGTTCCAAACCTTGTATTCATATTTTGGCCGCAATTACGGTGATGGACAACATTTTTGCGAGTGTTTTCCACAATACAAAAGTTGGAGGATTCTCATAACTGGAGGAAGGGCGCTTTTAGAAGGACATTGTTTGGCGGACAATGCGCTAAATTTGTTTAAGAATACCTAAACTGGTTGGAAGGATTCTAAGCAGTTCAAGAAAGTAATGGAATGCTCACAATGCTATAGGTTTAGAGTTTGCTGAACCCATTCGTGGATCTTACATGGAAGCTCCATGTATTCCATATCGAAAGACCTTGCCTTCCTCTGGTTGCCTCAACCTCCATGTCGCACATACAAAGAACAAAACTCATCACAGTCGCCTCCCCTTTCCTATCAATTTACGATTCTCTCCCCCTATTCCAGTGACATTTTTAATGAAATGCAAACACACAGTTCGCTACACAAAAAACATCACATACACAACAAATAGAAGGTTTTCAACGTCGACAACAAACATCGTTGTGAACAACGACGACACCGTCAAGTCAAACAAACATGTAACAAGTAAACAGCAAACAAAATAAGCCTCCCCCGCGTAGTCGTTGGGTCGACTGTGGCTGTTGTATGAGTTTATAATTAAAAATTCAAAAGCCTGGATTGTTTACCCGCTCTTCCCGAGACCAACACCACCCTCAGAGGGTGAAGTGATTTTTACTGCTAGCTTAGTTTTGCAGATTGATTGGATAAATGTCATTATGACAGCGTGTGCCGAACACTCCCTCATCTGACCTCCGCCATCGAACTATTATATGACCAAAAAGGTAAACATATGTACAACCAAGCCGTGTGTAAACAGAGATGAAATAATTTCTGACTATGGCGGGTTTTATCTGGTTGAGCGGAAGCGTTCCTGACAGGATTTCGTATCTGCAGCCGCAGCATGTGTACGAAGATAATGCGGTGTGGTTAACTGATAATGAGCCATAAATGAGTGACATTTGACATTGAGTAAATTTGTGAGGCTTTTTATCGGCATATCTGTCAATAATCCTGTTGAATCCTTGTTTATCCCGACGCAGACACGGACATGGCCAACGTGATTATTTACATTTTGCGGCATGCAACTGGAGTTAATTAGTGTGACTATCACTATTTGAATTGGCCGTGTTCAGTGAATTAATTAACGTTGTTGATTTTTTCCAGGTAATTAATGGAAAATCCTTTTAGCAATGCAATGTGGGTGTAAGGATTTGTGGGTGTCCTTTTTCGTATTCGATAAATGATTAAGAATTTAAAAAGTTTTTGATAGGAGAAAAGAACGAGGGTAGGTACCTTTGCCATGAAAGTTGAATTCTCAAGACTGCCCGGCATGGTGATGTAGACAGAAACCGCCTTGACTCTATCACCAGCTAACAACTCCCCATCTTTTTATTCATTTTAAAACCCCGTATCACTGCATTTACAGAGGCGAGCAATGCAGACCTTAAGTCTGGTTGATGGAGAAGAGTTAACGCGGCTTCGTCAAGGTTGGTGCCTTATAACCCTTATTGGTAGCGTTCAAAACGAAGTACATACAATGCCTTCCGGATGACTTCTTATGATGCAGCCAATCTTTTTGCCGAAATGATACCATGCGGTAGAGGCGTAAAGAAAGTCCCAAGGACATAGAGGTGAAACAGAGAATATACAGGAATACAAAGAGGAGATACAAAACCCCCCAAAAAGTGCGGTACATAAGAGAGATGGAACCATTTCACAAAAGGCTATTCAAGCTGTAAGGACGCCGAACAAATAGCTTTCCTATGACCAACGATACGCTACTGATAATCAGAAGGAGAGGTCATATGCTTAAACCACATAATCCGACATACAGTGTCGTCGAAAGAAAAGTGGGAAAGCAATCAACGGTTTTGATAGGTCTATACTGTAGGACCGCGCTGCCAGGAGCAACACCGAAACACACAGCACCAGAATGCGAGCCAAATGTCAAAAAAAGTAAAAAAAAAATTAGATTGCTTTGATAGGAGAACCGTTGGTCACTAGGGTCCATAAGGGACTTCCGAACTTTGACAGTTGATAGCGGCCATATTGTTGAAGCTACATCTGTCAAATTGGCTGTAATCTTCAACGATGAGGCCCAATTCTGGATGAATGGGCTCGTCAACAAACAAAATTGTCGAATTTGGGACGATACCAATCCATATGAGATCCAAGAGCGTCCAATGCATCACGAAAAAGTCGCTGTTTGGTGTGGATTTTGGGCTGGCGGCATCATCGGCCCATATTTCTTTGAGAACGACGTTGGCCAGGCCTATAGGTCGATGATTACCAACTTCTTTTGGCCTGAATTGGATGATATGGACACCAACGACATGTTGGTGACAACAGGATGGCGCTACGTGTCACACACCTTACGCCACATTGGAAATTCTGCACAAGCGATTCCAGGGCATGCTCATCTCACGTGGAGGTGATGTGAACTGGCCACCGAGATCGTGCGATTAGACTTTTCTTGTGGGGTTTTCTGAAGTCGCAGATCTATGCGAATAAGCCACAAACCACAGCGGCCCTCAAAGCCAACATAACCCATGCCATCGGTCAAATTCAGCCTGATTTATGCACCATAGTCATGGAAAATTGGACATTTCGGATGCGCGCTACCCAGAGAAGCCGCGGCAAACGTTTGAATGATGTTATATTCCATACATAATGGCATCGATAGGCCTTTCAAACGAATAAAAAATGTCGATGATATCCCACACACACTTTGTTTTATTTAAACTTAAAGATAGGAAGCGCTTAATGAAAGACCCTTTATAAGGACTGCAAAAGCTAAGTTCCACGAAATTAGGTTGAAAACATGACAAATGTCATTACAATCGATCGGTTTTTACGGTTGGGTCCATAAATTCAGACGGGAGGTGGTACCAAAGTTCTAACATGTGCCAAGAAGACCCATCGTCAAAGACTGAAACTCTGTACCTTCTTGTTCTAGAAAAAAACCAGCAATAAATTGAAACAAAGACCACACATTGCTTAGTTCCGACTTCGTTTTATATTGACATGTCCTTTGTAGATCCACATCAAGCTCTAGAAACTCCTTTGTTTGTATATCAATTAATCTTCTTCATTACATAATTACACCTAATCAATAGTCCACTTCAAGAAACGGCAATAAATTCGCTTGTCTTCAAACTCAATTTGTACTCGACAAACGCACACAGAAAAGGACACGGCACTTTATCAAATGTGTGCCCTCATCTGGTGGCACTCTCTAACTTCCTATTCCTACTCCTTGCCAGAGACACAGTCAAAGCAAGCAATAAATTCATTTGAAATGTCAAAATATTTTACCATTCCTATAAGGCGGCAAATAAAACGAAGGACAATATCACCGAAAACAAGCACCCAAGAGTCCTGATGCTCCTGCTCAGCATCTCACCTCCTGTTGCTGTAACTGTAGCCGGGTTCCTTGTTCCTTTTCTTGTTATCAATCTGTTAAATAACAAAACACCAACTGCGCCCTTTAATCGCGCACTCTTTCTTCCTTTTTTTCTATGTCGATTGTGTTTTAGCAAATGGATGACAACATGTACCCAAATGACAACACAAGGACTGGAGTGGAGAGAGTACCACAGAAACTGGACAGGCTAAGACTCCTTTTCTCTCTTTCTCTGAGCTCTGCCACTTTTAACATGTACATTAATCCTTCCGAACATGACCAACCAAGTCGGAGTTGTCTGTTTTTGTTTTTGTTTTTTTGTTCCTTGCTCCGCTTTGGGTGCGTGTTGTGTTCCTTCCTCACTCCACGCAGCATGATGTCCTTTTGGCGAGAATTGTGTAAACATTTGGTCATTTCAATGGTCGCTTTATGTTCTCATCGAGATAATTTATAGTTTAGCAATGTGCCCGATGGAGTGTGTACTGTTTTGGGTTAGCTTCTTCGACAGAAGAACATTTTTTTTTTTTTGGGAACGACTTTGGTGTCTTCTTTTTATAGTGCACAACAATGCAGACTGAGAAAGGTCCCACCTTTATGCTGGCAGCACGAGGAAAGGTGTTTATGATTGTTCCAGCAATAAATAAGGCTAATTTGAGGGTCTGAATTGGTATACATATATATTGGAGTCTTCTGCATGGCTGTCCGATTGAATACACTCGTGAACAAAACGAAAACAAACAACTTGGACATGAGGACAAAACGCGGGCACACTCGAAGTTAATGGTGTTTGTTTGAAGATGTTTTGTTTCTTTTCGTTGGGATTTTCATGCTCAAGACAATGGTCAAACGGTGAGTGCTCAAAAAGGACCTTTCAGCTTCTGCAGTTGTTAATTTATCCAGATGGTTCTTCTGTGTTCATTTTTCTATAGAGAAATAAAGTCATAAGGTTTGTCATCAGTACAAGTACTTACAGTGAAGAATGCAAGGAAGGAACATTGGACAGGAATAGACTTCGGTGGTTATTAGGCGACATATGGTCGCAAATAGTCAATCAAAACACCGATACTGGGAGGCGGAACTACTCATACTTCGTCCACTGAATTTGTTGGCGTCCTGTGTTTGATGCGAACTGATGATTAGATTTTATTTTCCACCTCGACTTGAATATCTTAATTTTTGGATATAGTGCCAGCTGCTAATACTCAGCTTTCTTAAAGGATTTACCTACCTAAAGGATCTTCAAGTGCTTTTTCCATAGCTATAGACTGTTTGACATCCTTTTGGTGGGAGATGGTCTTCCTTCTTTTGTGTAAATCCTCTTTTCACGCTGAAGCTCTTCCCTCTATACTTCTTATCCCTTCACTGGACCTTGGTTCCTAATCGATGGTGGTTGGTGCCCCAGAGGGCATTCTTCGATGATGGCATAGAACTCAATCCACTGGTCATTGGTTTTTGTGGATTTTGGTGGTTTCCTGGATAGACTTTCTCAAAGGCGCTCTAGTTCGTCTCTGGCTACTTCCATGTATCCCTTGACTTCTAATGTTGAGCTTTTCTTTGGGCAGGCCGACCTTTAAGTTCCCGCTTTGATCTTGAAAAGCTCCGATAATTAGAATATTGAATGTTTTGATCGATAATCTTTAGGTGAATCAATGGCTGGTTGGTGTTGCAAGACCTACTGTTACAAGAGCAACGATTAACTTGGAGCTATTCAATACCACCAAGAGTCCAATCTTGCCTGGTGTTCATATCGAAAATAGAGTCAAACTTATCCCTTTTTGCGGGACAAACTGCACACAAACACCCAATCCTTGTTGGCAAAAAGAGACTACCACTGCAAGAGTTCCATTCACTTGATCTTCCTTGCACTACCTGCTAGGTTGCTGCTATATGCATAACATCTACTGCTTATGCAACAAGCATTATAGATGGCTTATCTCGACAAACTCCCTTGGGCATCTCCCCCACTGATAAATTTCATTCGAGCAACAATGCGCGCAGTGGCCACTCTCAATAGCAACAATGTTCTCCTTTTGACCATTCTAAAGGCATCGTGAAGATCTTCCACCATCATCATCATCATTGGGAATCGCTATCACCATCATCGTCCTAATCTGCACAGGCACTCTGTGGAACAGGCAGAACGAGTAGCATCATCATCTTTACCATTCGAGGAACATCATCATGCGGGCAGTTAAAACGCAAATTTTTGATTTTAATCTTCCAGTGGTGGGTCATGTGGTTCGATACTCGATGGGATGCAACACGATCGCTTTGCAATATCATCACATACAGGAGAATGTCTAGTTAGGGGGATGGTAAGAGCGATGAGAATTATGAGAGAGGAGCGAGGAGCAGCAAAGAAAGACAATTTCGCTGTCGGCTTGGAAAGAAAGCTGTGTTGGCGAGAAGAAAATGAAAGCCAATGCATCGTTTTAAGGACACTTGGATCGGTAATTAGCACTGATGGTTGTATGGAAGATGATTTCTGTGGCTAAACTGTTTCAAAATTGGAATTTTGGGTGATAGAAAGATGATTTAAGGTCAGGATATATACAGCTGTGTGTAAGATCAGTCTTTTTTTACGATTCTGTAATTAAAGGAGGAACGACAAAGATGTGAACGACGTGTGACGAGAAGAGGCAGTGAACACCCAGTTATCGCAAGAAAACAGAGGACGAGGGTGGCCGCCAGCAACATGGATTGCCATAATCAGGAAAGACATGCAATAGTGGAAATCATTTGGACTACAGGACAAGCTGGCGCCACACAGAACAAGAAGAGTCAACCCCAGATAAAATGAGACAAGGCCATGAAAAAGAAGAAGTACTTCGTCTTGAGGGCTCTTCTGTTTGATGGTATACTTGGGGCCTTAGGTCTTAAATGAAGTGAGGACATCGAATATCAAAACTTACCATCGACGTTTGCTGATAGTTTAAACTCAATTACGGAGTCGGACACGTCTCATTTAACATTCTTGAAATCTTAGCTATTCTTCAGACTGGGAACCCAATGCACATCCTTTGGTCTAAGTGCAGGTACCTCACTCCGATTAATGAATTTACAATCACCTACAGCGACACTTAAAATTGGTCCATCAATCATGTTAATCAACCAAAAATGTCTTACTTCAAGCAGCAACCCTCATCCACTCGTAAAATTTCCAAGCTCCACTTTGGAGTGAGTTTATAATCACCACCAACACACGGTACCGTTCTTGGAGTTTCGGAAGCTTTTAAGTTATTATAAAACTTCCACAAAAGACAACAAAAAACAAAATCCTCTTTATACATTTTTAATTCCTTAATAGGTCTGGTGACGACCCTCTCTCAGGCACCTTTGGTAGAAATTTACAAAACATAAAACAACGGGGTTGCATCAAATTGATGCTTCCGCATAGCAAGAGGGCGCCCGCCGCACATCTGGTTCCACAAAAGCTAATTGTCAAATTGGCAGAGACACAGAACCGGGTAAAACAGACATGGGGGCGGGATATTAATTAGAAAACCGCACTAAGGGTTGATCACTTTGAACAGGATATTGGACTTTGTGACATCCCTTCTCGACTGGGCCATGGTACACAAACAAAAGATGACACAGCGGCGATGATATATCGACATCGGTGTCGAGGATGAGGCAGCAGCCATGCCACTTCACTTGTCTCGACTAATTGCATACACATATTACGGTATTGCATTCCTGCATATAGACACACGTTTGTACCAGTGGCCAGATGCATTGTGTCAGGTTGACAATTGGCTGATTAATGGGCCGAGAGAGAAACAATGTTGAAATTGGCAAGAACCGCAACGACAGTGGCGACAATTCACATTGTGCCTGACCGAGTCCGCATAGTTGCATCCTTTGGGCAAGGCAAGGATCACTTGCGATTCAATTGGTCTGATTAAAATTGGAAATTACGACATTGTCAGGGCGAGAGATATTTATTGGTGGATGGTGGGTGAGTGTGAGTGTTTCAAAGGGTGGGTGGCATGTTGAGTCGATAATTGTAAGCGATGCGGAATTAATTTTAAACCAGGATGCTGTGCACCTTATTTGGTAGCTCTTTGAGGATCTTGGTTACAAGTATTGGCATCTATTGCACCTTATTCGCAGTAGATAGCCGTAGCTTAGCAGCGTAGAGTGTCTTAGCTTGCTGTACGTAGCTTTTCGTCATGAGAAATATGCAGCCCTTGCTTCCAAGAACTGTTTTGCTTTTGTTAGGAAATACAGATCAAACGTGCTAAAAGTTGATAGGAGTACATAATTGTCCATTTTGAAAACTACAAATACTCTGCTAAGTGAATGTGCTGGACTGTGGAACATATGGTTTCAGTTAAAACGAAACTAAGTGTCAGCATACTGTCAACAGGAAACGCAATTCTGTTATCTTTTCCGCAATCTTGTAGAAATTAATCCACAAACAAAGAGAAATTCTTTCGAAAGCCTAGATTGGTTCCATTTGCGGCCCCATTTCGTTGCAAAGACCATATTTCACAATTAGAGTTGATTACTTTCTCCACTTACACCCTGACCTCCTTCGTACTTTCTCATCAAGAAATTAATGCTAATCGTCGTGCATTGCGAAAGAGTTCCTTTAAATTGCCACGCTCGTCTCATTGCATGCCATGGCGTTAAGGGTGAGAACAACATCAACCTCAAAACGTTGGCATCCATTAGGCTAAGTTGTTGCATATACACAATGTGCAGATCCAACAATTGAGGCGAAAACATTACAAGCGCCGCACAATTAATAGACAAAAATATGTAACTTCCCTTTGTGTCATTCTTGGAAAGCAGAGAAAGAGAATCACAAAGTCCCGCCCAGTCAATTGTAGCACCAAATGTCTTCCAAGACACACAGAGAGCACAAGAGATTCTGTGTTAGCATCTAAGCTATGAGTGTTCTATTCATTAGAAGCGTTTGCCATGCGATTAATTGCTGCTGCCGCACGCTATTAACTCGTTCGCTGTGCACCAGATCTTTGCGCGGGGTGATAGATAAGTTCCATGCATGCAACGCATTCATGAATACAGCCAGCATCTCGAGCGCTCATTGATGTCGTCCCAGTTAATTGACGACAAGATGAAGTGTTTAGTTGATGCATTCGTCACGTGAAGTGACGACGACAACGATTTTTTTCGGCAACCTAAATTGATGACTTGAAAAATTGCCCTCTCCCCCTCCACCCTTTTTTGATGGGAATGTCAGGGTTTACCCCGATGAAAGGGGGCATGTGTCGTCGGCGATGTTAACCCACATATTGGGTGACTTTAATTGCTTTGTGTGTACAAAGTGCCGATGATGGCCAACAGGTTGCCTTGTATTGGGATTTGCGACCCTGGTGCCGACCCCTATGTTGATATTGTATTTTCGGTGGCGCGGCAATTATCGCATCTAAATGCGTCACAATTAACCGGACCCCTTTTCGGCACCAAAGCGGGGAATTATTAAAAATTATTCTCCAAGTTAATTGATTCTAATGTGATTCTGGAAGGGGACACTCTGGCGAGATGAGTTATTGACAGGGTTGGTAATTCAAATTGATCACCGCGTAATGTTATGTTAATTGTTATTATTGTTGGTTGCAATCAACAAGCAGTCTCACATGTAATCCGGGTCAATTCATAATGCACACGCACAGCAATCATTATTGCTGAGCCGAAGATAAGATTACCTAAGGAGCATGGAAGGGTTTCCCATTAGTGGTGTGGTCATTGCAAAGTTAGACACGCACTTTAGTACGAGTACACCTCATGACTTGTAAATCAAATGGATGAGCTCTTGCTGTGACAAGCCTTTCGTTGCTTCTCAGCATAATTACGCAGTAATTGGCCTAATTCCTCGGTGAGGGTGTCAGTGTGATTGTCGTGTGAAAGCAACTTCATCAAGCTGCAGCTAGAATTAATTCAATTAGTATGTTGCTTAGATATATTAAAAATTCCTTCAACACTTTCCTAGTAGTTTTAGTAGGGTTCTCGGTGGGAAAATTCAAAAGCCATTTTCTTTGCTTAATGAATGAAAGTTGGGCTTAATATAGGCGTTGATAGATTGGAAGGGGAGCACAACTTTCTTGGACTTTAATTCGAATCTACTTCCTCGTCAAATGCAATAGTTTGTTGGGTGCTTACTATCAACCCTGCGTACGCTGCACTAGAGGCATGCTGAATATTGAAACATTTTTCTAGGTGTGCTACCAGACTCCTTGTAAAACTGAATGGTCGTTGAAATGTTAAGTCAGCTTAATGAGAGCTAACTGACTCAAGTTGGGGACCCTTCTGAACCAAAGTTCGAAGGAAAATGTCAGGAAGAAAGGTTCGGTATGGGACTAGCACTGGCATGATTATGCTGCAATCATCTGGTGGTTAGTTCACCAATTACAGCACTTTGAATGCCAACTTTTTGCATTAAAAAAAACTTTCAAAGCCTGTTTTATGCATTCGGATTGAGAGAGGCAAGTGAACCTATACTTGTCACTTACCAACTAGCAAATAAGTTCGTGCTTCTTATTCGCAGCCTTCCTAGATCAACTGATATGTTGGTGACTGAGAATAACTTTAACATGGACTACAAACACGGAATACCGAAAGAAGCGCCTGAAGGGGCTCATCTTTAATGAGTCTATCTCGATCTTTACAAAAGGCTTTAAAGCAGCTAGAGAAGTCGTTAGTCTCCGTAGTCACTGTAGTTTATTTCAAGCCGAAGTCAGGAGCTATCCATTCGTCTACGTTACCATGGGTCGTCTACGTCAACAAAGCGGAACTGAAAGCTTCCTTTGGGGAAGAGCCTTTAATAAGCAAATTCAGACGTGAAAAATAAGGAATCACTTCCATTCTTCACGATGTACTGATTCATGGCACCAAGTGCTGCTAGCCCTCATACTAAAGTGAGTTATCTCTTGGATCTACCCAACTAGAGATGACTGAACTACATCTTGCGCCAAAGTTCATCATTTCATCCTTTCTTCGTAGATAGCAGCCGTCTGGTAGGTGAGGTTAGGTTACAATGGGAGCACACTTAGACCAAAAGAAGGCCAATGTGATACAATAATCTCCCCAATCAATTCGTTGAACAACTTAAAGTTTCGAATGAAGTGTAGAAAACCACTGACATTTATGTGTATTTACCAGATTGTAGGGCGTGTTGAAGAAGAATGCTCCCAAATTGAGCTTCCTACTCTTCATTTCTACAGCTCGCACAAAAATTGTTTGAGAAAAGACCCAGTCTTGATGCGTGCCTGCCTAAAAGGCAGTACATACTGTTGTGCTGCTGTGATGTGATGCCTGTTAAGTAAAATCGTGGTGCCATTGGGCCATCTCAGGTTCGTCCTGTTGAGAATATCCAGCTTAATCAGAACCTTGTATATAGCGATGAGCATATCGATATTTCGCATTTCTGGTCAAATAAGCCTTGTAGTGCCATGCTAAGCGAACTCTTCACGCACCCAGTATCGGTGAATATTGAATCGCTCTGCCATCTCGTCAAGGGATGAGTAGCTGTCTACAGATACTTTTGAAATAAATGAGACTGACTCTAAGGATCTTAAGGGTACTTGACTGTTCGTAAAAACATTTCTCTTCAACCAAGACAAGGCCACTTTAATCGCCATTTTTCCTGCCTGGAATGCACTAAAGTGGAAAGCAGAAGGAGAGACTAAGATTTAGCTTGTTAGAGAAAAAGCCGCCTATTACGCTATTCTTGGTCTTGGAGTAGCCATCTGGTAGCCAAATCTATAGGTTATGTGGAGTTAACTACAGATAGCCAATCTGATATTGGAAAGGCTCTCGTCGTTGATTTGGTGAAAACTGCAGATGTTGCTTGCTTTCCTTGACCACTTCAAGACAATCACTCATTCAATTCACGCAAAAATTAAACTCTCCGTCTATAACCGAACAAATCCGAATTAAAGCGGAACCATGTCCATATGTCTTTCATCAGTTTAATTAAGCATTGTATCTCGTTGTCATTCTTACTTGAAACTAAACCGATGACTTAGCTTATAAGTGATGTACCACAATTGATATCCAGAGCTTATAATTGGATCATTTCCTGACTAACAACGAGAAAGCAAATACATCTATCCAACGACCACTTTCAACAAACGAACCCTTAAAACTCCCTTAAATTTCCAATTAAAAAGAACTCCTCGAAGAAAAATCACAACACAGACAGTTCGTTAATTTATCCTCATTCCTGTTAACAAATAGCCCCAATCTACAGAGCCATTGACTAAGCTTCACTTCATCACACCCCATAAATCACACCAATTCGTTTGGCTAATTTAACCATAAAACAAGTGAGGGTACACACAAAACAAGTCACTTGAGGGCGTTAGAGGCGGTGGCCAACCATCTAACCGCAACCGTGATTATCTTCTCTTCAAATCGCTTGATTATGTTGCCAAAGAGGAAAAATCCAAGTCCGGCAAAAAAAAAAAAAGAAGCAAAAAACCATCCACAACTAACCAGCTAATCAATCTCAGCTAACTGAAACACAAGAAAAGGAGAAAAGAACTCTCAAGACCCCTCCTTGTCCCGATTCTTCCCTTGGCCCCTTCAAGAAACCCCATTTCTCTTCTTTAGCACCATCTCGGACACAACGAAAGAAAAAAACAGACACCCAAAGAATAAAATAATATTTATGATTAATTATCTAGCATAAGTCAAAGTCTCGCGCCAGTGCTAGATGAGAAGTCGTGAGAATAGCGACGTGTTGGAGATTTAAAAGATGGCGCGCTATGTGTCGTGTCCTTAATAATACGGAATTCCATTAGTTCCTCATTAGATGGGTTTTGTTAATTATTTCAGACAGTGGAACTGAAATGGTATAAAAATTGTTTCAAGGATATTTAATAAGAAAAGAATCTCATGTCGGTCTTAGTGCCTAGCCTCTGGCCCACCTTTTTCGTCGCGTTGATTGAAAAATTAAAAACAAAACAAGACATAGGAATATGAGAGCTCCTCGAACGCAAAGATTCATGATTCATATTCAGTTTGTTCGGGGTGGCTTCTCGGTTCGGTGTACGTGCCACCCTAGAATGTCCTTTCTATGAATTTATATCCATAAATCAGTTTTAGCAGAAGAGAGAGATTCTTTTTTCTTTTTTTTTCACTCGAGTGGAAGGAGCATAAACTTAATTAACTTGAAAATTTATTAAGTCCTTTATCATTGAAATTCATTAGAAAGGCGGGAAAAACAACAGCAAGGATTTCCTTTCTTTTTTTTCCCGGTAGCTGGTTCTTCCTTTTCTCCTGACGTAGACAATACGCGAAGACATCGTGCTGTTTGAAGGAGATAACTTCATATTTTTTTCGAAATGTCGCTTGTCCGCTCAGACGTTGCGTACACGGTTTTAAATTTAAATGCAAATTATTGTTTTTGTTTCAGTTTTTGTTATAACACTAGCGCGGAAAGACGTTCGCAGGACTAAGATGAGCTTTAAGTCAAAGATGCCATTCGGAGGTTGTGGTTGGACGATGATGAATGGAAGGCAAACGTTGACTTCCGTGGATAAATTAAAAATTACGAAGGATATACGAAATATTTTTAATTTTACGTGAAAGGGAGGTTTTTTTTTTTAATTTAAGAGGACAAGCCTGTAATAACTTATAGCAACGGATGATTGTTTTTGGATTTCTGTTATGAATTCTGTTGACTTGTGGTGCGATAATTTTAATTAGGTAGCTTGCTTAACTGATGAAAAGAAATTTTGTTGGTTATGATGAGTTACTAATGAGTATTTCGCGGTTGAAAACGTGTTGGCCAGGATCAACTTCTTATGTAAACAGTTTCTTCAAGAGTGGGAATAAGTTGGTCACAAAATTGAGGGATATTACACGACGCATGGGTATAGCAACTTGGTGGGGTGCGGAAGGACTCGTGAGAGACAACACCACATCAAAGCTAAACTTCAGAAAAGACTTCACCGAAGGCTTAGAAAGGGAGGAAGGGAAGAAGGAAGGAATGGATGCATGAAGAAGTGATGAAAGATTGATTTATTTCCTGGACTTCTTGGACTGTTCAAGGATAGACTGCGGGATTGGGGCGAGAGAAGCTTCTCAGAACCACTGAATATGTCTAAATCCAACCGACTTCCAGATTAATCCAGACAAGCTTGCTGTCAATCCGGGGCTCAAACCAAACATATATTCAGTCATAGTCAAGTCATAATCGTCCTCCAAATTGATAGCAGAGTGCAGGAAAGAACTCGCCGGATTGGGCTTTGATTTCAAGATCTGGCTCCTCTGGATTGCTAGTCAAAAAGCCGAGGGTCAGACATTCACAGCTCCAAAGCAGAAGAAGTTCACTTTCCAGTGGGTGCTGTGAAGAGGTAAATTTTCTCTAGCTGTATATCAAAGGTCAATGATAGGTGGAGCAGTTTACATTACTGTGCCCGTATTCAGAAATCTGTACCAGTACCACCGAACATTCAGCGTGTGACTGTGAGACACACAACTTATTAAAGAATCCCTTGCCAGACCATCTTGTTTCCAGTTTTGATCAGCATTCGTGTCAAGCAAGATCAATCCGATCAAACACTTTCAGCTTTTCACCTTTGGTGCTGCCACTAGCTCTGGAGATCTTAAGGAGGAAATTCGGCAAAAGATAGACAATGTAACACCAGGACCTTGACAAAGTATGTTGTAACTTCATAAAATTCTGTATCTTTGATTGAAAAAGCTTGGTCAGTGCTTCTTCTCAAACATCTGCTTCAAATAAGACCAAATAACTAGATCTGATCTAAAAAAAAAAAATTATTCACACATTTCCATCTCAACCAGAACAGTGATCTCTCTCTAAGCCCACCCGCACCCTTATGCAGTTTCCATAAAATCATGTTTAATTTTCTGATTTTTCCAAATCAACACCCCTAATCCATGGTAATCAAGTACTTAATCCCCATAGTAACTGCCTACCGTTACATTTAATACTAAAATTCTCGCATGACATCCCAGCGCCAGCGTTCAGTCGTCACTAAGCAACATCCCCCGGTGAGGATACAATTTTTTTTTTCATCCTTCTTCCACCGAAAAGGAGGGTGAAAGTTGGCAACCAACGAAACCCCATAATCGACGCCTTAAATTTACGACAACGAGAGGGTGGATTTGAATGCCTGATTAAATCCAAACAAGTTCGAGAATGGATTTGAAGGATTCGTTCTCCCCCCGCTTGCTTGTGTATCGAATCCGCCTTCGATTGGTTGAGTGACTCTCAATGTCAAAAAAAAAATAAAAAATCCCCCACACCGTGGGTGGAATTAATTGTGCTCACATGAATGGGACAGAGACTAATAGATACAAAAGTATCTAGCAATTATTATCAATTGCTGGATGATCTGCAAGGATAGGGTGTGTGGACCACATTCATTCATAAATTCCATTAAACAGTGCTGCACACGAATTCGCGACTCATAATGGATATTAGCACAAAAGTCTCCACATTTTGGTGTCACTTAAAGCAAATTTAAATTAATTTGGAGGAGAGTATCTGCTCCGGAATGAATCGCCTTTTTATCACTAGCGTTTAATTGTCGTGTCACAAACGTAAGGCGGCGGCGGCGGGCTGGTGACGACCACGCAAACCCATCTTTCCCTCGCCTCATATTGTAGAAGGGTGGCTGGCGTGCATGAATGGTCGGCCTTCCTTGCCGCGCATATTAACTATGCCAGCAGAGAACTGCTCGCGCGGTAAGTGAAATGACAGCGCGTCTTAATTGTTCTTAATTGAAACAAGTTGACTCTGTGTGATGTCGTTGGCTGGTGTATGAGTGAGTGTGGCATGTTTGTTTCATAATTTCGTTCGCACTTTCTTTTGAGTGTTCAAAGTGGCAGGCTTCGTACTAAAATAAAATTGATGGGTGCTGAACTATGCCTTCGGCAAAATAGAGTTAATTTAGAGCGTGCTCTGTGCTTGTGTTCGATTTATCAATTGAAGACAGTTGAGCAACACTTTGGGGAGAGAGTGTTTACGACTTTGCATTCCGAATTGGACAATGAAGCAATATCACTTGGCCAAATATGGAAAATTTGCGATCTAGTGATCGGTAAATAGGCTACACAAAGACCTTTTATTGCGGGCGAGGTCCAGGAAATTTATTCACTAAAAAAACAAAAACCAAAGCCATTCTCTATTGTTTAGCGTTGGTTGGGCTTGGTGCAACAATTCGGTCTGCGAAATGCATTGATTTTCACGAGAGAATAAATAGAACAGGGACACAATGGAGGATTTGCTATTCGATGGTGGAAATGTGAATTGGATATCCGTCGATTAGGCAGGAGGAAAACAACTTTCGATTGCGACTACAGTGGGATCAGTTAAAGACTGGACGACTAAAAAATTTTTAGAGTTTGAGAGTTCTCAATTGTTTAAGAAAAACAATGGTTTAGTAGGTCCACTCTTCACTAGTTACTCCAACAATAATACAATGAATCAAACAAGACAAACATCTTGTCCAAAATGCACTGAAAATCTCCAACGACCACTGGATTAACCTTCCTTCGGAGCCTTGCTGACTGCATGTTTTGACTTTGAACGATTATCCCACGGTGAGGTTGATATGTGGGTACCTAGCGACCAAGGTTGCTGCTCCCGAAGACCAATATTTGGGTTCATTATGCGCATTAATTTCTATTGTGAGAACCAGGAAAATAATCACTGGCCTAGAACCAATCGGATAGACAAATAAATCTCAGAAGATCCCCTGGTTCAGTATGACATAAATCCTCCAGTTCATCTTAAAAGTAGCTATTCTATCAGTCAAAGCAGGATACTCACAAAGCAGGGATCGAGCTGCTGAAAGGTTATATTTATTGTTGTCCCTGCAGCTTCTACAAAAATCAAGCAGTTCCACGTTAATACCATTGGAACACTGCCCCGAAAGGACGCCAGAAATTTCAACTCTACAACTGAGTCCAATTAGAGAAAGGATCTACTAGAGTCAATTCTGAAACAAGCACTGCTGAATGGTACAAATACAGTAGGGAGGGCGACAGACGAAGCTAGTTTTAACTCCTTTCTTGCAAGTTCATCGGTTCTTTCATTGCCTATGGTATCCATATGACCCAGTATCTGACACAGGATTATCGTGCTTCCAGTAGATACCTCAGTTAGGCTTTTGTGATGCCAATAACGAACCTCGACTCAAAAAGCACATCAACCATTCCAAAAGAGCAGTTATGGAGTCCAACACTATGCCCGAATACCTTTTTACTCTTGAAATGTTGATGTTCGTACGCCGCATTATGTGGTTTCAAATTCGAGTATAGACCTGTCCTTGAGTGGGGTATTCGAAAACCTCGGCACCTGATTAAATTTTCTACTAACAAAGCTGCCTATTGCTCATAACCTGAAAGAATTTTGCATTTGCTGTCAAGATGAAGCCATTTATTTTTAACACTCTTTGAACCTCGTCGACCACGGTCAGCCACATCAGAGCCAAGAGACATCCTCGTAAGGAGTCATTCCATGAGTACCCTTCCATCAACAGATATTTCTTGAGTTGATCAAACGCAGCTTATGCATGCACTCAAAATAAAAAAAGGCACAAGAATTCACTTTTTTTGAAGGCCTCGAGTCCCTTCAAAAAAATATCGGGAACTTGGGAAAGGGAACTCTCCACTAAGTCACTTAACAAAGTGTTGATGTGATGTTTCATTCCACGTAGGAGAAGAAGTCTAAGTCTTGTCGGAAATCGAAGTGTTTCGACTTTTAAGATGTGTTAAGGGCTGCGATTTATACTCTTTAATTGTACATTTGTGCGTAAATAGGCAAACTCTGTACGTTAACTTACTTGTATGTTAGATTCCGATGTGGACCTGGGCCTCAACCAAAATATGTTCCTTCAGACAACTACCTCCAGTTTCCATAATTTACTTGCACGTGCCACCAAAGGTAAGGCCTTTCTTTAAAAGCTGACAGCTGATAAACGGGTGCAGCCTGCGAATGCCCATGTTTAACGCAAAGGTTAGGCTTAATCTAAAAGCTTGACTTTATTGTAAACCTAGGCCTAGGTCTGATATAACTGCGAAGTATCTGACAGTAGATGTGAAATTCTGACAAATTCAGCAAACATTCTACATATTTTGGTTACAATACTTTTATTTCTCGCCAAGTCAAACTTGTAGATTTAAGCACATGCTCCCACATTCACAGATCATTATTTGCATGTTGCCCTCCTCCGAATATGGGACACCAAGCAACAAGTTCAAGCGAAAGATAAATAATGTCATGTAACTCTTGGTGCTCATAATCCTCAACTAATTTCCATTGTAATCACAAATTCAAACACGAACTCAAGTAGCTGTTTTTACCTTTTCCATCCGCAACGTTCGGCTATTTAATTATAATTCCTCGATGCAGGAAAACACGGTGCAAAATATAAATAAAACATGCCCTCGACGAAAGGAAGAGACCATAATGTCAACGTTATCTGTGTCTCCTTCTGTGGAATTTTATCGCAAATCTTTTTCAAACAAAAAAAAACCATCTAAAAACGTGAAACACTTACCACTAACTGCATCCCAAAGTAGGCATTCCTAAGACACTCACTTCAGTTAGCGGTTATCGATTAGTTATCTTTTGGATATGAAAATCCAAGAAAACCAAGCTGCCTATCGAACTCCCCCTTCGCCGCCGCGCCGCGCCGCTGAGAAGAACAATTAAAACCAAAACAGATACAAGAAGTAGTAAGATACAAAATCGAATTCAGATAATCCACTGTCAGATACAATACTGGCAACAACCAACCGAGAGATATGCAAATCTGTTCATGAATTCTTTAAATCGATACAAGTGGCGTTCTGGGATATGGAGAAGATGAAGATGAAGATATTTTCAGCAGTAAAGGGGATACGGTACGGATACACAGATACAAATGGAGAGATACGAACCAATGGGATTGGAGATGCTGGGTAAACTTTGCAAATGTCTTCAAGAAAGTGGCATAATTTGGTATGCAAAACCGTGTAAACTACACAGGAAAAGCGCCATCGTCATGAGAACGGGATAAGCGGGAGGATTTTCTCTTTTGAGAATTTCCTTCCCGCCACCCTCTGTCAATTGATCTATTGATCGGTTACAGCATATGCTGGCGAAGAAGCACTCCGCTGAGGGAAATGTTCAATCACGACAATTGTGCGCTCAAAATTAACATAATCGTATGGATGAGGCGAGGAGTAGATTTTCCGCTTTTTTGGGTAGATATTCAGAGAAAGTCTTATCCTAGTCAGATGATAAGCGGATAAGGGAACGCGTTACTCAAAAGTCAATTAATACCAACTGCGCACGAAGAGAAAAACCGCAAAAACCTCAATCAAAATGAAAATCCCAATTTAATTTGAATATATCTCCAGCGTTCACGTGGGGTCATTAATCTAACACTCGCCGTGGTTTATGTCACGGTACCGCACATACGAGGATTTCGCCAAACGAACGCATACAAATCGTAGCCTCATTCTTGGAGCATTGCAAATCGGTCACCGACACTTTAGGAGGCTTCGGTAATAAAGGCACAAATTGATCTGGTGCGCAGCTCCTTTTTTCTCGCCAAGCTACGGACGAAGCTGATGCAGTAGAACACAAAACAGGGTACGAGTTCAATTCCAAAGATTTATGCACGAAGAAGTCATCGATTAAAATCGTCGACCAGTCCGATGTGTGCTGGTGCTACAGTCACCATAGGGGAAGAGAGCGATACAAGGGAGAGTGGAAAAAGGGAACAGAATCGTTTGAAGATTAACACGAATGAACAAAATACCGATCATCCAATCCATCTCTTGGAGTCGATGTTTGACTGCAAGCGAAAGTTACGACCAACTGCGCACAAAGCGCGCAGCGCATCTGTGAAGTTACAGCGTAACAATTGTAATCGTGCAAAAGTGTTAAGACTGCTTTGGCGTGAAAAGACGTTTTGTTCTTTTGTAGCAACGCAGGAGGAGGTATATGGTAGAACTGGACATTGTGGGTTATGGAGACAGAGTCCCACTTCTAATGAACCAAGCTTGGTCCAACTATCTTCGGTAGACGATTCTTGGATTGTGAATCAGTGTAAACTTTCTGTCACTGTTTTCTTCAAGGCGTGCATTCTTATGAATTGTAGCGCTTTACAGAGAAACCTTCAACCTTCTACATATCTCTTGGACTTCTTTGGATAGGTATGTGAGTATGGCGAAGGGGAGTACATCTCTACACCACAATCAGGTTAACGATATCCATTGGGGGGAAAATTTGGTCATGGAGGAAAGAAATATTTGAAGAATCTATTGTTTGCCTCCACTAGGGTTCTTAAGGAGCATAGAATGTCGCATTGATTTTTGTAAAAAAAAAAAAAGTCCAGAATTGGATTAAGGATAGCGTCGAATCCTGCCATCGATGTGGTTCCTATGCACTGCACTGGTACCTCAAAAGTACTCTTGCTTTTGTACTTTCGTAATGACCCTTAGATTGATGGTTTTGTTGGTGGCCTGCAACCAAACTAGGCTGTCACAGGTGAGTATAAGTCTCACAAAAGTTGATCTCGGTTTATATAGAGTTGACCGATAGCCCATTCTCGTTGTCTCACGTCTCTAAGATCTTCAATCTGCCAGCTGAGTCCTGGGAAAAATTTGCTGGTAGCTAACAGCATCACATCGTCCGCATAGGCTTTGGATAACAAGCCGTTTAGGTACACCAAATTCAACACCTCTTATTTCCTTATTAGCTCCGTCGTAGCCAGGCACTTAACACTTGTTGTCCTTGCTTAAATCCATTTTGATGAGTATTCATTATTCCCAAACCTTTCCCATCCTTTTGCCAAAGTAAATTTGACAAGTCCAGTTCGTTTTAAAAATAAATCAGTTCACTGATGTATCGCCACGGATAAATTGATGCGATTTCAACACCTTCGTGGAAACTAATTTTACATTTACTGCTGCAGATCTACAGGTCTACAGCCCTGTCTTTATCGTGCTCCATTTCACTGGCAAAAGCGTGGGCCATCGCATCTTCCAAGATCCAACAACACCGATTCCGGATTCCTTCATACCGCAATTCTCTGCATGTCTACCAGCCTGCACACACTGCGCAACAAACGCTTACACTGTGATCCACGCTCGATCAGTTCCCCGTTCCACCGAGTAGGTAACCAAGAGCCGCCGTACTACTTAACCTAATCAGATTTCAATAAGACTCTAAATAACCAGATTAATGCTGCGGTAATAAATGTAATTTGCGTTCCATATCATTCCTTCTCCTCCAGTGGACACGATCACCAAATGAAGATCGGCTCTCCGCGCGATCGGTCCTCGACTCGACTCTGGTCCATATCAATTGCTGTCTATCTCGCCGGAGCATATTAATTGCCAGGATATATATTACAATGCACTGATTCGGCAATCGGCGAACAATTTGTCCAGACTGGTGTTGGCCCGTTCGGTTGTTGTGTCCCGACCAGCGATGAGCGATATCAATCGATCGATTTGCGTACGCGGGCTTATGATTACATGTATTCGGCGGCAGTGGCGGATGGACGGCTGAACAGGTGTTGATGTGGACGCGCAATTGTCCAGGACGTGATTTTAATCAAATTTAATGATGATGTACACGCGGATGCGTGATTTAAGAGGAATTCCTTAACGCTACGGGATTATTATCGATTTGTGTAAATCAGGTACTAATTCCCATGGAAGTTGGTGCAGGAGGAGGAGCTGTGTTACAGTTCCATTTGGGATTTTTTCCTTTTGCGATGCGGATTTCAATCAACAGGAGCTGTAATTTGTGAAGCGCATTTAATAGGACCGATCAAGGCGAGATATTTTCGGCAAGTGGACGGCGTACGTTCGGAGTTATTGCTTTGGTGGAGTGCAACATTGCTGTGTTGATGCTGCTGAAGAAGTTCGGAATTTGGACGTGCATTGGTAACTTGGGGTCATTGGTGTGTCAAAGGGGAAATTGATTTTTAAATTTTTGTTTTGCAAATTTGTATTTTTTTCAACCGAAATTTAAGGATGATGGATGATTTTGGAAATAAGAATTGTGTGAAGCCAGATGGAGCAGCAAATGGAGATTGATTGAGTACGTTCAGTGAGAATAGATCGCAGACTGATTTGCAGCTTGCCTTACAAAAAAGTCTTCAAATTATGGTGCTACCTGGGGACTATATTTATTTTTGTACTCGTAGCATGTATAACATAAGTAACTCGTAGGCTGTCTTTCAACTACATGACGGCAATGATAGTTAAACGAAGGTGTTACATTTTCTGTTGGCGGTACTTCCATGGCTCTATTGTTTTTACAAAAATTAAGATCTCACTCAAATGTTGAAAAATAAAATAGCAAGTGCACGAACCACGGGTATCCCTTTTTGTTACTAGATGTCGCTGATGTAATATAAAAACGACAATCAAATTGATTGAAGTCCTGTTTCTGCTGAATGGAATACATTGACAAGAATCTCAACCAGAAATGCTCTACTGATAGCTTCTTCAAAGGTTGACTCCTTTATTTCGATTCTTACATGGCCTCCAATTAACAAATCAAGTCAGTTGAGGTCGTTTTTCATTCATGCATGCCAACTAAAATTAAGGCTATCTTCAACGGTGATTCTACTTATCAAGCTCCCGATCCCTGAAGAGTGTTTACTCTTTCCACCAAGAGAAAGTTTGAACGAAGAAAGGTTAAGTAGACCCGACAATACGTAAATTTTCACAGATTTCTCAAAAATAGATGAATAGGCTCCTCACAAGCCTACTACTACAACTTACTGGCGACTAAGTAATACCAACCTCTGCAGAGGCTGTGACGACATAGACGTGGAACAGAGCATGACGCACTTTCTCAGCAGAACCAGGAAAACAGCTCTAGGCGTAAACTTCTTTAACGACCCGGGGAAACTATCAACCATTCTAAAATTTGGATTCAGGTTGGTTTAGGGTCATAACTTTCGTAGAATCTCTATGAGCTCCGTGGTAAGAGAACTCCTCAACTACTTCAAAGTAAGAAGATTGAAAAAGTCACATGACAGCGCGTATCCTTGCCGAATTCTAGTGCATGCTTGGAAAAGTTCAAACAGCAAATAGCATCGGGTGTTATCCAACATCGCCCCATGCAACTCGAGCAGTTTTGGCGGGATTCTGACTTAAGAGGTCCCCTGAATGATGTGATGATTTTCGACTTGAAAAACGAAGTTCCACAAGGCTGTTTTCTATTACAACTACTTTTCTTGATATAGCATGATCCTATACCCATATAGACAGGTAGACAGTTCAGCTTGTGCATCGTTTAAGGCCGGTTGCCTATCAAACCCCGTTGGTAAACTCAACATAGGACACTTTTGATAAAAAGTCCCATTCAAGGATTCGCGTCAAAGCCGGATTTACCTTTTAAACCACCGCACTCAAGAAGACTGTTGAAACTACTGGTTGCTCCATCCCCAAGGACATGCATTCATTTTTGAAAAGTAAGTGGAATACTCTTATGCCTATCTATCCACTCCAATCGATACAGAGTACAGGAAGTTTCATTCTATAAGGGTGGCAACATGATTTCTGCCCCAACCACCTTCTACCATGTCCCCTTCCATTTGTCAGCAAAGACAATTTTTCCGATTACATGTTGACATGACAGTTGACATGACATGTATTGATGGGGTTTTTTTCGTCACTTTAAGTCACATACGATGAATGGAAAATTTCAAGTTTTTCACCAAAAGTTCCCAAAAAAAAACCATATCCCTCCGGGACATAGCACATCACACATACGCACAGCCAGAGCCTGAATACACTTTTGTGAATTATGAAATTAACACATCTCATCCATCAAATCGTTCGTTGAATTGAAATTAAAAATTCGGAAAATTGTTCCGCCAACATGCAAATGTGTCCTTTCCGTCTGCCTCAACTCATAACTCACCCGTCACCCGTCATACCTGGCATCACGTGGACTAATACTCTTTGAAGCCCACGCGCTCGACTAATTGTCATATGGAAATTGTTTTTTTTGAAAAAATGCAAATTTTTTCCAAGACTCCCACTGGTTGTCACCGCACCACAGAGCAGCAGGTCACACTTTCACACTGGCATTTGCACTCTGCCGCCCGGAGAGTGGTCCATCCCTGCGGTGGTTGCGACACAGGGCCAATTAACGCAACGACATCCTTCGACGGTGTTCAGTCTCTTTTGGTTCTAACTCGGCCGGTAGACTGGTAATTCAATCCTTTTTCAAGTTTTGTGGGTTTCATTGTAAATGAAATTCATACCTACCCCTTGTGTTTGGGGTATTGCTGTGCAATGCAAGATGCGATGACATTGCGCGTTCATATCATGACCGGACGCTCCCAATTAGGGTTAAACATTTTCCGTTCGTCCCTTCGTGTGTTGTAATCCTGCGACCGTGGTGGTGTCCAATTTCAATTTTATGAATGCAAACTGTCCGATTTTGATGTTTATACAAAATAAACTCAGCAGATCGTTGGCTTGGATATGCGCATATCATTGCAAGGATGTCGCAAAAGGATGTGGTAACGTGTAACGCGTTACTGTCCTTTTCATTTTTTTATGAATTAATTAGACATAATTATTCAGTTGGACAGATTTAGCGAAGAAGGGTTTGTTGAATAATCAAATCAAATGTGGGAATGGATAGGATACGATGCTGGTGAGAGTTAGGAACTGTGTAGAGAGGCACCTCGGGAGTTACGTTATACCTTGGACGCTTTGGGTATGTATATTGTACATCCAATTTGAAACGTTCGTTTTACACAATTTAAAAGAAATCCAATTGCTAGACGACTAAATGTATGCTTGGCTTTGAATTAATTCGGATAGTTAGGCATCGATTAAAGGCTTGGAATCACCGACAATAAGATACAATCCAATTTGATAAAGCAATGCCGTAGATCTGTCAAAAAGATCGAGGACAGATGCGATGTTGACCTGGTTGTTGCTGGTTTCCAAAACACAGGGACAACGAATGGGACAAATGAAAGGAACCATAGAATCGACAAAGCTTCGCTTTGATACTGAAGCCTAAAGTATTGCAAACAGCAGTTGAAATAGTATAAGCACTTATCTTTCCTCGAGGGAAATCTGGTCTAACCTAGATCTGAAGAAAACAGGAAGAACTCTGTCTATCAAGAGGAAATTCCGACAAATGTATGAAGGATCCCTCACGAAGAGGTGCTTAATAGACATGCATTCTGTTTTAATGGATGTTCCCTTCAACGATTACTTTTACGACTGTAAAGGCTATAGAGAGAGAGGAGGAAGAGGTCACTGTTAGCTACTTTCGCGATGAATACTTCTACGAAGATGTCATTTACTTAGCCAGATCTAAGTGGTTCTACACATAATGTGGAGCAGAAAGATGTTAACACCGATACGGTGATACCTGGTGCCCGGTAATCCAGAACTTTATCACTTCAATACACCTCATTCTCACTTCGAAGACATCTTAGTCCGACTTCAGACTCCCACTACCAATGGAGTGAATGTATTCAACAAGTCGCCATCACCTACACAAACCAAAAAGCCTTCCAGTACCGTACTCTGGACATGACAAATTTTTCTTTTTAACTGGAAAACCGATTTCTAAAACTCACATTCCACAAAAGTCTTAACCTTCACCAACAACTCTTTGACTATTTTACATTCCCAAGATGAGAGAACGTAACCAACCCACCAGGATGCAGGCCAAAGTACAGTTCCAACGTGTCACCACCATTTCACAAAAGAAATTCTTTTCAAGATCACAAGCAGAACCAAAGATGCAAATCAACATCCAAACGTTGACGTTAATGTCAGAAATCCTCAAAACTCTCGAAATTCAGGTCATACCTAGGCATACGATGACAATATAGTACTCACCGTTGAATTCCTTGATCTTGAATGGTTTGCCGCCACTGCCACCATCATCGTTGCCGCATTGTTTTGAATTTTTAATTCATTCATTCGTTGGGACAGAGAAATACGATCACGTCTGGTCACATGCATGCGGTGCAATGCATTACATGCACTTGTGATCTGATCATGCGCCATTGTTGGCACAAACAAGGTTCTACTTTGGGACACGGAATAAAATCGCGTGCAGAATGGTACTATGCACGGTCCTCGTCAGGAAGGTGTATCACAAGAGGAGCACAAATTACCGACCGCCGCCGCGCGATGCTCAGTGGGACAGAATTGGTAATTTGGGTCTCAATTGGCGGTAATGAGACAGGACGAGGAACGCGATCGGTTACCGAAAAGGAAATGTGCCCGATAATGGTGAATTTGCGGTTTTGCCAGTGTATGGTGGAGTAATTCACACGGAATCGATCTTAAATGACAAATTAGAGTTTCCAACTGGCACACAGAGGGACAGACGGACGCTGAGCTGGATGGGATGGACGAAGAATTCACTCAGCGCGATCTTAACTTATGGGAGATCGCGCGATGCTTCGATCATGATCGATGTGCCGATGGATCAATTTTGTGGTTAGGATAATCTTTTTCAATTGTTTTGCTCGGGTATGCAACTCTGTGCTGGTTTAGCCGCATCGATTAAGGTGCTACGGTGGAGAGAAATTTTTAGCAAAAGGTGTCGATTTGATTACGTTGGCCAATTGTTTTTGGCGGAATTTCTTGAAGAACGATCGTCGTCGTCGGTCGGCGGAGAGGAGCGTTGGAATAATAATTTTACGGAGTGACGATCGTGCTTTCTGTTATTCGATATGAGATTGTGATAGAACGCTTGTGGATTGTTTTGATCGACAGATTAGGTGTGAAAAATGTAGCTAGGCTGAGTTGATTCGTAGATTTGCATAGAATCCGTGGGAACGTGGTAAAGTTTTGTTTCTGTGATTTATAGGAACGCTGAAATTGTTTTGCTGACATCCAATTTTGATTGTGAAATTTAGGTTCTTCTGCGAATCAGGATTAACGAAGTATTGCACACTTGGATCAGTGTCTGGTCTATTTTTTATTTTTTTTTTACAATTATTGCGCTTAAACTAGTGCACCGGGTTCAGATAAATTAGAGGGGAGACGAAGGAGGTACCGATGCAAGTTGGTACTTAACAGTACACACTCAAGACCTGTCATTCTTGGTTGGGCATTGATACCAGGGATCGCGAAGTACATGTGTTGTTAATTGGTGTTTGAACTCATAATGAGGCTGTCAGAATCTGAGGAACGCTTACCAAACCTATGTCGGCTATTTTCTTATTTAAAATGTCTAAAGTGCCACTTCTTATTTGGCAGCTCATTGCTAAGTGATCAATCTGTCTACATAGCCACTGCCAGTCGGTGGATACGGAACTCATTGAAAGCTTATAAAAGGATAGCAGTGATAAGGTATTGATTGTCCTCTACGGTCATAGCTTTCCATCATATGTTTGAGGACATGTTTATCACTGCCTTGGTGTTGGAATCGATGTTGATATGTCCGTTGAGTTGACCTTTTTATCCTCAGATGAGGATTTTGTTCGAGCATAACCTTGTGATTTTCTTTACTTTGATTTGGAATTGAACATCAACATTTGGGAATGAATGTTTCACTGAGCCAGCAGACCAGCTTGTTTACTAAGTCCATAGTTGAAGAAATTGTTTAGTTCAGAGACCTTCTTCCTCAAAATTCAGAAAATCTCTAACAATCCTGGATCCTTTTGCTTCCAACGTTCGATAACCGGTTGTTGTCGACAATGTTTCTTATTGACTATTTCTGACCCTTATTGAGCGATCAAAATTGAAGTTCAAGATGTACTTTCAAGCACATTCAGTAGATACTATACCTCGATTGCAAGATAAAGGGTTTAAAAGTTCCCCCCTTACTCACTCCGTTTTGCCTTCACTGCAAACTATTATTCCTTTTCATCGCAGCACTTAATTTAGGGAATACACGATAACCTTTCACCATTTGCTTTGTTCTGTCAAATTCGTACCCCTCTAGGTTGGTAGTTACATCAACCCTCCTACAGACCCATAAGAACCCATGAGAAAATTCAGAGAATACTGACCTTCACATCGTTGCTAATAAATAATTTCAGAAATGCGTCCAAAAAGTATAGGTACCTACTTTTGCAAATAATGTCCAAAAAGCTTACTTCTGTCACAACATCCTCGCATATCACGCAACGCGCGCATAACCCCTTTGTGTGGCCAAACACCAACTCCAAATATCGACAGATTAAAATTGAATCCAATTAACACTTGCCACCTGGACAAGTCGCACAAGTAAGCAATTTGCGAACCCAAAAAATAACGTTTAAAAAAAAAAAAGGAATCACAAAACTTCACATCCACACACCATCATCCCCCGGCATGAGGTCCAAATTGCCAACTTCACACCAAGCGTGCGCGCACTACGAATTTTCTCATCCAATAACTCGCGTGAGTTTTGACGTCTGCAGCAATGTTCAGCGCACGAGAGAGAGAGAGTTCAGCAACCCAATAAATTTGGGGCCAATCGAATTGTGACACATGTACCGTATACAGCCAGGTCTGAGGACTGCGGTTAACACTCGCTCGCCGGTCCATGATAAATTCCCCATAATTCCGAATGGCATTCGATTCTCTGTGACACATAAATTACGAATTAACGCTTAAAGCCCGTTTGAGGGGCATAATTTTCCGTTTTACAATAATCGGATGTCATTTTCATTTTGTGCAAATAGCCCGGTTGGCACAGTGGGTGCTAAAGTGGGGATGGACTGCATGGACCGAATGGACCGATGCCTGCTCGTAGCTCATAGCACCGGCGATGGTTGGAAGTGCGCGGGAGCGGCCTCATCCGTTCCGAACATGAATTGGACATTTTTCAATCTTTGTCTGAAGAGGATTTTACATTCCTCGACGGCCGACCGACGACGACGCACAGTCATATGGACGTAGACGACGACGACTACGGTTCCTTTGGGGAGTTCCAACTTTGTCCGCACATAGCTGCATTTGCCGGTTTGGAAATCATAATGCGCTGTACAGATGGTATTGGTGGAGGACGACACCAATGGTAATCTCATGTTGGGTGGTCAATTTGTTTACGCGACAAGGTGATGGATTTTTCCTAAAAAAAAAGAAAAAGAAAGACCGTGAAAAAATAATATTTTGAATTGTGTGTACGCGAGATGACGCTTGTGCCGAATGCCATAAATTATGGGATGTGAAGTGCGATTTGTTGCTGCTGATGGTGACCATAAAGGTGGTGGTGGGTATAATTCATTTAGCCAGACGCGTTAGGACTAGGAAGTAAGTTACATATGTACTCTTACTTGGTTGGCTTCAGTTCGGTCGGTGTCATTAGGAGGAAATCTACGAATAAAATACTCGAATCGTTAATCTTTTTCTTGGAAAGGTAATTTACAAAATTGGTCAAGGAAATGTTGATTTATTTTGTGACTTAAGTTTGACTAAACTTATTGGAAAAGGCCTCTTCGATATTGGTAAAAAATTGGATCTCTGACAATCAGTACTACTTTCTACAATGAATTTAAGGAAAGCCCTGTTTTTAAAA
Organism: Criorhina ranunculi; assembly: GCA_951813785.1. NCBI lineage: Eukaryota > Metazoa > Arthropoda > Insecta > Diptera > Syrphidae > Criorhina > Criorhina ranunculi. The sequence continues at coordinate 88,490,581 of OX638381.1, read as the reverse complement.
ACTAACCAAGCTTCATGGATAAATTTTACTCACTGAATTTCCTGTGAATCTTGCTGAGAGCAATTGCATTTCTAAGGGATCAATGAGTGTAGAAAATCGGTGGATAGTACGGACAGTACGGATAGGGGCGGACGCATTTGCCAACAAGTTAAGTCCATTAAGTTTCAGGTCCACGCCGCAATAGTAGATTCTTTCGTTTAGATTGTGTGACTACCTGCAGTTTACTTAGGTTAGGTTATGGTGGGTGTCTGTACTAGACTACAGACACACTTAGACTTAAGGAGTTACAGGTGGAGGAACCTTCTTTTGGACAAGGCAGACTTAGTATGAAGAAAATACAGGATTGATTTTTTTTTTCTTACTCGTCTCTGCAGCTCTTACAAAAATCATTTAAAAAAAATTCTCTAGCCGTTCAGAATGTAGACAGTGCCCTGTAAGGACAGCGTTTTAGAAAAACCCAACCTATAAGAGCACTTTCGATCCAACTTGGGCCAGATCTGTCAATAGATTCGACACATCGTCAGAGCATTCCCTCTGTGTGCTTTGCTGACTATATTTAACGAAAGTGCTCTAAGGGTGCTGCCTTTTCTAGTGAACTCATTGCAGTTTCGTAGTATGTCTGTAAGACTTGGCACCCAGCACAGGTGAATGTTGAATCACTCCGCCTTTTCCGTGAGAGGCGAGCGGCAATTTTAAGCGGTCCTTGATACCATGCGTTTCGTTGCTCTTACTTGAAGCTCACAACTTTTAGAGATCTGAGGTCGATGTTACCCGAAAATTGTCGCTTTTTATAAATTTGCAGCCAAAAAACAACAAAAAAAACAAAAAGTTTGCCAGGCAATGACAAACCTCCGATAGTATAATCCGTCATGAAAAAAGCTTTAATTTCAATCATCTGTTAGAAGTCGGCAATAAAAACTGAAGGTCCCTTACATTCGTAAGAAAAACATAGGATGTACAACATGAAAGGTTAGGAGAAGCTAGGTTTTGGTTCTCTTTTGAGCTGTCGCGTCAAATATTTATATTTTTGTGCACCCTATTCCTCAGTAGGAGATCGAACCTTGTGGAACTCCACTCATGACTCCGTATGCTTCATTGCCAATGAACTGGATCCAGGCAATATTCATTTGTAATAATGTATCTCTATCCATCTTGATCAGTTACTATGTTTCTTTTTTTTTTATAATTCACTAGCGCTAAAGGGGTTATTCACACAGCGTCAGTGTTGGTGTAGTGATTTTGAAACTCAGGTGGTATTAGGTTTCAGTCTTTTTGCTCGGAGGATGGTGTCCAGAATGTCTGGGGAGAATCATTGTTACTGTTGCCATTGCTTATAATTCACAGTATTTCTTTCGAACATGTCTATGTCTAATTTCGTCAGGGTGGGCGTCGATGCTCTTCTTTTAATCTTTGCTCTAAGGAGGAATAAAGATTCCTCATAAAAGCAATAGACTACAAAATAACTCAGTCCAAATAAGATCATAATACTTGTAAACAATTCCATCAACTATTCAACGAGTACCATGACGTCGCATTGCATCGTTCCTCCTTCGGCGTTTTTTTTTTTTTTTTTTTTTTCAATCAACAATCTATGCCATCGTCTTAAGATTCTTTTCTAATGCAAATTCAAATTCTTAACCATTAAACTTAAGTTTATTGAAACTCATTACAAAACAAACCACTCAATCGGCAACGCACTCAATCAAACAATCAATTGCAATCTTACATTCCGCTTAATGTCTTTCCGCCTTAATATTGCAAACAAAAGCAGAAACCTCCATAAACAACAGCGTTAATAGAATTTAAATACCCTCAAGGTAAATTCTCATAAATCCCGTCGATTCGATTCTACCTACCACCACCACCACCACCACCATCATGGTCATCGTCGTCAACTTCACAAACCATTACCATATCTAATATGCATGGCGAGAGAAAAACCTTTTTTGTCTCTGGCATCTTTCCAGCATAATGTCCACTTTATCATCGGACAAACATCTTCAAGAATTCCCTCGTTGTCCCAAGGAATAGAAGAACAGATGTCTGCATCTATGAGCGCCTGCCTTTACCCGAACACAGCTCCCCACGACAAGGAGTTGGGAAAAAAAAAATAAAAAATTTGAAATTTATAAAAACAAATTCCAACGCACTCATATGTCCAGATTCCAGAAGTCACCGGGATGTTGGTGATAATCACAGCATACTGTTTACAAAGAGGAGGAACACGTGGCTGTGGCTACCCAACAAGATGCATCTTTCTAGGCACCATCCCGGACATCTACACGCATTCTACCACGTCGGCCGTACCGGTGTTCCAAGGTAAGTAGCCCAGAGAAAGTGTCATAGAAAATGTTATCGGTCCATAATTGTCGCTCGTTGTTGCGGAGCCTCTGTATGTATCATATCGACACATTCGTGCGGTTATTGTTGTTGCACCGGTGTCCTCTTCAAATGGACACCCGACGTCTTGGCCCATTGTGTGTTAAATAGATTTGAAAAGCCGATACAAATTTTCCCAACACAATAGAAATGGAATCGGTTCCAGTTTTTTTTTTTATTTAAGGTATTCAAGGATCTAAATGATAATGCACAACTGTCCCGACAATGCGGTCTCGGGATTGCCAAAATATCTATGCGGGGAATCTTATTTGCGGGCGGATAATAGAGAAATTGCTTAGAGATAAATGGAAAAACAAGAGGCGTGTGACAGGATTAATGAGGAGTGGCTTTCCTTTCAGGAATTGTTCTCAGATATTTGTTGGGTAATCGGTGGTAGTCCATCAGATGGTAGTTTGACGAAATCTTTAAGTGGTCAATGGGTGGCTTTTTGAAGATTTACGACTTGGGTAGGAGTTCAGCTGTATGAATTGTGATCGTGACGTAAAGTAAATTTTCATTGACGTTAGACTCGTGTAGTTTCAGTTGAAATTTATATAGGGAATCACATGGGCGCATAGAGGTGAACGAGTCCTTAACGAGTCTACTTAGTTAGTTTGGAGTGGTTTTCTTGAAAAGAGGTCCAATGTGATACAATTATGAATGAAAGGGTTGAGAACTCAGAACAGAAACCAAAAAGATATCCTAACCTAAGGGTTAGGCGGACATGTATGGATGAAGTGTACAATAGATTTTTCTGCTTCTGCAGAAATCGTTGCATACAATGCCCAAGAACACTCAACATGTCTGCCTAAGATGCAGCGCCCTGCTAAAACGTACGCAAGTTTTAAGAGCTCATCTCTTTTAACGCCTTCGATCTATAAGGAACGAGAATAGGCTGTAGCACTGTTACAATAGTCAATACGTTGCTATCTATGATTTTTTTCGACAGTGCGTCGCTATGAGTCATGTTTTGATCAAATGGCATAAGGGGGTTGGCATGGTCAATATTCCTTCCGTCCGTACCTTGATAGCCTTGTTTGGCTAAGTCATCATCATCAACCGCACCGTTTTCTGGAATATCGAAGTGTCTCACACCCTAACAGAGTGTAAAGTTGTTCCGTTTAGCAATGTACTTCAGAGACACGCAGTCCTTTACTGTCCTACGTTTTACTCTGCTAGATATAAGAGATCTGATTGCAACCTGGGTGTCGATATAAATCATAATATCTGTGCGTGATACCGATAGCTGTGACTTCGTTTGAAATACATAACATTAAAGAGACTGAAGGAGTGGGGAAGGTTAGGTTAGGTTAGGTAGGAAGGTTGACGGAAAATGAAGTGCTTTCCCCGTCACACTTAGATCAATGTAGACCCATTGTGTAGGAATCATAAGCCTAAGCTCTATCAAGCCAGCCCGCAGCACACATGAATCTGTGTATCTCAAGCACCGACTTGCTGAACAGTTCTTCCAGATTCTGGAAAAGGTGCTTTCCTAGGACCTCATCTACTTCCTCGTCATCGCATCCCCTGCATAAGTCATCCGTGTTCAGTCCCGGTCTTCTTGCATGGTAGTTTAGCATGTTATGCCCGGTGATGATACCTATTAGAGAAAATAGGGATTTTATATTCATTTGCAGTAGGATTTTGGCGGTGGTATCTGCTTGATCGGGGTCTAAAGAGGATCCTTTCCTTGCCAGCTCATCAGCTGTCTCGTTCCCAAAAAAAGACACCCAATTGTGGGGTTTGTTAAGAACCCGTAGTTCTTCGCGACAGCGACTAACAAGGTTCGGAATGGGGAATATCAAGCTCTTCTAAAAAGACATCGGTACCGAGTCACGTTAGTGGCTTTCTGCATACGATAAATTTATATTGCCAGTCAATGTAGCATAGTTCATGACACAGCTGTTAGAGCGCACCCACGATAATGACAACAGCGTCGGCATACGTAACCACAATACACCTCGCATCCTCTAGAAATTGTTCGTAACTGACACCTAGCTCTAATGGAATTAACCAATTACCTAGACCTCCACGTAGTAGGTTAATTGCCAAAGTTCAGTGAGACTCCGTCACCTAGAAAAAGAGCACCCAAACTCAGAGTAGAAAAAGTTATTGCAGCTGGATAAACTTGCCTCAAGCCTATTCCTTGGGCATTGCAAAATAGATTCTTCCCCTTGTTACTTTACTAAACCTTCAACCAAGTTTATAAATAAAACACTAACTTCTCTCTTATATATGTATAGATATAATAATTAAATTTTATTTAACTGGTATCACTAAATAATAGAAAATAAAAAAAATTGTATGTTTCAACACAGACACAAACAAAACCAATAAATTATATATCTTTATATTTATATATACTTTTCTTATTTTATATATTAATTTAGTTAAATTTCGTTTACACTTTGATGTTTAATATGTTTTTACAACCTTAAATCTAAATATTTCTCAGTATGTACATGTAAATATCTTTTAAATTATCTTTTACATTTTTCTTAATACTACATACATACATAAGTATATATTTATATATTTTAGTATGACAGAAAATTGATATTATACAATTCTGAAATAAAATAAAAAAAAGCTTATACATTTTATTATATAGTTTTTCTGCTTTCAACTTTTCCTAGATCTATTGTCGGAATTTATATAGATTTCAATTTATTCTAAATATTTTACAAAGATTTTTGGTTAAAAATTTACATTTAAGAAACTTTATAAGTTTTTGTTTTCTGTTTGTTTATTATTTAAACTAGATTTGTTTGATATATTTCTATTTACATGTGGTTGTTAGGGGTGGTTTATATTTTAAATTAGTTAAAGGGTGGAAGAATGTAAAAGCAACCAAATATAAGTTAAATGGTACAGTAAAATCGGAGAATAGTTTAAATTACTTACCGGATACATTTGCTTGTGATTTGTAGCTTTGAAAATGAAAGAGATACATACATATGTCTGGGGTTAACAACCCTTAACTTTACAACAATAATCGCATTTCAGATGTCTGACCTTTTTTTTAAGACGCCACAGGAAACGCTACGAAAATGTGTTAAATGCAAGTTTGAGAAAAGTAACATCGCCTGATCGACAACATAGCACTCACGCGGAGCTCAGGTCTTGAGAAATCTTCTCCTGAATCTTATCAAGCAGTTTATCGAAGACGCTTTTTCCTTTGTAATCTGAAACTCAAAGAAGACATATTGAATAAATTGCTCAAGCTGTTTGGGAAGTTTTGCAAGGCCTTAAGCATTGTCTGACTGATGCTACAGATGCGCGCACTACAGTGACTACACAAATTCCCATTCGAGCTTATACATATGTCTATGCATAATCGTCGTGGTAAAATTGAATTCTCCTGGACCCAGCATTCGAGTACATTCCTTTCCTAACTTCAATTCTGGACCGAACCAGGCATACTTTTAGGGTTGCAGATAGACAGGATCATAATTTTATTATTATGAAGGTTGAAGCAATTCTTAAATCAATATATTGCTTCTGATTGCAAAAAAGCTGAATACCAAAGGCTTGAATCAAGAGCTCAAAGTAACATTTATGACGAGATAAGTTCGCCAGACAAGGAGCCTTATCAACATTTTTAAGATCGGTGGCTTATCCACTACCCACATTAAGTTGAAGCTCAACTCATGGAAGTCAGCTACAGGACTTTGTCAATCTAAAAAGTTCATTAACCCCTCAAACAGTAAGAGAACTCAACTCATGGAAGCAACAACTGAACTCCAAGTACTGAACTTCGTCAATCTTAAAAGTTCATTAACTTCTTAAAAATTAAGATTAGTCAAGAAAATCTCGCATCAAGCAAGCGCACTTATGGACTTCTTCACCCGACCTTTCTGATTCAGCTGGGCATAACTCCCACGCACATTGTACAAATATCCCGTCATAGCTCGAAGCAAGCACAAACACATCGACATTGAATGCAATTCCTAACAAAGCGTGAACCATTCGTCTCCAAGCACGATCGTCAGGTCCCCTCCATGTCTTCCATCTTGGTAAGTATCACAAGATGTTCCAGTTCTAAAAAAAAAAAACTTTCTCGGACTTGTGTCAATCTATAAGGTCGCACAAGTTTCCTAGTGGGTAACACACTTCTCAAAGCTTGTCCGGAGAAAACTTTAAGAAATGTTATTGAACTAAGGTAAGCATTGACCTGTTTTTGTGTCTGAGTGCTCCAACATGGTGTTCCAATACCCCGACAGAAAAAAAGGGATGTGCAAATGAACCTATCATCTGACTTACTCTTCTGTCAACTGATGCCCATTGAATAGACGTGATGTGAAGAAGGAATTCGAACAATCTGAACTTTATAAACAACAATATAATCGCAAGCTGCTGAATAACACACGTCCAATAAAACTATAATAAATGTTAAGTATATTGCCAGGCAGTATAAAACACTCTGAATGACGTTTATTTCACAACTTATTCTTCTGCAACTATGACATCTTTATTGAAAGTCATCATTTCAAAGGTTAAAAACCAACAAATTGAGAAGAAGAAATTAAAATCCAAAACTCGAAAGAAAACAAAACCCATTATTCATCCGTTTAATTACAAAACAACTCAGACGCACATAAACACCTCACAATACAAATTGCAACGTCAATAATTGTTGACCATTTCAACCCCAGAACACGACAACGTCGCCCAACACGCATAAATCTCCAACATCACGCGTTCAAATGAAAAATCATTCGCAAATAGCAATTTATTTTATCTAAATAATAAATTTTTATTTTTTATTTTTTTTTCTCTCAAGAAACAACTTAAAAATAATCTTGCACTTATGTTCTTTCTTTTAAAATTCAACTTAAGAATAAAAAAAATAAAATATAGAGAAACACAAAATGTGCACAAATCATATGTTTATTTTCTATGTACAAAATAAGTTACCTTTCAGATAACACAAAATGTAAAGTAAATAGATTGCAAAAAATACAAATTATATAAAAAAAATTGAAATTGATTTATTTTTAAATAAAAGATTGCCACTAAATATTGATTTAAACTCAATGACACAGAGTATTTTGTAAAATAATAAATTAAGTATTTTCAGTGCCATTCGAGTTGTTATTTACTTTTTTTTTTTTGTTTTCGTTTTACGATTTTATAGTAAAAAAAAAAATTTAATTTTCAACTGGGATATAAAATTTTAAGGAGCCTCATTCTTATTAGTTTCAATTAACAGTTTTATTTAGAAGAAAATAAAAACATTTATTTAATTTTTTTTTTAAATTAACTAAATTCAAAATTTGGCTTCAAGTGTGTGTTGTGTGTTTTTTTTATTTAGTTTTTTATTGCTTAAGTTAGATTAAAATTAAATTTATTTACAGAAAAAAATATGTTTCTATACTCTAGTAACAAAACTGCATTGCTCTCTCTCTTTCTCGCGCTCTTTCGTCGCTCTCAACCAAAAATTAGAACATAACATTTTAAATTTTAACCACCCTAACTAAGAAATTATCCTAACTCTTCATTTTTTTTTTATAGTTTTATATATTTTTGTTTAATTTTTTTGTTTTAATAATTTATTTAATAGAATTTTAATTTTTTTTGTCTTTAGCCCTACTTGACATCCACATTTAGAGGAACTTCACTGATATCGATTAGACTCGGTGGCGATGGCATTCTACCGTTGTCACTACCATGTTTACCTCCCATACCGGCACCACTAGATGGCGTTGTAGTTGTTGCCGTTGATGAGTTTGACAATGACATATCAATGTCACTGCTGGTCAAATGATGATGTTGATGCAAATTATTTGCATGATAATTACCACCCATGACATTTGAACTATCAACGGACATAGCAGCCGCTGCTGCAGCTGCCATCATGGCAGCACTGTCATAGTAATTCGACAGTGTGGTAGGTACCATTGCGGCCAGTGGTGAATTTCTGCGCATCGCTGTTGTGGTAAGCGTCGATGGTGTTAATGACGGGGTCATCATTGTCGATGTTCCGGTTGGTGTTATTGCCGTTGAAACTGGCCCCAGGAATACTCCTCCAACGTTACTGCCATCAGCTGCTGCTGCATTTGCACAGGCAGCAGCTGCAGCAGCAACGGCTGTGGAGGCGGATGATCAAGTTGTTGTCAATTGTCGCCACATTGTATGTCACATCGATGGTAGATAGGGCCACGAGAAACTGTTCCCGGAGAGCAGCATATCACGGATGAGCGTTTCAATGGGCGTTTTCCCGACTAGACGTACAAAAAACAATTGTTCAATGACCTGAAATTAAACAAAGGAAACAAATTTTAGGGAAAAAGGGAATAAGCAAGTAGATGTCTTAGAAGTTATAAGGTTTCAAGGATTAAAACTTGTTTAAAAAAAAGTGAATGGATTGGTGTTGTGCCTCAATTACAATGCCAAAAGCTCTAGAACTCGCAGTTCTTCCCCCAGTAAAGATGATATGATTGCATCGATCGAAACGCCATTTCAAAATGAATATAGAAAAGGCTTGAGTGAGAGGGTGGAAATTTCCAAAAAAACTCTACTGGACTCATGATTTGTACTCATTAAAACGAAATACACTATGCCTAAACGAAAAGTCGCTGCGAGTCTTTGATCGTTCACAGAACCATTCCACGTTTGCGATGTGGATACTCAGGAAAATACTACCAATTAGCTGGTTTAGGTCTTGCATTGGATGGTACAAGTTTTCAGCCAGCTTTAAATATGTACAGCTCTCGGTTCTGGTAGAGTATTGTACCGCACGCATGTCTGAGTTCAGCTCTCTCATTTTGTCATTGTTGACTCTTACATTTCTGTGAGGCTTTTAGAGATCAAGCTATTAAAGATCGCTTTCGCACATAGACACGACGCGGTCTACGATGTTAAAGAATTCTTCTTAATATATCGTATCGCTGTAGTTGATGCTGGAATCAGCTTGCTCGGTGGAGAATATCTTGAATCATGTCTTCCTTGAACAGTCTCAAGGCAAACACCAATATGGCAAAAAGCTATCGTATCCTAGCAGGAGAGCGACTAAAGACTACCACTTCCAAGGCCACAGTCCAGTGGTTGTCGGTTTTTGAGAAGACCTCTAGCCTGACACTGTTTTTCGTACGTTGCGTATTCTTATGTATGGCAACCCTATTTTAATGCATATGAAGCCAGATAAAAAGTAACCTATGTGTTGCCCAGGTACTACATCTATCGGTACACAAAATTTGGGCTTAATCGGTTTAGTGGTTTTTGTGTGATTTACAGACAAACAAACAAAGATCGTTTCACATTTGTGAGATATCCAAAATAGACCCCAATGCTGGGTTCTTTTCCGTCTTCTTTTTCACGGTTAGTGCTTAAGATACATCATCGACATATGTACTTACTTGTGATGAAACAGTCCTCAGTGATGGTAATCTCAGCAGGAGTTTTCCAAATCTCGTTGGCTGATTTGGATATTGTGTCCGGCAGTATTCCTCCAGAGCGCATTGTGATTTCTCTTGCAGCGATTCTATATGCGTTACATCGGATAAACCACATGCATCTGTGAATGAAATAAAAAAATAAAATAAATAAATATGCGGTCATTATGAGACATTATTGATCAAGTCTTTGTCGATAAAGCTCTTCTCTAAGTGAATTCATCTCATAGTTATCACAATTTGTAGCACTTATGTGATTAGCTTATACATTTAGCAAAGCTTCAAACCACATAAGCGGAATAAATTATGAAAATACAAGCCAGTAAAGTAAAAAATAAAATAATTAAATTAAAAGAAATTCACTTGATAGAACCTTATCAAAAAAGACTTGATCTACTTATTCAACTTATTATCAATACACAGAAATATACACAAATACATGTGTAATATATTGTTAGTAATACTGCAAATATATTTTTTTTTGTCTAATAAGCGCTCACTTTACTCATCTAGCTAAAGATTTGTATCTGCTATGCAAAATAAATCGATTTTCTTTTTCAAACTAATTTTTGCAGTGTTTATCTAAAAGTGAAGTGTACTGTATAGTTTTGAAGTTGTTTTCTAAAGTGTGTAATTTGAAATGTATACCTACTTTTACCTTTTTTATTTTTCATTTTTGTAAGCGAAGATTCAGTGCCATCAATCAATCGTGTTGGGAAAAAGTTCAACCAACAAAGTATTTATAATTGAAAAAAGACTCACTAGCAATGTATTTCATGACAGACGAGAGTAAAAGAGAAGGAAAATGAACAACCATTGAAATATTGAACCAATTTAAATTGATTAATTTACATTTTTGTTATTTGGGTTGAGTGTGACGTATGCCTTAGACAGATAAGTGAAGATAACATATAAATTGAAGTAGTTGTAGTGAAATATATTTACTCAGCTGTATACTTGGTATATTGTTCATCAATGCTGTAAGAGAAAGTTTATTATGAACATCCTGGGGTTCCTATTAGACGTTGTTGACAAGAAAGTGGACTTTCAAGAAACACAAAAGCTGCAAAAAAATAAAGTTCCGTGAATAGAGAGCAAAAGTGTTGCAAAGTCGACTTCAAGGAATACTAATCCATTGACGAAGAGATACATCGATGTCAACTCTGTCAAATGCCTGTGAAATATCAAGCACAACAATCCATGTTTTGTTATTCCACAGAAAAATCTGAACTGTGAATCAGCTATCAATGGTGGGCTTGATTTGAATAAAGGAATGTCAAAAAATTCAATCTGCAAACAGTTTACTCAGGCGGCTTCAGAGCTACAACCATCTATGATACTTGTGGGATGACCAGCAACACTGTTCGGGACGAGCTCGTCGACATATGTACAGCAGCGACCGATCACATTTCTGGGCTAAGTGGTCGCCAGTGCAAAGTGGACGTTGAGAACGAGATTTCTGACAAGCGTTGTGTTGACATGTTCCGCGTACTATTTGTCACTAACACATTCGGACTTGCCCTCTATGTGCGACGGACTCTGGCTCAATCCATACACGTATGCTTCAACCTCATCATCACAACGCAATTGGCTATTGTCAAGGGCGAGATTGACTTCCTATTTTCATATTTTCGAGACGTGAAAAAATTGTGTAGATTCATTAGAAAATTTGAGTTTTTTGATGCTCATTTTCAAAAGAAATGTCTAGCAATCCTACAAATTTGCAACCGGACTTACACGCTGTAACTTAACACTAGACAATTCAATCACATATGAAGGAGAAACCTAGTTGCAAGCTAAAATTTCGTCTTATCACTTTCGTTCTAGACTCTCAATCTTAATGTTAGACATATGTGTAACAATGTGCATGTGTTTCGAACTGCTATTTCGCAGACGAAATTCACCATTAAATCGAGAATCTTCTAAAAAAGAATCTCTTTCCACTTATCAAGGCACGGACTCAATCAATTATTGCAAAATCAAAACACAAAAAATGTTTTTTTTTTGGTAAACCAAACAAATAAATTTGTTTTATTTGTCGTCAACACCCTCAACACTTCTGATAAGCAAACATCTCTCTCATTATCAACATAAATAAATGTAGGTACATTTAATTTAATTTAAAATTAAGAAAAACAAATAAAAAATAGTAAAAGCAGATAATCATTGCTTTAAATAGCCAAATAGCTTCATTTACAACCAGTAGAATTGTGTGCCATAAACACCATTCGATTCGGTTGTCTACCGCAATCGATGTTCGGCCATAGCCAAGACGTAGAAGCCAGTGGACTCTACACCCAAGTCACAGAGTAATGAAGACCGAATAAAAATATACATATAAATTGTTTTTTTTATTTTATTTGTTTTACTTGTTGTCACTTAAATTGCATGGACTTTTGCTACTTAATTTCTGTTTTATAATTGTTGTTTTTCTTTTTTTTTTATAGAGAAAAGTATTTTTAGTAAAGTGAAACTGACGTAATCGTTTTGTTAGTTTTAATTGATTTAAATTGAAATTCGTTTTTGGTATTCATGAATACGAGATTAGTTGAGGAGAACTTTTTGGGAGAATGATAAAGTTTAATGTTCTGCTTCTGTTTGTGTTGTGCCAATGTTGAGCCTTGAAAAATGTACATCGGATTGTGACTTAATAATTTTAATTAGCTATGTAAGTTGGTAATCAACATATATTAAGTATCCGTTATTGAATATTTAAATCACAAACATTTAAAAGCAACACACAGAAAAATCTTTGCCTATCTCCAGTAGTACTTTGAGTTATAGTCTACTGTCTACGTGTATTAATCAGAAAAGAAATCAAGCAGAATTTTCACTCATGTTTACTCTCGACGGAGTTTTCATTGATTTATTAATGAAGTCTCCACAGATGGTGAGTGGAGAAGGGGATACAATGACGAACTGTACAGCGATATCGACTTAGCCAGAAGAGTGAAGGTTTAACGACTGAGGTGGATGGGTCATGTAAAGCGGATGGACACCTGGAAAATCTTCGAATCCATCCCCGAGGAACGACGCAGTAGAGGAAGGCCGCGACGCAGGTGGAACACGGAAGTGGGAAGGGACTTCAACCAACTTTGCTTATGAAACTGGAGTCAGCTGGCTTTTTTTTTATAATCAGCGCGCGCTAAAGGGATTATGACTACCCTTAGACTTGAGCATGAGCATTAGGGAAATTAGAGGAGTGACGAAGGAGGTAAAGATCAAGCTGGCTGGAGGCGCTTGTTGGTTGAGGCCCGGGTTCAACCTTAGTAAGTCATAAAAAGTTCTTAACTTTTTGCCGCTAATAGGGAGATATTTCTTGTTACATTTTAAGCCATTAAAGGTGTGTTTGGTGGTTGTCTTAGCTTAGTGGTGGGAGGATACAGGTTCGCGCCATACCAAAAGAGGTTTCATAAAAAAAACTTCTTAATCCACTATTCGGAGTCGGCAACTACTGGCTGTAGGTCTTTTCCATTCGTGGGAAAAATGTAACACGCACAAGAACAATGGTTGCGAGAGCTAGATCCTGTTTCTCTATGAAATATACAATAGTTTTCCAAACCGGTGGCTATAACTAGCTGATAACCAGAGTTGACTGCATATATAGTATCGAGCGCTTTAGAAGAACATCAACGAAGATATTGCCAAGACACTGATACAATAGTATGTGTAGTTCTATATGGCTCGATCAATAATATTCAATTTATTGACAAGATAGAGTGAAGTTATAATGACTACCAAACAGTTTCTTTAATCATCAATACCTAACTAGTAAATTCTCGTGTGAAATACATTCCTAGTGAAAGCTTTTGTAAGACTTCTGTTTATGGATAAAACCCTTCAATCTCTTGATTAAGCACGACCATACTCAAACAATACAGAACATATTTTATTTCTTTAATTTGAATCTTATTCTATAAATAAACGTCTCTGACAAACCTCTTAAGTCTCTTGAAATATACAACTACCATAATAACCCCTCGAATAACAACATTTTTAAGATAATCAAAATCAACAGAAGAGTCAAAGGAACACGTTCAAAAGTTGTCTTTAGGCCTTAACCTTGTCAGCGAGAAAGAAAAAAAAAATTATGTTTACATTCGCAAACTTAGATTCCGCACAATAGATAAATATTCTTTCTCAACATGCCGGTTCTTATAAACAACGGAACGATGTCGTAATTGAAATTATTTGTCTTTTAGTAAAGGAAATTCATTTGTTATCATTTCGGATGTATCTCAATCACGTATACAAAAAAAAAATGAAGTACGTTGAGAAGGAAATCTTTAAACTCCTTGTGAAATGCCATTAATGCTTAAAAAAATTGATAGAAAGTTGGGACTAATAAAACTCAAAACAAATTTGTATCTAAATATGTATCTAGACAAGAAATCGATTTTAAACAATCTATATACCTACCATCACAATTGAGTATTCATAATTTTCAATCGCATAAGACTTATTTATTTGTTATTTGTTTTCGTACCGTTTTCCCGTTTATTTTTCACAAACTTTATCGCTATTCTGCCGGCTTGTTTCCCATTTAAAGCCGCCTGATGATAGTTTCGATTCGACGCGCCCATTCGGACGATGGGATTTATGCAAACAAAACAACGAGAAAAAATAAAATTGCTTAAAAGAGATTAAATATATTAAAAAAAAAAAGGTTTTCCACACCAGGAGAGGTGGATAGATACATTGGCGAAAATCGAGTCGATGATGGAGGAAAATTGTTATTTGGGATTTAGGTTGTGCATGTGATGTGAATATTTGAAATTTGAATTGAAATTGGATTCCGTTTTACCTTTTAAGGTGATTAGAGTGCACGAGTTAATTGGCTACTTTTCGGGGTGAAATTGGTTTTATTTGTTTGTTTTCAGTGAAATGAAAGTCCTTTCAAGTGGCTATGATGTGATGCTTACTTTACTTTAAGGAAGCTATTTCAAACAACCTGCCTTCTTGTTGCGAACAAGGCTCTAATGGCTTTCAATGGCAAAATGGATTAAGCTCAATCTTAACATTGAAATTTGAATACTCAGATGATTTAGGCCTTGAAACGCAGAGCCAACATATGAACAAAACCAATCGGGTTGTTTCCGACTTAGCAATCACTTGGGCTTGAATCGCCTCAACGTGTCCTTAGTACCCTTCGAATGGTGCTGAAGAACTGAAGTCGAGTAGGATATACTCGCTTTCAGTCTACAAGAGTATACCAGTAAGCTGTTTAACAAGACTTTCATCACATAAACTGGCCAAAAACATGCTTGAATCTACTTTTAAAGTTGCTTTTGTATGGCCAAGCTTTTGGAAAAACTCAACACTGTGCAACAGTGCGTATATAACTGACCTATTAAGACAGGCCTAAGGTTTCGACGAAAAGTGAAAAACTTGCATTACCCTTAACCAAATGCGGACAATGTGTGGTCGAAGGAGGAGCAATCCAGAATGTGACTGTGGGACATTAAGTCAAACAATCAATCACATTCTCTCAACATTTGCTCAACTCAACTCGATGTAACACAAATTTGCCAGCTTATTATAGAAAAGACTGCCAAGAGTGCCGAGTCTTCTCTTAACTGGGTCAAGATATCTGATAGATTTAATTTTTTCTCATCTTTCTAACTAGATGCAAACGGCACACCGAAGAGTGAAAATGTTAGAAACAACTCATGCATATTGTCGATTCAGAGCACGAGGTCTCTTGTAGTCAAAGCCCGACCACAGTGCCTTCAAAATTTCGCAAGAATCAAGATGAATCCAACACTAACTCGATTTGCTCATGGCCCAGAGTCACTGCATTGGCTGTAGGCATATCGATTAGGTCCAGTTTGCAGAGCTCTTCTAGTCCTGATTTGATTTTCAAGGAGAGCTTAAGGCTGCCTGGCTGTAAATGCGTTTATTGAAGACTTTATCGTGAAACCCTGGGTTTTCGCTCTGATTTCGGATTAAAAAACGTTCCTTGAGCTTTGCCAGTGGAAACAGGCTTCTGTACCGACATTCATTTCACAAGCGGCTGTGTCGCTCCTGTTGGCAATTTTAATATGACTAATGGACATATAGTCGATTCCAATTGGCATACTCGTAGCCCTTCACTAAGCCAAAGAGTTCCATGACTCAGCTTTCAACCTCAGCGACCCCATCAAATTTGAGACTCCTTCAGAGTGTGTATACAATCACCTCTACTCTCTGACAGGTTGAGAATAAATTTAACCTTCAGAGTAGAGATCGCCCACAATTCATAACAAAGTGCAAAACCTATCTTCACTTGAAACAAAGATAAGTAGGTACCCATACGATATTTCAAAAATCAAATTAAATTCTAAATCGAATATTCCGCGTTACCATATCAATCTCTCACACGCACCAGCGGGAATCTTATAATCAAACCTCCTTCCTAGATTCGCCCGATTTATGCACCCATACGATGCCAAATCAGAGCCACCTGCTGTGTTTCATATTAAGACACACTTGCATTGGGGAATAATTCACCAGCAACCAGCCCGGAAGTAATACGAACATTTCTCTGAGATACAAATGTATCTTTCGGGGTCATAACCTCATTTCTTTTTTTTTTACACTTAATTAGGAGATAGAATTCCATAAACGATTGCCAAAGGAGAAGAAGGAAGAAGATGGCAACATCCAAATCTGGACAAAGCATTTAAGCCATCAAATTTACCATAAACAATTGCCAAAGTCACTTGGAGGTAAATTCATAAAAATCCTACTCAACGATCCTCGTCATCATTATCAATTCAATTGACTCTCCAAGCGGAGCTTAGAGCCCATGAGTATCCCAAAAAACAAACGATCGTCATCATTATCATGCCACACACTCATGGCAGGAGCATAGGCTTCCTTGTGTGCAGATACTTTTTGTTTTTTTGTTTCCTTTGCTGGCTTTGTGTGGACTGCTGAAGAGATTTGAGAGATTTTTTTTGCTCCAAAGACTAGATCGTGACCAAACGACTAAATGGATAATGACCGCACTCGCGAACGGTACGACGAGAGAGTACTCCACTCGTACAATATGTCCAAATGGGAAGAATACTTTTTTTTTTTCTGTTGTGTGCTTATAAAGTGCTGCACACCTCAGAAGTAGCATTTGGAAGCCAAAGACGACAACAACGACGACGAGAAGAAGAACTGAAAATCTCTCTCTGGCAGGCAGCTTAGCTGCTTTGATGATGTTGATGTTGGTTGTGGTGCTGCTGCTGCTGCTGTTGATGATGATGATGATGCTGCTGATGATCGAGCCAACAGTTGCTCTGTTGTTGTTTAGATAGGATGGTACACTACATGTGTGTGGAGCAAACGAACGGATTGTATCTGATGGTGCTGGCCTCCTTGTGAAGACAGTATGCTATGCCTAGATGTGCATCACCAAATCATGCGCCCCTGATGGAAGGCAGGCAATGTACGTTAAAGACCCCAAAAGAGGAAACTTCAAGAAAAATAGTGTCTCCCACAATTGCACATGGAACCGTGTCCCCCTTTGCTCTCTCGACATTTCTCCATCACGAGGCAGGAGTAAATGAGGAAAGCAGGAACCAAGAAAAAAAAAATGTGAAAAATCCCAAACCAATGTTACCCACTACACACAACAACTACCACATGATAACAGTGAAGATGGCGCACCTCTTTTACTCCTTGGCGGCGGGACGGCTCACAGAGGGGAAGTATCGAAAACGCGAATTTTCAGGTGTGCTAGGCTCACCTTGTTAAACAGTGTTTTCCGTTAGATGTTGCTGTCTTTTTAACCATTTTTTCTACATTTTCACATGGCTGCGCGCAGATGCAGTTCCCCACTGAGCATGCAAGTTACAGATGTACTCGTATCGGTGTTGCCTGTGTCAGTCACTCAGACAGTCAACAAACCTTTTCGGTACACGATTTGAATGCTGCCCCGGTTGAAATCCAAGAAGATGGCTCAAGCCACCTTCAACATCATCACCACCATCGTTCGACCTCATAAAAGATACCGGTGTCAAGCATAGTAATTATTATGATATTTCGTATTGATCCGAGCGGACGGTCGGTCTTGTGTCCTCCGATTGGGAAAGACCGGGCGAGAGAGCCGACCATGATCACCCCGATGAACACTTTTCGGGCGATTATTGGATGTTGAATGCATTTATGTTATGCGGGGACGGAGGACGGTGCAAAATCGAATGCATTTTCAATTTTTGATTGGAGTCTGGTGATTTCTCGAACGTGCCGTGGCTTCGGTGTCAATTGTTGCTTTCTATGGACGGTCGGTCTCGTCGCGACTCAAAATGGAAGTGTGCCTGTGACGGTGTGGTACGCGTTAGAACTGAAATCCGATTGAAATGGAGTGATTGTGCATGGAATGTGAATATATGGGTTTTGGTAATAAACGGTTTCACTTTTTCCCGCCAAGTTTATGCCGGGTCGGGGCATATATTGGAATATTATTACGAGGTCGTGATGATGGTTTCTTGGCGAAGATTGCAGATAGAAACGATATATAAAGCAATTTAGGAGGGAATAGGAATTGTTTAGTCTTGTTGTTTGGCTCGTTGACCAGGAAAGGAGCGCTCGTGGTGTGAGGCTTGATTCGTTGACCTTCTGGGTTAGGGATTGGTGTAATATTAATAGGTGACCTATATATGAGTGGAAATAAATAATTTGATGGTGCAGTGGAGTTCTAGAATTGAGATTGTTTTGATGAGTTTTTGTTTTTCCAACACGACACGATGGGAAGTTTAAGTCAACTTCGGGCTTTCTCGTACTTAAACAGGTTTTTCTTTTGAGGATGTCATCAATTGTCATTGCTGTACAGTCTATAGCCAAAGCAGGTGCTTAACATTTTTAAAGAGAAAATTCCCCAGCCACCAAATCTTCGACGTGAAAAGAAAGAAATCGTTCTAGAGACCATGTCCAAAAGGGAACTGTCCCTTTTTTCGACAGATTCAGCGGTCTGGGGGATGCTGACTTTCCCATCATACCACATATCAAAAAGAAAATGTAGCCACAACATACACAACAGAGCAGGCACTTAGTGATCAGCATCCTCACAGACCACAGGCGACTTAGTACTACCGACTTCTGCAGGAGCTATTACGATTGAAACCCAAGAGAGAACATAACACACTTCCTTTGTGACTGTCCAAGCATCAGTAGAACTCAGCAGAGGTTCTAACATCCTCTACGTCAACGGACAAACATAACCTAACCTAATCTAGTCCCATCCTCACAGCCGGCTTGTGAAAACTATAAACTAAGAGAAAATAGGAATACTTTTTGTTGTTTGTAACTTCACAACGTTATCCGTAGAGATGGCGCTAATTTATCGAATTCGTAGCCGAGACACAACCCACATAGATAAATCATTCGTAATGGCAGACATGTTTTGCATAAATTAAGTCAAATTAGAAATTTATAAGCCGAAGACTTTTTAGCGTCACGAACGTCGAATTTAGTCTCATCCCAATCCAATCTTTGCTATATTTAGAAGCATACAAGCACTTAAATGTCGTTGATGACTCCTTTACGATTGAATCGGTGATCACAAAAGACTGAATTCAATGTTCTTGACGCTATTGCAATCAAATAGGAAGCCTGCACCCTTGCCAAACCTGGGTTAACAAAATACTAACTTCCCAAACAGAAATAAAAGATTAAATTCAAAACAATATTAAAAACCATGATGATAAATTAAAAAAATAATAAATGCAGTCAATAATAAAGCAAACCAAAGCCAAAGTGATGCCAAATTTGTTTAGTTTTTATGGACAAATCAGTTTTGTTTAGAGTTAGTAAAATGATTTTTTTTTTATTTTAGTGTTATTAATTTTGATTTAAAATTTACACAACAGATGAAGCGTGAAATGAAAACTTTCCATGTCCATGTGACCAGCCGTCAAATTAAAATCTGTGAAAATAAGCAATTAAATAAATAGCAAATAAATAAAAATAAAAACAAAACAAAAAAGTATTAAACAAACAACAACCAATATTCAACAAATGAAACACAAATAGTTTTAATTTACTTTTAAAAAAATATTATATCCCATGTATTATCGATCGATTTTTTTCATAAATAAATAAATAAATAAATAAATTAGGCACTAAGGTTGGACTAAACTAAATTAAATAAAAAAATTAATAAAGTTACCAAACTAAATTAAACTAAATAAATTAAGTAAACTATTAAAGTATAGATTTGCAGAGGATAGTGTTGAAGCTTACGAAATATGATACAAGAAGGACTAAACTTAAAATTTACAAAATCATAATTTCTTCTTTTTTTTAGGTTGGGGCCGTCCTAAATAATATATGCTACCTATAGAGTAGAAACTTTTTACAATTGCCATCTACTACTAAAACCATATGGCGAATATCTATAGCTAGAGTTACCAAACGACCCACTACTACTCGTGTGACTTACGAACGGGGTGCTATGATGGAACATATCGAACGCCGAACCGAACGTTCTCGGTGGCGTTTGATAGAACATCGCCGCGGCTGCAGCTGCTGCTGCCGTTGCAGACGATGGTGAGTTGTAAGTACCCATACTACCTGTGCTGGGATTGCTCATGGGAGACGCTGTTAAATTGCCCAAACTTGAAGCCATGTGTGACTGAGAAGATGTCACTGGTGAATTGGCACTTGCCATTGCTCCGCCACCGTTATAGTAAAGCGATTGGTGGTTATTACCGTTGCATGTACTAAAGGCACTTTGTAGCGATGGCAGCACTGCCGTAGTTGACGATGTTGTTGGAGTTGCCATCGTACTTAAACACGACGCAATCGAGTGACTAACCGTGGAACCTTTTACCTGAGCAGTATTATCACCGCCGGACATCGATACTATTGTGGAAGGTGTAGTGTGTGGTGTGGTGTGTGATGTGATTGGACTACTTCCAGTGATTTGCTCACTACCTTTCATTAGGGCAGCCAAATGCGAAGACAACGCCGATGAAGCCGTCTGCGCTTGTTCGCGATCCAATTCATCCAGATGATCTCGGACCACCAACATGACCTCCTCACACAAGCTATTTAGAGATGAATCCGCAGCAGACGACCCATCAGATGATGTATTCGCACCGGCACCAGCACCACTACCACTACTATTGCTAACATTATTATTTGTGGTATTTTGCAATTTAGCTGAAACTTTTGTTAGTAAGGCCGGCACATCTTTATACAAGATGTCCAGAAGCTTACCTGTGGTGAACAGTACAATCGCCTTCAAACACGAGTATTCCGCTGAGTCCACATGCAGTGCCTTGAGTTTCTCGACTTGCTCCTGGAAGATGCGTATGTGATCCATAAAGGCCACAACACGATCCGCAGCCATTGGGGATGCATGTAGACCGGCAGCAGCCAGTAACGGTGCCACATGCAGTGGCATCGAACACTGTGACGCATTGAGGACAAACAATTCAGACCACACTAGTCGCAGGAGTGCCACCTGATCGGTGACCTGTAGATCCGGGAAGAAGGGGATATTTTTCGCCCATTCAACGGCTGAGAAAAGTAGGCGGGCGGCTAATTCACAGATGTTATCGATACCCATGATATTGTTGGGCTGCATACATTGGCCATAGCGAGACGTTGGATAGGGTTCGGCACGGAGTAGGAGTGAAATGTAGGAACTTAAGTATGAGTGACCATTGAAGCCGGCAACACCCATGTGATCACCATTGGCGAGCTGATATTGACCGTGCATGCCGGCGAGTCCGGGCTGGGTTGGCGGGACGCGACCACGTTGAACAGCTGAAATGAGAAGAGAATAATTGCAAACAAAATTTATAAGCTTTGGAAGATGAGAAATCATAATGAAAAGTTAAGAAAAGGTTTTTTTTTTTTAAAGAAATTTACATGTGTACAAATGTCGATTAAAGGTCGCAAGACTGTCCTAAAGGCAGTGGGTACGCTAATTGGTGGGGCAAACTCATTTAAAACTTGTGTCGGCCATATATCGGTGCTTTTAACAATCTTCAATGACTTCCGTTCATCACACTCAAAAATCTGGAGCTTCTGAATCATTTCGAAACACATGTAGATACATCGTAAACATGTACGCCCACATTACTTCTTC
>OX638381.1:87768541-87868541 GCA_951813785.1 Criorhina ranunculi | reverse complement strand
TCAGCATCAGCATCAGCTTCAGCATCAGCATCAGCATCAGCATCAGCATCAGCATCACATTCAGCATCAGCATCAGCATCACATTCAGCATCAGCATCAGCATCAGCATCAGCATCAGCATCAGCATCAGCATCAGCATCAGCATCAGCATCAGCATCAGCATCAGCATCAGCATCAGCATCAGCATCAGTATTAGCATCAGCATCAGCATCAGCATCAGCATTAGCATCAGCATCAGCCTGATGCCTGGGTATTTTTTGCAAGACGAGCTTAGACCTTTGGTGGAAGTAATAGATGATTGGCTGAGAGCGACTGCATTGCGTTGCGTATAATTTGGAGATAGAATTGGGTCGGTTCTACTCTGATGAGTCACGTTCGGGAGAGTGGAGACTCATTATCAAAAGAAAAGGCTCTAACTTTGTCAAAAGGCAAGGAGTCTTTAAGAAATATGACGCGAGATGTCATCACGCTGCCAGCTGCTTCTAGATAAGATTAGGTTTTAAGAAAAGTCCCATCTATTCGTTGTTCTAGCTTCAACACTCTTCATAGATGCTCGACTATTGTTCGAACGAAAATGAGTTCTTGACAACTTGGTCAAGTTGTGTGTAACATGGTACCAGGTTACATGAGTATACAGAAACTGTCACCAAGCTCCATCCATTCAACTCACACTAAAGCCCTCCGGTATGAAGTTTGTAACAAGTCCATTCAGTCACGCAGGAAGACGCTTGTTTTTCCATTTCACCATTGATCAATATCTCGGGCTTGAAATCCATTCGCAAAGCAACACTTTACCCTTTGTGAACCGAGTAAACAGGCGACATGAAAGCGTTAGAGCTCACTATAATTATGAAAACAAAGTTTCATGTTTCATTAATTTGAAAAGACACTATTTATATCAGAGGAGGCATGCAAGACTGAATGAAAGCTTCCGTTTCCCTTCGTTGACGACGCAAGTAATTTTAAAACCAAGTGAATGCTTCTGACTCTTCCTCGTTCATCATGTAGAAACTGAAGAAAGAAAACTCCTTTCCTTCATGAACGCATCCTGATTCTTTTTGTTGCCCCAGCAACTGAAACCACTGGAGCCAAAGTCAACCATCTTCCCATCTCCCTACCATCCAGCCGTACACTAAACAGGAATAAATTTCTTATGTGTGTGTCATGAAGGAAAAGTTTTTCATCTCTACAACCCCCTGCTGGTCCAAAAGTTGTGTGCACACCATTTACTGCGGCAAGAGCTGTCCCACTTTTAAGACTTGAGAATGGATGACGTAAAGGTGTTTTTGAAAAATGTTTTTCATACTCCATACAGCCGTTTAGGTCGATGGTGGTGTGTGTGTACATGGGGTGATGAATTACGACGTCAAAAACTATTGTTGATGTTTTGAAAACTTTTTTTGTCACCTAAAATACCGAAGAACCCATCAAAAGGCACACAAAATTTTCGGTGCGGGAAGCCAGAGTTCAATGTACTGCGTCTCGTTAGGGGTGAAAATGCGACGACAACTCTTTGTTCGTACATCTTAATACACAGAATGGACGAAACGAGGACACACTCGTTTATATTCATTTAAGAGACTTTGTTTTTGTTTTGGTTTTTCAAAACAATGCATCAACACTCGAATGCGATAATTGTCCTGAAAAGCTCTCAATTCCTAAGTGCACGGAACAGAATTAGCAGTGTTCATGATAAACAAAGCCACTGGAGTAGAATTGAGTGAATGAGTGTATGGCTGTCGAGGCAGAGATCCTTTTTTTTTTTGGATGGATGCTATTCATGTGCAGTTGGTGAATGACATATGGTATTCGAAAAGGAGCAAGACGACTGACTGCATGTAAATTACATGCAGAGGGAGGATTCAATTATCTTTTATGAGCAAAAGAAACAAATTATTACGCTCCAGTTTGGAATTTATGTCTCTTTGGCTGGAGACTAGTCACAGGAATAAAGGAAATTGTGCAACTTGTCATAAAGTGAAGCCTCAAAGGAATTATATAAAAGCCTTTTAATTTTGAGAGACGAATGGAATAACATTTGAGGATGGCAGGTTTGCATTAAAATTCATTGTCCTTACGAAGTGCTGAGTATTTTCTAAGGATTCGAGTCATAATAGGAAACCAATGGTTTGGCAAAGTGGTAGAGAAGGGATGGAGACTAAATGGAGAAGTTGGTAACTTTATAATGTTCGAAACTCAGTTAGTTGTTGAGACCACCAAGATTTTATGTCTAAATTGTCACATTTTGGAGGAAGACTAGGTTAGGTTAGGTAGGAATGGCAGACTGCAGGTGCAACCTCACTTAGATCAGATAAGGTCCTTTGTGTTACCACCAGGATCTGTACTTCCCCAGAAATACTACCCGCAGAACAAGCTGGAGCTTGCTATGAAGCGCTGGAGGCTACCTTTGTCGATATCATCCAGTTCACTAAGCTTGTTGAAGAAGCTGGCCGGACATGTACAGAAATGGTGGAGAACCGTCTGGAGGAAGAGTAAGGAAGTGTTCATTTTCAAGAGCTCCTGCTTGAGAGTCATCAAAAAACCATTGAAATATGGTGTGCTAGTCCACACACCTCACGAAGGGCCTCCCTAAGGGCTCTAGTAGGCTTTTTTTTAGACAAGTCTGCAGATGAAATCTACTCTGCTGAGAGTAGAAACATAACTACTGCCTTGGGAAGCAGCTTGGTAGCTCTATTTACATGATCGATGCCACGATGCCAAAGAACTTACACTCGTTGCTTTCCGTGACAGTGGAGGTACTTTCAGTAATCTGGGCATTGAAGCAATTTTAGACTGTCTTAACACGAGACTTTGCTGGTCGCGAAAACTTTATAGAACAAGTAATTGCTCTAACTTGTCCTCGACTGTTGTTGGTTATGTACAATAGTTGCTTTAAGGACGAGATTTCCTAAAATTCCTGGAAGACACAACGTTTCGCACTGATCAGCAAAGGTAGACCCGGACTTCAAATCACTGTACAGACCTTTGTGACGGGAAACTACTGAAGAAGATGCTGAAACCGCCACTGATAGATATAGTCCTATACGAGAGACAGCATGGAATCGAGGAAATGGTTAAAGCCGTCGAAGAGGTCCAACAGGGTAATTATCGCTGAAGAAAAATCGTCTTGTTGGTAGCCATCGATATAAGAAATGCTTTTAACACAGCCGGGTGGAAAGATAAACTAAATACGTTATACGATGCCGAGTACATACCCCAAAGAAAGGTTATCACTGTAGAAGCACCGCAGGACTCATGGCCAATGTAGGTGGATCAACTGTAAGACTTCTGTTGTCGATCACGTATGGCATTTTCCTGTATGGCTGCGAGATCTGAATCCATGTGCTCTTACTTGAGGTGGCGCTACAGTACAGAGACGTTGAGCCCTCCGAGCAGCAAGCTCTAACCGTACGATGTCGGCTCGGAACCAGCCATCCTCGTAGTAGCGCGAGTGACTGAGATATGAGAGGAAACAACGACACCAGAAGCAAAGGAGCTCACTAAGCAACAGTGGCAAGGGCGATTGAGTTCTGAAAGTAGAGGAAGGTTGACGGCGAGACTGATTAGTGACGTTGCAGAATAGACGGAGCAGAAACTCAGCATCACCCAGTTTCTTATCGGACATGGAAACTCCACTTCAATAAGATGGGAAAAGTAGGGAGCTCGGCTTGCTGGTAAGACAAACCACACTTTTTCCACCTGTAGCAGATGGGCAGCAGGAAGAATCAGGCTGGAGTTGGAGACAGGCAACATTTTTCCAGAAAATATCGTGATAATGATGAACTGAATGGCGTTACGACAGATGAACTCAAATAGACTCCTTAAAGCAAACATCGGTTTCAGGAGGGTTGCCGGGGATACCAAAGGTAGAGGGGCTTTGGAGGAAGAGGATCAATGAAGAATTATACGAACTGGACACCGACATCGACTTAGGAAGAAAACTGCGCATTAAACACCAACCATTGGACATCTAACCCGGAGGTACAACGCAGTAAAAAAAAAGGTTGCCTAAGGTGGGGCGCACAAGTTAAGGTGACCTCAACCAACTTCGAGGGCATAACTGGGGATGGTTGGCTAACGACCGGGCTAATTGGCGAGGCTTGTTGGTTGGCGCCTAGGTTCACCGAACTGTAGAGTCTCCTAGGTAAGTAAGTACGTACGCATATTTGGCACGAAAGCTCAAAGAGAGCCAAAGCTTAGTTTCTCAAAACCATTCATGTTGTGTGTGTTATATTCTTCGCACGAATGGAAGGGACCTACAGTTTTAATGGCGACTCCGAACGGCGAATCGAGAAGCTTGAGCTTGAGAAGGTAAATAAGTAGAGAGGGATTCTAGTCAGTCAAAGTCTGACATTCCAGGTGAGTGTAATGACTTTCTGACGGTGCATACGGCATCTCCGCCGCTTTTTAAGGCGAACAAAAAAAATGGATTATCGTGTTGACCCGTTTACAAATTGTGGTTCAACAGCGTACAAAAAGGACACTCGATCCAGTAATCTATAATGTAGTCCACCTTATTCTTTATTCAATCCTAAGAAGAGTCTATTGGTTCGTTTGAGGGAACTAGTGTTTTGAAACTACTGGCTCTTTGTTTCTATTTGATTTTTGATTGTAAACCCTTGTCATTATTTTCCTACCCTAACTGCGGAATAAATGTCTAGGTTTCCATAGCTTCTTCCAGCTACCTACCGATAATAAGAAAGTTAAAATACTGTTCCACAAAAATCATAAGGAAGCGAACATAATTAGATTCAATTATTCCCAGTCTCCAACAAAATAGGACTCTAATTACAAGAATCTAAATACCGTTTGGAAAATTCCGGTCAATCTGGGCCTAATTGAATTAGAAAAAGGGATAATTAAGGAACTTAACAAAGGAACAGGACTCATACATATTTGAACAAATAATTGAATAGAAATTGTACTTTGCTATCCTTTTTGTCGTCCTTTGAATGGAGCACATATATTGGAAATTTAAATATAATTTTATCAAACACTTATGTATGTATGTACATCCTCCCATCCAACAGAACACGTGCTACAGTACGCCCTTATTTTCTTGAGGTCCTTTTGAAATATATATTCTTACCCGCCTCCAGTTGGCAAATAAGATTACATAAAGCGATTTACCGTGACAACCTTGAGGGCACACAACTGCAAACACATTTATAATCATTTGCGTGTCAAAACCGATAATTAAATAAGGCGACACAAGGAATAACGAATCACAACACCGTTATATAGCCACCAACTACAGTAAAATTGGCGACAAAGCGAAATTTCTAAAATTTCTAACTAAAAATGAAAAATGATTTTTCGCATGAAGAATCACCCAATTGTAATCCATCCAACTAAAGGACAGCGGTTCACCTTCAATCCACACGATTCTACACACTCATATATACATACATCTAACAAAGGATAATTTATACAGACAATGCGGGCCTAACGGAGGCGGAACAAGGCGAAAGAAACATAAGCAAACAAATATGAACGCAAAACAAACAACAAATATGACAAAGTGAGTAATTTGTTAAGTTACACGCAGAAGCTGACGTCCAAGTTGCTTCTTCACTTGGGTCAGTGTTAAGCCTTCAAGGATTTATGGAATGTCATTACAAGGATAAACTTTGTCTTTTTGTTGATGAAAAATTCATGCGGTCGTTTTCGCAACTAATAATGACGTCTTGGGCTTTGTCTTTTTTTGGTCTTCTCTAGACAGAGTTTCTGCAACTTAAGCTTTGTGTCTATGTGTGTGTTTATGGGTGTGTGTGTCAAAGGAAATTGTAATGTACAACAGGATTTTGTCAAGTCACGTGGAGGGAAACAGTTTTTTGTCATTTTGTTCGGTTTTTTTTGTCGTATAAGTGAAAAAGTAAACCACTTTGACTGTGCGTTACTAGATTTGTAACTGTCTTACGATTGGGAGTTTTGTGGGGGGGGGGGGGGTTGGGGTTGGGGAATAGATAGACACTACAACTAGTAAGTGAAAAAGTCCTTAAGGAGATTTACTTAGTTGTTGTTTATAAGGATCACTTTTGTTGAGAAAGCAAAACTATGGATAGTTGTTGGAAAAGTATTTCCTCCCTCCACCCCTGAGATTCACACTACTTTTGCAGGGGTCATCAATTGCGAACTAATTAAGTTAGGTTCTGACTTGTTGGATAACTTTTAGCTTCTTGGGATTCTTTTGCGGTGTATTTTACTTTATTCCTAGTTGGATGATTCTTAAGCAAACTATTTCCTTGTTATTTAGCACAACAGCAGCGTGGTGGCAGCTGGATGGGAACTTGTCTTCCTTAAATCAGGGAATTTATGTTTTCACAAATGAGTACTTGACGCATCTGAAGTGTACGTCATGATTTAAATTTTCCCAGACAGAACGTGTCGGCAGGCAGAAAGGAAGACAGCGCCCTCATTTCAAAATATTCATGACGCAGATACAAATTAAAAGGATAACTGAATAAACAGCTGGCAACTTCAAAGGCGATTAGCCAAAACATAGCTGAAGACTTAGGAAATCATGTGTGGCTTACTAAGTCTTCAACGAATGACTGTCTTAAGGACGCAAACTACTGTAAGCCGTATTGTTCTCACTTATTTGTTGCAATTTAGGTGGTTTGCATTGAACAGTCTAAAAATTAACAGGGTCCAAGGAACAGCGAGGTTAGGTGCTTCGCAGTCATGTCCGACTGAGGGTCTCTATGCTATCCTACATCTACTCCCTCTTGTACACATTACGTAACATCGTATAGCGCCGTAAGATTGAGAAAATGTGGGTGCTAGAGTTGTGAAGACAGCGTTTCCTGACCGTGCAGACAGCTTCGCACTCACATAGTACGTGTTCGGCTGATTCGTCTTCCTTTAAGCAGAGTCTGCATTCAGATTCCTGAACTATCTTTGTAGGTGATATCTGAGGCTACAGTGACCGGTGAGGAAGCCGGTCTTCTGATATCGTCCCTTTTATGGTTGAGAATAGTTTTAGTGGTTTTGTTCAGGGGTCGGATGGTCCCTCTTCAGACTCATTCTGAACTCGGAAGTAGGGATGCCACAGAAGGGTTCGGCACCTATGTACCTTTCTGAAGAGCCTATCCTGGCAAGTTGATCTGCAATTTCATTGCCTTCAATTCCTCTGTGTCTTGGTACCCACCAGAGCTTGACTTTGTTTCGCTTGGAGAGGTCTTGGAGAGTATTGAAGCAGCCTAGAACGGCTTTTGAGTTAATGTAATGAGAATTCAGTGCTTTGAACGCTGCTTGGCTATAGGTGAATATATTGATGGCTGCTCCCTTTATGCCGGAGTCTAGAATTATTTCGCACCCTTCCCTTCCAGTAACGAATAGAAGCATGGAAAAGCGACAAATGACTTAGCTATAGCTATCTTTACCGTCGTCGGCTCAAAAATGGATTGCGTCGATGCAAGAATCTTTACCGACTTCCAAATCCATTCAGCGTTTTCCAGGTGGAGTTGCTGGCAACCTAAGAGACCTACCGGATCATTAAATACGCGTACTGGCGGCAAAATCTGCGCCCTCTTCGTGAACAGCCCGTTCCGACATGTATGCTTTGGTTCAATCTGACAAGGCTTAAGGATGTGGTCGTTCCAATGGCCACATACTGAGGATCAAAAGTTTTTCGGCTTAGCGATGCATAATTGTTTGAGGTTTAGGTCTCGCTAAAGTGACAGAAGACATGGTTGGGCGTTGGATGCAGTAATTATGCTATCCAGGTCGGGATTTGCTTTTGCAATTCCTCTTCTACATTTGAAGAGCAGGGATGTGAGTTGGGAAGAAATAAGAGAAACTAAGTGAATTGTCATGAACGAAGGAATGGATGGAAAGTATCGAGATTCACAATGAAACAAAATTTTCTTTGTGCTTGTCCTGGTGTCTGGGGCCAAACTTATCAGTATTGCGAGTGGCGGTGATCGAGAAAGTGCGGACCGCTGAAGTAGGCGTGGGCGAGCTTCGGTCGTGTGGAATGCGATACGGCTGGCATTCCAATCGTACAAGATCACAAAAGCTCTCTGTGTTCCCTCATCACTACAACCCACAAGCATTTAAAACCAACGTGCATCGGTACCTCCTGTGTCTCTTCTCTCATTTACATAGTGCCATGCTCTGTCTCTGTGTTTAGGGGTAGTCATAATCTCTTAAGAGCGCGCGGTAGTTATAAAAAAAAATCGTCCATGGATGTTTGTAGGTTATTCTGTGCCTCCAGAATTTTCTTGCCCAGCTTCTGCGTGTCGGTTGTTTTGCCTTCCGCTTCCATTCCTGGACCAGTGCAAGCATCGCGTGGTATTTTTCG
The DNA here is from genome assembly GCA_951813785.1 of Criorhina ranunculi. Lineage (NCBI taxonomy): Eukaryota > Metazoa > Arthropoda > Insecta > Diptera > Syrphidae > Criorhina > Criorhina ranunculi. Next base: position 87,860,236 of record OX638381.1, on the reverse strand, counting down.
TGTTTTGAATTCACAGTCTCCGTTAAGCAACCACATCCTTCATAACTTCTTTAAAACTACATTCAAGCTATGTTCCACCTCCTGTCAGACACTCAATGCTTAAAAGGGTGAAAGGGTCTTATGATGATCTTTGTAAGTTTGAAATCAAAGACTCGGGTTTCTTCTTAAATTTGGTCTCTTACAGGATAAGTGTAAAAGACTAAGCGACACTGTAGCACAGTGCCACTAGATCGTTCCCAATGCGACATAATATATGACGCACATCCATTAAAAATCGTCTGAAATAACCTTCAAGTCGAACTTAGTCAACCTGTTATTTAACACAAAACATCGTCGTCGTCGTCGTCTCCTATACCAATGTCCTTGCTGGAAGTTCTTCGCGTAAATTCTACTCGCACTTGTCTGGTTTTTCATCCTTTAGAAGCCTTGAAAAGGAAAAACACGAATTAAATTTCTGTTACCACTCTTTTACGTCTTAAGACAAAAATTATTTAAAAAAAAATCCCGCTCTCGTCCAAGTTCAAGAATAGGCGCCTGATTGCCTTAGGAACTTATCAAGAAGAAGTTCTTTTTTTTCCTCCTCGTCCCCATCATCATCATCATCACTCACGAACACAAAACTTGGCGCCAAAAATAAAACATCTTCTAATTTAATTCATTCTTCACCAAAGAAGAAGAAGAACACGAAGAAGAAGAAGTAAAAGAAGAAGAAAAGTAGAGAAAAGAAAAGAAGTTAGACGAAAAGTTTTTTTATTTTTATTCTTGTGTCCCTTTATCGAAGACTCAAATCTGTTGGGGGTTTATTTTTCAATTTTCTTTTACCCTCTCTCTGCGGCACTGGCCCTCCAGATATTCCACTGATTTGGTATTGATATTTTGCACCCGTCCGTAGACGCACTCCCAGTGGGTCCTTGGAATGAAAACTTTCGGTTTGCTATTCCCGTTTGGTTCGAACCAAAACGAAGGCGGGTGGAAGGCAAAATTTCCGGTCTTCTCCGGATCAGAAGTGCGATGGGGATTTTTCAATTCTTTAGTTACCCTTATAATTTCGCCATCACTCATAACTTTTGCGAGCGTAATTCTTGGTCCTTTTTCGCACTCTGTTTAGTTTTGTGGAGTAGTACTCGCTCCCTAAGGGGTGGGAGAAATGTGGGTTAAATAAAATCAGGAATAATGATTAGCTTGCTGGGTGCTGTTGCTGTTGCTGTTGCTCTTTGGATAGGAGTGCAAGGAAACTTTTACAAGCACTTGAGCCATGCGAATCCGAATCGAATTCTTAGATCTTTGAAGTTCTGTGCTGTGCTGTGCTGTTTCCAGCGGGAATTTTTGGATTTTTTCTGTGTGAATTCTAGTCTCGTAGGAGTTTAAATGGAATAATGATTAAAGTTGTTAATTATCCCGAAGGAGGTACTCTGGTGGAACGTGCTTCTCGCATTTGATGGGGAAAATGTGTTTCTATTTTTTTTTGTATTTTTGGTGGTGGATTTCTGCATGTGCCCTGAGAGCTGCGCCGGAAGGCTTTCATTTAAGCGGATAATAGTTTAATGAGTTTATGCGTTTTCTGAATAGCAATTAGATTGGTAAGGAGGCGCGGTTTGAGGACGATCCTGTTGTGGTAGGTGTATGTGCGTATTGTAAGCAATTCATGCCATTAGCAACATTAATGATGCCACATTGTGTTGTGCTTGCTTTTATGCTTCATTGAGTTTGTTATGCAGTAATTAAACGTGATAGATGAGATATGTCATTGGGACGGTCGATTAGGCAGTGACAAGGGCAAATGAGTGTGACATTTGTTTATGAGGTAGTGTTTTGACTTATGACATTGTTCGATGGCAGCGGTTATGCTTGAAAAATGAACAAAAGGGTTAGTACTCTGACACTTGAACAATGGGTTACGGATAATTAAGTTAACGTCAACCGATTGTCAACTGTAAATGGATTAATTAATGAGATTTAATGAACATATGTGTTTGACAAGCTTGTTGGGTTCGTAACCATCTGTGATTGTTGGTTGTGTACCTTTGAGAACTCTGAATCGAGTACAACATTGTTGTTCGTTTAATTGAATGAAAATACTAGTTACAGTGGGCTGCTGCCTTTTGTGGAACAACTTTTGATCGATATGTTGAGGTTGATGTAGTAAGAATGCTGTGCACGGTAAATCATACATTCCGATGGACTACATTCCATATTTCATAGCCAATATGGTTCAAAGGCAGTTCCAACATTGAATTCTTAAGGTTCCTTTTCATTTCCATTTTCCACGTTGTCTTTCTGCTGTCGATTTAAAGACTCTTCGAACATGCTGTCGGCTTTGGCAAAGAATTCCGGTCTTCTTGACTATATCGCAGTATCCTTTCCTCCACTTTCCATAAATACAAATGAGATAGGTCGCCAAGATCTGTTCAATCACACTGGACTTGATTTTGGTCAGACCAACAAGCGTATTTGGATGGGAAGTGTCTGATTTCGTGTATTAAGAACAGCTTAGCTTTCCGTCAGTAAATGTATCTCTAGTCGAGAAACAGAATCCACAAAGGGATTAAGCATGCAGAGATGTTTTTTTTTTTTTTTTTTTGGAGCCAGCGAAAACCTTTAACGCCTGTGACGATTCGAATCAAGATAGCTTTAAGGACTAGCTTGGATTTTACCATTTCTGAAAAAGGCTTAAGAATCTACTGAGTATCAAATAAAATGAAGATAGCCTTGTCATGGGCCTTGGAACTGATTTTTTTCTAGAAGAAAACTGACAGAATATTCCAAGCTCAAATCGGCTTTTTATCTTTGAACTGTCAGTGTACCAAAAGGGTGGGTGTTTCGATAGCCGGAGTTTCTAGCCAGTTCAAGCACATCATTGGTGGCATACGACTCTTTTGATTCGGTCGACGTCGTTGTCTGCTTTTCTCAACTTTCTATCTATGCAGACGGGACCGTAAATCACCCGAAGGTTTCTCTTTGCCTCACACCAACCGATGCAACCGCATCTTTTCTTGACAAAGTCCATGCATCCGCGCCTCAGCACTCACTGCGATTTTACCACTAAGTCTCTTGTTCGTCTTTTGGCTTCGGTTTGGATTTTGAAGTGCTGTGCTGACTTATCCTTTTATACTTTGGTAAAATTTCTTCCAACAGTAGCAGCTCTCTCTTTTCTTCACCGCTCGCTTCTAATGCGTCTTCCTTTTGAAAAGCCGGTTTTCTTGTACTTTCGTCTGCTCGCAGAGCTTTGGCAATGCTGTCAATGATCTTCAGTACGTGATGCTGGTGATATAGGACCTCTTGGCAGTTGAAGGCACACTCGATCGGAGAAGACTCTGGATGTCTCTGGGGATTGTAGTCATAAGCAATCGCCGTGGTATATATCGCAGTTTTTCATCGTCTTTTTGGCCGACGAGAGTAGACGTATAATTCTAGGATAAGGACTCTGTTAAACCAGTCCCTACAGGCTTCGAGTAAATTTTAGTAGCCTATATAAGGTGTTCATTAAGTATTTCATTCTAATTCGAGCTTAAGACGCTACAGTTGATTCCATCTAACACACTCTCCCAATCCCCTTTACGTTCGCTGCTCCCAATAAACTTTTAAATAGATTGGAACCGAATCTCCAATTGACGTCATACTACTAGTTTCCTGTGTTGAGATGAGAGTAGGATTTGGTATAGACAAAGGTTGGCCTGGAGAAAACCTATGGCCGCTTGTGTCTTCTTGACTCCACTTGTCTACCCTTCGAATCTTGCAGGCCACACAATTCAGTTAACTCAATTCTTTGAAGATCCTTTTTCTTCAAATTAGTTAGAAGCTTTAGATTGCCAATCATCCTTTATAGAGATGGCGGACCAGTTAAATATTCACTTTTGTTGGGTGCCGGGGCATACAGATACTCCAGGGAACTGTAAGACCGTGCTTCAAGATAAAGGCGCATTTGGTATACCGATCGCTACATGTAAACTTAAATTCAAGCTGGATGCCATAGACAGAATAAGTTCTGGTTGGAAGAGTGGTATAACGTGACTACGGCTGGATCTGAAGCGCTCTAAGATTTGTATTTCTCTTAACAGATCGCTTATCAGCACCGTAATAGATGACATAGGACACTGTCCAGTAGACAAGCATCCAACAAGGCTTGGCCTATATTCAAACGATTTTTGCAGAAGTTGCACAAATGAACAAGAGGAGGAAACTATTCCCAAACTTTTTTGTAGCTATCCAGCTCTCTCCCGCAAAAGATTGGACAATTCTACTTTAATAACTTAAGCTATCTGTCAAACACAGATGTCAGGAAACTTCTCGGCTCCATAAGAACCTCCAATTGGTCCAACGAGTAAGTTAGGAGATCGCTCGAGATGTATGTAGTATCACAATGGCTTAAGTGCGCTAGCTTTAGCTGGAATCTATTTTAATCTAACCTAACACAGCTTTTGCAGATTTCCCGAAACTTTAACATTTTAAACAAAATTTTATGTTTCCTTAAACTTTTTGTACAAAATTGTATGACATTCCAAGTTTTCCTTGTGCATACACCCATAATAATTAGGAAGCCATTCCACCTCCTATGCAATCGGAATCGCAGCTAACTTCACTGTTTCACTGCTTAATGATGGTGGATAGCTCTTTCTTCAAGTTTCCTTCTTCCATTTCGGTCGCACACAAGGATGAAACTATTCAAACGAACTCATGGTTTAAAAAAAAAAAAACCAAATGTCAATGTACTCAAGTAATTGCGCGCAAATTAATGAAAACAACTCTAAGGCGGAAAAGTATTTCTAAAATCTTAATTTCAACGGATTATTTGGGAATACAAAAATCTAAAAAAAAAAAAAATTTAACAATACACAACCCAATAGGACTTATGTACAATCTCGTCATAATTGGAAACAATACTTAAACTTCTATAAGCTACTTAGCAAAACTTAATCTTTCAATCTGTCATGAAAGAATTTAAATAATTATCTTGCGTGCCTTTGTGTAATCATTGCGATTTCTTTGGAATTCTTTGTCATGGAAATTCTTGTACCTTCATGTACATAAGACTTAATATTTCTTTAATTAATGTACACGAACCAGAACACAATGGACGATAACTTTATTTGGCCCCAAATGTAATTATACATATGTATGTAGGTTTTGATTAGGGCTTCTCCAATGGGAATGAATAACCTGTGCAATGGTGGATAATTGTTCTTAAAGGGTTCGCGGAGACTTGTTTTTTTTTTTTGTGGACAAAAAGCATGATTAGCGTCTGATTGGCAGTTTTTCCAGTTTGATACACATCGGGAGAGTTGTTAACCTTTAATTATATAAATTACTTCATCAGGGCCTAACGATGTTATAGTATAAATGTCAGTGACTCTGCTAATAGGCGTTATCCTTCTAATCGGAATGTATGTTCTCATTTACAGACTTTTGTAATTTATTCTTACAGCGTTTTGGGCGGTGGCGGTGTTGCGTTAATTTGATCTCACTTGGAGAATATTTAAGAAGGCAACATTATTTTTTTCGTCTACAAGCTGCAGAGCTAACAGATAAAACACAAAGAAAAGATGAAATGAGTTCACTAACTCATCAACGAATGGGAGTCCTTTCATTGGAGTTTCTTTCTGTTGAAGATGCATCATTAAATACGGCTCAGCTCAGACTACTAAGGGCGAGCTTAGGGCTGAACTATATCTTCCATCGTTTGTCGTTGGGTTTGAACCAGTTTAGTGAAAGAATTCAAGAAACAGAAGTGACTAAACGTTACCTTCGTGACCACATACTTAGGTATGTTCATTTGTCACTGATCGATATGTAAGTGTAGTGTCTGGATGCACATGCTTGTGTGAAGAAGTAATGACATGGAGTAGTGCAGCAGAGAGCTCATGAGTAGACGACAGAAACGAGCGACAAGACGAAGAAGTGTGTAGTGGAAGGGGTGGGTAATCCACCATCAGAGTGATTTTGGCGATATTAGAGTTTGAGATCGAACTAACGAAACAGGAATACATGACGGGACAAGTGTATGAATGTTTTAAAAAAAAGCTCAACCTGCCTGCCTGTCAGAACGACGTCCTTATCTCGATACCGGTTCACGACAAAGGTTTTACAGGGAACGAGAAACCCGACGAAATGCAGACGATAGATGGAATCGCTGAAAATATAGTTGGGGCCCACTAACTTTGTGCGAACGGCGAGAAAGGAGAAGAGAACACCGAAAACTTTTTTTTCATCCTTTCCAACACAAGTTCTAAGCTTGACCTATTCGTAGAGTTCTATTGGAAAAATACAAGAAAGCAACGGGTCCGACTGAGGCCTAAGTGAAGAGAATCCTGCTCGCCTTTATATCTGTGGTCACAAGGAAAAACAGCGTAAGTCACACACAACACAATACGACTTATGTTGTTTTTCCTTAGGGCCACAGATATATACCAAAAAGTGAGTGGAGAAGAGAGAGAGAAAGAGAAAGAGAAAGAGAAAGAGAAAGAGAAAGAGAAAGAGAAAGAGAGAGACAGAGGATAGTCGACACGAAATGGGCAATCAGCCTACGAATTAATATAAGGACGAAGGATACGAATTTTACCACGCTGTAAGTGTCATAGATCGTCGTTTCTGTAAATTTTTTCAAAATAAACTTATTTAGCTGCGTTGGGAGTAGCCCTGAACTGGATGAACCAATAATTTTAGACGATGATAGCTAAAACTTCCGTCTACCTTGTCTGAACGACTGAAATCTCTGGTCAACAACCTGTTTGGCAGCTATTATTGTGGTTTCAGGCCAGGACGGTCTACAATTGATGAAATTTTCACACTTCGGCAGATCCTTGAGAAGTCCAAATTGATACGCACCATTTTTGATCGATTTTAAGGTCGCGTTTGACAGAATTTATAACAGCGAGCTGTAAAGAACCATGCCCAGTTTTGTCATCTCTGTTAAACTCGTTCTCGAGGAATGGTCGCTGTTTCATTAAGCTCGATGACGATCTCACCGAGACTTTTGGTGTCTAAAAAGAATTTAGACAAAGTGACGCATCACACTTGAAGGAATTAATCGAAATTCTCAAGCCAAAACCAGAGGCCCAATAGTTTAAAAGTCTGTGCAACTACTCTTGAACGCTAGGGCTTTTGATATATGTAATCGACAAAACTCGACGAGCTGTCACCGATGCATTGGTGAGTATTGACACAGAAGCGGACAAAATAGGGTAAGGAGGGCAAAACAAAGTATTTCTTGACAGCTACTTTGGCTCTTGAAACCAAAAGAAGAACAACTCCTGCCAATCGCTGTTTCTTTGGCCTGGGAAGGCAAGTAGTAAGCCTTATCCCAAAGAACTCAGGAGACTCTATATAAGACCTTATTCATTCCACTCCTATTTTATGCTACTGAAGCAAGGACTCTATGGAAAGTGAATGAAGATACCCTTGATCGCTTCGAGTGAAAAATTCTTCATAAAATATTCGGTTCTGTTTACGTTGACGGGCTTTGGAGGAAGAGATTGAACGACAAACCATACGAGCTGTACAACGACATCGACCTAAACAGCGTATTGGCCGTTTTGGATGGCTAAGACCTGTAGAGTATAAGGACACTAATCAAGTCCTCGAATCTAACTCGGAGGGACAACGCAGTGGAGTAAAAAACCTCGCTTAAGGTGACGCACACAAGTATAATAGAAGGGCACCTCAGCCAACTTGGGGAGTGATACTTGAGGTGGTTAGGTAAGGGCGAGGTTTGTTGGTTGAGGCCCAGGTTCACGTCACACTATAGCGCCACCTAAGTAAGATTGTAATTCAATAGCCCGAGAGAGAATATAGCTTACGAGACAATAACTCAAGCCACGCTTAACGACAATCTAGGCTAAATTTTTAAGGCTTTAAATATTGGAAGCGCATGACATAAACACGGTCTCATTTGAATTATTCTACTTCTGGCTTGAAATAGAGTCCTGAAGTCACCAACTGACAACACAGGTGGTACATAACATATGTACTTTTCGTATCAACCCTTGAAATGGAATTCATTTTAGGATTAACCCACAGAAGAACAATAATAATCATTTTTCAATAACATTCAACGAAAAATACCAATTTCAACACCGACTTTCACCGGGGATTTAACATTTCAATATCAAACGCCTTCATTGGATGTGATGATTATTGTAGTCCATTTCCCTCAACAGTCATGAAGGACATCGAAATGCAAAACGTTAAAAAAAAAAACGTATAAGCTAACCCATTGTTTCCCATCCTCGATGTCGTTATGTAGTCGTATCTACGAGTTGGTGTATGTGTATTTGTCGCTGGGGGTAAACATTTAATGAAAAGACCCACTGGGGACATATTCTAAGATTATGTTGTTCCATATATACACACACCATCACACATATACATTTTGTTGTTGTTTTTGTTTTTTGTTTTCCGCTTCAGTTGTTTTTATACGAAACAAGATATGATTTTAATTGAAATCCTATCCTTGGGTCATTTTTCCGATATCGGATTGTACTGTTCACACCCTCATTTGCAGAGAATTGATGGGGATGAAACCGGTTGTGAGACGACCTCTTCTTGTGTTATTAGCTTTTAGGCAATTTAGATGCTTAATGAGTGTGGGTAGATGCCGGGTATTTAGAAACATAACACTGGCATTGGTTTATTGAGTAAAAATTGTATTTTAAATGTTTAAAATAACCAATACACCAACGCAGAGCACTTCCGGTGAAGAAGGAGAAGGTGTTCTGTAAGCTTATGGAAATAATTTGTTGCTACGATACTGTTGTTAAGGGATTATTATGTTCCAACAACCCGTTTGTGTGTAACGTAGTAGGTAATCTTTTATCCCTAATCTGTACCTCGTTTCTGTAATCCCTTATCTCTATGTGTTGCTGTGTTGTGTTTGTTCCTGTGACAGTGTGATGCCTGTCAGCCATCCCAGCCATTAGCTTTTCTTAATGTTGGATATTATGTATTTGGATGATTCACGGGACGATAGATAGCTGTATTTTGTTGTACTATAGGTGGTTAAGTGTAAAATTCTTTAAGGATAATGGAGTTCATATCTGTCACTGGTTAAATGTTAAGCAAAGATAAAATAGTGTTTGTTGGGGTACCTACTGGCTAAAACTCTGTTTTAAAGAGCTTAGATGATTTATTGGTTTAATATCTGGTGACGAATTTATAATAACTTGAGCTTCCGTCGAATTTGAGGTCTGCTGTCAAATTTTTATTTATTTTGTGAACGAAAGAGACAGATGCTTAAAGGTTATCAAAGTCAATAAGGAATAAGTGCTGCTACGTGTGACTTACTTCACCAGCTATCGATCCGTCGATGGTCTCTGCTGAGACATAATAGCCTTCCTACTACTCTGCTTCCAGTTCCCTGGACTAAGCGCTTTAGCATTCGCGATAGCTTGGTCCTTAAGACAGAAGTTTGGCCTTCCTTGTCATCTTGAATCTGTGGGCTTTGATTCGAAAACCTCTTGGCTGGAGCATTATGTGTGTATTTCACATCTTGATGCAGCTCATAGAGTTCTCGGTTGTATCCTCTCCTCCCTTCATCTTCTTCGCATACAGAACCACATATTCGATGAAGAGTTTGCTTCCGATAGTGTTCAACTGATCTGCTTTCCTGCTTATCGTCTAGCACTTGGCACCATTTAGTAGAACTGTCAGGATTAGTCATGGATTTCTTCATGAACCCAATTATTTCGCCAAACCGAAGGACAGATTTGTTGAAGGTAGTACCTTCCATGTCAACACATGCCTTGCGCACTTTCTGTTCCAGTACGAGATTGAAGATGTCACATGACAGCGTGTCTCCTTGCCGAAATTCGGTGCATGTTTGGAAAAGTGCGGAAGAGCTAATTCAAATTGTATCGCGAGCCCTCCAGCTTTGCTTCGGGATTCTGAATTCAGGCCTCACTGTCAAGAGCTCTAGATGATGAATGCAGTCATATATGGCTTTGAAGTCGATAAAAGGGTGATACCAGAACATTAATTTCGTATTTGAGATGGTTTGCTGGTAAGCTGGAGGCCTTGTTCTTCTTCAGGTTTTTTAAAGCTGCTTTAACATCGTTTATACTGAGTGGGATTGTTTCTTCATCTTTACTGACAGGGCGTGGGTTCTTTTCTTGCCCTATCACACTCTTATCATTATTTCTACTCAGCATCTGCTGGAAGTACTGCGTAAATACATCTACAATTCCCCGAGCATCGGTGACAAGGTTCCCCTAACTATTTCGAAGAGCCAGCTTTCCAGGCATTAAGCAAGCTGTCAGTTGTTTGGCTTTCCTAAAAAAAACGTCCGGATGTTGTTTCTCTCGTTGAGAGAATCTTCTTCTCCTTGCTTCTTCGAACTTGCTAGTCTTCCCGCGCAGGTCTTAGCGTTGCAGCGTCTTCCAATGTGCATCTTCTGTCACCATTTTCTGAAATTTTCAAACATCATCATATCGCGGGCATGTTTTCGGGGACGGGTTGGTATCCCTAGATGTATGCAACTACCTTTTTGATGATATTGTGATACTGGGTCCACTGTGTGTTGGCGTTAGTTGAATACGAGTGCTCAGCGGAGAGTTTCTCTTTGTAGTTTCTCTGTTTCTGGCAACTCAAGTAGTGTTAAGGTTTCCAATGTAGAATTTCTTTCCCTGACCAGTTCACAGCTTCTTTTCATCGGACAGTCAAACTCTGAATTTGCCTGCAAAAAGAAAGTGGTCAGAGTCGACGTTTACTCCTCTAAATGTTGGATGCGTACATCTTATACAGCTCGATTTGGTAAGCCCAACTGGCGAGTGCCAGGTTCCAATTGTTAGCTTTTGTCTGTTGTCAGGTTGTGCCTACTTTTGTCTGATGTCCTTACCTATTCCATGGTGTCAAAGAACTTGGGTTGGAATGCAAACGTTATGCTGGTGGCGTAGCTAAATTTCCCGGAGGATGTGGCTGGTAAGTCGCAGGTGTATATTACTTTGAAAGGGATAAGGACAAGCACCGACCCTTCGGGATGATCGTTTTTGGTGAGCTTGCAGTCCACGTCAGCTGAACTTTCAGATTTAGTGGAAGACTGGGCATTCTCAATGTCGGATGAAGAAAAGAGAATTCAGTGCGTGACATGTGATGGTGTCCTTCTTCGTAAAAGTTTGTATTCCTGGCTGATGTGTCGTGAATGTTTTATCTGGCTCTGCTTTTCTTAGTTTGACAACACTATAAGGATCGCTGGTAAGTCTTTTCACAGGTGCTGGGTTTAACGTGCCTAACATTAAACGAGAATGCTCCAGCTATGAAGATTTTTGAATCCCGGCCATTAAGTTCATGAAGAAATGGGAGACCGAACATCCGGTTTAAAGATTAGGCAATCGCGGAATCTCGAAACTGTGGTTTAAGCAACTGAAAGCAGTCTGCTCGGGACTGTGATGGATGGAAAGTGGCAACCGAGTAAGTAACTTTCGAAGTGAGCTTCATACCTTCTGGTTTGAATGTTCAAAATCAGTTCTGTTAACTGTGTCTATCCATTTTTGTTTCCTGTTTTCGTCTCGGCTTCTCAAAGGCTTATTTACTTACTAAAATAAGAGTGTCCATTTGAATGGAGTTCGTAAAATGGTTTGTAACTCTCTTTATTCCATTGCGGGAGCCGCTTGGCATACACAACTTCGATGTGACTTTAAGGAAGACAGTATATCGATCAAAATTGGAGGGTTTCGGAAGTGTATTGAATGGCGTCATTTCCTGGAGAATTTTCCGCAGTCTGCTTTCTGGAAATTCCACTTGAATTTCGAACCTACAATCAGGATCCTATATGGTAACTCTCTGTCAAAGATGTCAAGTGGAAGATCTCTTCCCACGTTCAAGCATCCTTTTCGAAAGGATGTCTTTTTATTTTTAGTCATCAGATTAAAATTCCCAGTATTCAAATATTCCCCGTTCTTTATTTCTAAAAGGTTATTTCTAAAAATATCCCTCCGTTTCTATTAGAAAATCATTTGATGCTACAAATAGAAATTCATTTCTAAAATTCGTCACCAGTTCATTGGCCCTTAAAAAAAGTTTTAATTATAGCACAACTCCAACATATTTCAACACCCACATACGATTTAACTTGAAAAATTCCTTTATTCCCTTAAAAAAAAAACGTAAAACATCGTGTAAACATTTCAATTTCTTAGAAGTACTTGAATATTCTTGGCGCTCTTTCGTTCGCATACCTTGTGTCCAATTTAATGCACAATTACCTCTTGTCTTGTGAACTTTCATTTCAATTGCCGCCGACTTGTATATCTACAGCCGCCCTTGATATTCATAGCTCCCTCTTTCGAAGGGAATATGCAAATGATTTTGGATGAGAACGCCGCTCAGGCTATGGCTCTATGCAAATGTTATTTTTATTTTAATACCGTTATTAGGGTGCATTAAATGTTGCTTCCATAATAGAAAGAGGCATAACACCGACGAGAGTTAGGCATAGGCGCGAAGGCTGAAAAGTGAATTTTTTAGCCGACATTACATCGAAGGCTGTTTCTGTAACGAGTAACATTTTCTCTTGAGTGTACAAAAATATGATGGTGTTTAGGAAAACAACTTTTTTTTTTTGTTTTTGAAAGGAGAAATAGAAAATGTTTTCGTTTGGTTTTATCCGTGGCGGAATACATAAAATATCGCCACTTGGAAGCGGGGTCCGGGTTGTTGAAGTCTGGGGAACATACCTTTGCTATTCCACGTGTTAGAAAAAGCTGTTTCTGTCTGCTTGTCTGTTTTTAGTTCCACAACAACTCAATCAATTTTGAGGAGGCCTTTGGCATTGCATAACCTGGAAGTTAGATTTTAAGAATCAAAAGGTTATACGTAAACATTGGCGTTAGCGAGAAGAACATGACGAGCTTCGATTTGAGAAAACCTCGCCTTAAGCAAACCTTAACTTGACGGAGGACTTCTAAAAGACTGTTCAACTACTAGATCCTGTTGTATTTCCAAAGGCCTCATTCCTATGTGAGTTATACTGGTGTACCTACTTTAAAATATTTTGACTTGAGCACGGACATTAGGGAAATAAGAGGAGAGGCGAAGGAGATACCGATGCACGTTGGTTTTAAATGCTTGCGGGTTGAAGTAACGACGAAACACAAAGCAAAGTAGATCTTTCCCTATTCGTATTGTGTGGCTTAAGAAAGAATCCCTATATTTGACAGAACTTTTGAAAGAAGGCTCAATGGTAAGGCGAAGAGCATACGAAACTGGGCGGAATACAACTGGTTATATCGCTGGAGCAATGTTTTATGGAAGAATTGTTAAAACAGCGAGAGACAGGAAACATTTTTTCAGTGTTCCAGAGAGTCTAAGGATTTCGAAATATTCTGGTTGCCTAGTAGTCTTCTCGTTCACGTTTTAAATCAGTTTTTGGTGCATCAGACCAGATGTAAGGATCGTACTCGAAGTTTGGGTGAATGAACGCCTTATGGATTGAAAGAGCGCTGGATAGTGACCGGCCTTGTCCTACAACACACACAAAGAAAAGTTTCTGTACTTCACTCGATCTAGCAGGATGGCTTGGAACCTTATACCAAAGATTGACCCAAATCTCATCGCAAAGTGAACATAAAATATCTCTAAAATAATGTCGCACAAAGTTCATACTCGACTCGAAAGGTGTCCTCTATAACCGAAGAATATTTACTATCGAGTTTTTATCATAACTGAGCTAGAAGTAGCCGTCGTCTGGAAAGGTTGCTGGGTATGGAAACTCCTCAATGATATCTTCTCATTCAGAACAATGAAGAGACTTGCTCTACTTTTCAGTGAGATATGCCACCAAATCACTAGTGGACTTGTTGCTACGTAAAGTGACCTACCGGCAATTGATTGGTTTTCGTGGTCCCTTGAAGGCCTCACAGGTATTGATGTCTTAGGGCCATGCGATTCACTAACCCGATCGGTTAAAGAAGGCCGTTTACTACAAGAGACCATAGGAGAGGCAAGGTTAAGTAAGTATGTAATCTGATCAAAGAGCTGTAGGCAGAAAGATTGTGAATACCACAGAAAGTGAAACGAGATGAAACCAAGAGTTGGTCGTTAGTGTCTTGACGTCAAAAAGGTCTGTTATGTCATGAGGTAGAGTTGAGCCTTCAACGTGGTTCTAGATTAAACCAAGTTGAGCCAGAGATGGCTCTTATGGCATTGGCTAAGTCCACAACATGGCTAGAGATAAAACCAAGTGAAGCCACAGTTGGTCGTTACTAATTTGAGTTTTGACGTCAAAAAAGTTTGCCATGGCATCGGGTAGTGTTGAGCTTGTGATAAAACTGAGTGAAGTCAGTCGCAGTATTTACAGTCCTGACTTTCGAAAATTATTCCAACTCCTAATACGTGCCTTATTACAACCAAGAGAAAGGTACATATGTATACTAAAAGGGTTTCTAAGTCCAAGTGGTCCATACAAATTTAAAGAAAAAAACAAATACGTACAAGTTCATGCGTCAATATGATTTGGTCGTTGAAAATTGATTTTAAAAATAAAGGGCATACCTCAGTTCTGCAAGAATGCTGTCTGAATTCTTCCAAGGACACTCTACACTGACACTTTCTTTTATCATCATACAGACCACTGAGCTCGTCCTGTACAAACTTCACATCCATGTAAACTGTCACTTTTCAACCACAAAATTAAGTCATTTAAACAAAAAAATAACCGTAAAATAACCATCAAAACAAAAAGCTAAATGACTAGGTTTTCTAATAGCCCATAATATCCACCAATTGGGTGCAAACATTCTGCAAGTGAAGTTTCAAAGCTAATCATGGTTGCCCACAAAATTGTGTTTTTTTTTTCCAATGCAATCCAGACACCGAGTTATTTAACCCTTGATTAGTTTTTGGCCTTCCCGAGTCGAGGTTTTTTTTTTAAATAACTTCGTTTACCGTAAAACACATAAATTCAAATCAAAACATTTTTTGTGGCCTCGAAAAAGGACATAAAACTACCGAAAAACAAGCGTCGACCACACGTGAAAATTGTTGTCGCGCAAATAACTGAGAGCTTAATTTTTTTTTATTTTTTATTTAATACTCTCCATCACGGGAAAAACATGAACACGAATGTGAAAAACACGAAAAAGGACAAAACCACAAAAAAAAAAAAAAATTTCTGGGTTCACACCCAATAGCAACAACAAGGACAAGTACACACACCAATATAACAAGCAGAGCAAGGGAATCTAATAACACCTCACTGTTCTATTTTAAATTTTTAAACGGATGTTTTCATATGCATAATTAATTTGAAGGATAATTCAGGAGCACTCTGTGGAAAATAGGTCGATGACTGGAAGAGACTTTTATTATTTGTGTGTTCCCTTTCTTTCAGTGTGTTGGCATAACCAGAGTCGTTTTCCTTGTCCATAGAAAATGTCCTTTTACTAAATGTTTTTGTTTTTTTAAATAGAATTTCTGCAACTGAAATAAGTCGCGCGAACAATCACAAGCAATCACTCATACATCGACCGCACAAACAAAGATTGAAGGGGTGGTGGAGGAATAACAAAGTATATCCGTTCATCAAATTTTCCGTTATCGTGTCGGTTAAATGACTCGCAAACTGACCAAGACAATACACGTATTCCTGAGCCCTATAACGCGTCTATGCTTTTCCGTTTGTCGTTGATCCAAAAGCGGAGTGTGTATAGAAAGGACGAGAGTGCCAAGTGGATGAGAATAGGCAATTGGGGCAACCCAGTGGCGATAGTAGCTCTCTCAGAGAGAGAATGAGAGAGACTCTTTCTTTGGCCTGGAAATTGGAAAGTCTCCAAAATGGATGTGATTTTGATGTTGCAATGGAATTTTGTGGATTGTGGAACTAGGTGATGTGAGGTATCCAGTAGCTGTAAGTCTGTAAAGCTTTGTTGAAGTTTCTGTGACGTATCACTAGCGGCAAGTGGAACGTAAGCATTTTAGTGTTGTAAACGATGCAAGTTGGAATTTTAAGCCGCTCCTAAGCTCTCTGAGATGGTTAAAATCCTTCAAAACCTTGCATTTTTATCGACATAGAGAATGCTTTAGAGAATGGGACTTTGGATTGCATGTGTGACTCGGTCAGGCGTCATCGTGTAGGCAAGGCACTGAATCAAATGGAATCAATGCTTATGATCAGAATATCCTACTAATATTATAAATGTGAAACGTTGTCCGTTTGTTTGTTTGTTCCTCTGTAACACGAAAACTACGGAACCAATCAACTTCAAATTTTGCAAATAGTGTGGCTGTACCTCAGGTCACAGTATAGGCTACTTTTGGTTATAAAAGTGTAAAGCTTGGCAAATTATAGGTGGGCAAAGCCGCGGGTAAAAGCTAGTTGGTTATAAATGTGGATTGTGTTCATACAGAGAAGTTCTCAGCCTTAGTGCATGGTGGTTCACTCTTTTTCTCTCAGTATACTTAATGTCTACGCTCAGAGATACGCGGATGATATTACCGTACTTTCTGTTGGAACGTGCCTAGAGACGGTCTGTAATAACGCACTGAGGGCCCTTGAGATAATTGATAGATTATGCCCTACAAATGGGCTTTCAGTCAGTCAGGAAGATGACGATTGCTCAGAGCCAGCTAGTGCTAATCATTCAGATCTCTAATGAGTCCAAATATTTGGGAGTGAAAACTTCTTTGGTCCAAACATTTCGAGTCGATGAAATCAAAGGCGTTCTCAATTTTTTAGCAGTGTAAGGGTGCATTTTGCAAGTCTTAAGGCCTATCACCACAAAGGCCCTAACTTAGACGTCGGTTATTTGGTAAAAAGGGGTTTCACGTTTCTCGTTGTCCCAAACTTTAAATAACGTTCTGCCTCGACTGCACAGGAGTTTTCTCGAGTACGCATGGCTCTGTTCTGGATGCTCTAGATCCAGGGAATTCCAGTAAAATGGGCTATACAGGTTGCGGGTAGGTACAATGGTTGCAGCTGAGTGCTCTTATGAAAAGGAGCACTAGGTTTCCCTATTAAAGACTCAACACAGCCATCAGGATTTATACAGATGTTTGAATCGCCAACCAAATGGACCATGGACGTATCAAACATTCTAGAAGTGTGCACTTTAAGGTGGGTAAACGTCAACTCTTACCATTTTGCTGGTTTTTTCCCCTTTTCAGAGTTTGAGTGTCAAACAGAAAGAGAGCCTGAAGTACGGAAGGAGTAGTCAAGCCATCACTAGTCACAAATGCCAACGATCACTAGATGCAGTGCTGCATCATCATGAAGGAAGTAACTCAAGTCACCTTGATCCTGAGTGCACGTAATTGGAACGAAATCCGAAAGTTTTATAGGAAAGCCAAGCCATTGGTTGCTGGCTTCAAACTCGGAAAGTAATCTCCTTGAAATAGTGAAAGAAACGTAGTCACCGACTTGGAGGGTTGACGTAGCGATTAAAATGCTAAAGAACGGTGGCTAAGGGGCCAAATCATCACAAATATCGATTGCATTCGTGAAGCTTTTGATCTCTAGAAAGCAACTCAGTTATGCAGCGAAAATGCTAGTTAAACAGTTGAGGTCAACGATCCTAAGACGAGGGATAAGGGTAATTCTCAAAGAACATTGATCCTGTCAGTTCGGCTGTAAGGCGCAGAGTAAATGATATTCGGTGTTGTTCGCAAGAATGAAGAATGAGGAAGCTACAAACTCTATGAACTGTACGAAGATGTGGATGAAGTTCGAAAAGCATATCATGTCCACTACATTGGCTCGGATACATCGATGTTTGCAACGCAGCCCTCAAGTTGAAAGCGACAAGGAAAATCAAACCGGAATTCGAGGCCATTATGGATGCCATAATGATTGACCTACAAACTGTCAGCAACATGCCAGGAATTGAGGAGATTCCCCCTCGTCAGCGGCTTTAGATCAATAACAGTCATGCACATGACTTAACATAAAATTAAGGCAATCTTTGGTCACACAATTCCAATAAAAAAAAAACTCAAAATAGCTTTGCTAATGCGATACTCCATTAATAAATGACTGGACAAGGAGGTTCTATTGAATTCCTGATTTCCTGGAAATCCAAGAATAAAACCGTAAATTCTAATACTACCCTCAAGTGTCAACACAGTCTGTCTTGAGTAAAAAATTTATTTCCAAGAATCAATACACGAACAAACAAAAATCATCATGACTCAAAGGAGCACGTGCAAATCTCCTTGAATTGAATTGTTCTTATTTTTTACTTCACAGCAATCAAAGGATATATACGGGCGCTCGTTGAATGCACGTTCTACTTGTCACTTGTCAGTTGTCACACATACTCGTACGCTAGTCTATTCTCTACTCTGACCAGTCTAATAAAATCGCAAGAGTATCTCGATGCACAACACTTTTGTTGGATTTCTGACACTAAGAGCGACAAATGCAACCATGTGAATCTCTGCAAAAGTTCCAAATTGAGTTTAGAGATTTCAAGAAAAGAGGATTTGTAATGTCCTTACCTGTCGATAAGATGAATTGTTTTAGTTGAATCCTTCTGGTGTGTGGAATTTCTTTTGGAATCCATCGAATTTATTCGTGATGTGTGTGATTTTCTGTGAGGTTTTGTGTAGATACTTTCTTTAAGCAGGGATTTATGGTGTAACTAAGGTTGTACAAGGATCCTTGTGATAGTTTTGTGCAATAATTTTAAACCTTAACTGGCTTCTTTGTTTCTTTTTGTTGGAATATGTGTAGGATGATGCAAACCTTTGTGTTAAATTTTAGCAGCTTCTATGTTTAGACGGACGGATGATTGATTGCCTCTGGCGTTCGGAGAAATCACTTTTATGGTTGAGATACCAAACTAAATGGTCGCTCCTTGCAATCGTTTCTCATGAATAATTCTTTTGTTTTCCATTCGCCAGAACTGAATGTTTTGTGTTTTGGATTCAGAAGTCTAGACGCCTTCGGTGGTCTCTGGAAAGTATTTTTTGAATTATTTGTACATTCAGTGGGAGCATATACGAAGTCCGGCTTTCGAACGATGTTCTGAGTGGTCTGGTGAGTGACTTCTTTGAGGTTTGAAAGACCCTTTACGTCTCTAGATACCCTGTCTTCTGAATTTTAACGATACGACTTAAAAGCGATGGTACTACGCTGCTTAGAAGTACATGCGTCTAGGTGTTGAAGGTTTGGTAACAAGTGCAACACAGCTTGCTCGCTTATTGGATCCATGATCATGGTCTTTTGCGATGCGATGATGAGCCAAAAACGTAGATTGATCCAGAGACTGTAGGCCACATGTGTTGTTGATAAATAGCGCGCGGAATGTGTCGCTTGTTATAAGACTCGTACTCAACACCCCATACATCGGATTGTATTGCTCCAAACAACTGAAACCATACATTTGGTCGGTTGCGCTTTACGGTGATGCCGGGTGTCTGAGAAGCAAATGTTTGTGGCTTCGAGGCTGCCTGAGCCAATTTTAAGGCACTCCCTGTCGTCTGGTTCACTTGGTTCAGTTTGTTGGTTGCGCATGTTCCTACTTACGATCCACCTTGAAGTCCTGTAACGAAAGTCAGATTTACTTTAAACATAACAGACATGGGGGCACTAGAAATGTCAACCTTAGTGATGCTACTTTTTTCGAGTCCGTGCAGGAACTTGTAGTGTTAGAGCTGCTGCTTTCTCTGAATGAGCGTTGAAGACTCCATGCTCTCTTACTAGAGCCAGTGAAGTGAAGGCTGTTGGCCGTTGATATCCATTTATTTTTGCGGGTCTTGTTTAGTGATATCAGCAGTTGATTGTCAGTTTCGGGGTTTTTGGATACCCCGAAGTTGTCATCACTTTCTTCTGTCCATCCAGGAATGTACTCCTTACGAAAACCTCGTTGTTATAATCATTCCTTCAAATCCATCGGAGTTTTGCATCAGCTGTGGAATAAAGTTTAAGCAAAGCTATATATGTGGGAAATTCGGCAAGACTGTGCTGAAAGCCGGGAGGGGATTGTGCTTGGCATCGTAAATTAAGAAGCACAAGTCTGAGTTGTAATCTCCGAGAGTGAAAGGCGAATTTGTCTTGTGCGTCGAAGATTAGATGCGTGTGGTTTGAGTCCACCCGCTGAAGAGTGCCTGTAAACTGATGAACTGCGCTCAATGCAACATAGGGAATCAAGAATGATGGTGTTGGACATGTCAGTAATCTTCAATCGAATCTAGCACAGGAAGCAGCTCAGCCTCAAAAGTTAAGTTAAGTTAAGCCTCGTCTAGAGTCTTTTCATGTATTTCTCGACAGCATGCAGATAGTACAGAAGATTGTGTTATCGTTGCGTCATTCAAGACTGAGAGTCGTACTCAGAAGAACCCAATGAAGTGATGTTTGGACATCCTTGGTGTCCATTAACCCTACCACCACGCAAACATCCAGGAGACATATTCCTTGAGATCTTCAATCTCCAGCCCTTTACAAACTTCAACAAGCATCTTGGGGCGCTGTGTCATCATTTGAGGTTAGCGTAAAGGCTCCTCAAGAGTTGTTATTATTACCAATTCCATAAGTAAGTAAACTCAAAAGGGTTTAGGTTTGACAACAAACTTTTCTGGTACAATAGGGATGACGATGTATCCTTGAAACGTATACATCTCTGATCCTGTTCAAGTGATGATGGCTGAACCACAGTGACGAAGCAAACTTAAATCTCTTAAAAGTGTTTCCTTACCAAGATATCCCTTAAAAAACCATCTGGACACAACTCTAAAAACTGTTCTCAACTTCAAATGTCATATGCTACGTCCGTTATCAGTGTCAGTATCGACCTAATTTCCTTTCTTTTGACCAGAGAACCGGAATATAAAAAAAAAAAACAACTTTGTATTTTATATTCACGACCCACCCTGTGAAACCGACCACAAACGAAGAAAAGTTAATAAAATACTAGCAACCTTTACCTACATAACCAGGACACGAACGTGCCCTTATATTTGTTTACCTGTTCCAGAGAAGGAAATAGGTTAACCGAAGCATAATAAATTCTTATCGTTGTGTGTCCCTTGTCACTTAAGCTCTTACGCTTCGTTGGATCGGACAATGTGCCTGTGTCTCATATCGTCCTCCTTCTTCCGCATCTTAGTTGAAAGCGGGTTAAAATGTTTAAATCTGCACCAGGTTACGGAGTCGTATCATGGTTTCTTTGGTTGAAACTGTTCTTCAATGATGAGCAAACCAAACCAAGCTGAATATGGTGACCTGAATATCCTCGTCGTCAGTTTTTTTTTTTTGTCTGCAATGGTCCTTCGACAAGGAGTGTAGGCAAAGACAAAAAAGAAAATTGTTGCATAAACTTCATGCGTATAAATCAAGTTAAAAACGTGACTAGAAAGTGTAAAGCCTTCGATAGTTGGGATCAACTATTCCTTTGGCGCTAAAACGGGATGGTAAGGATGAAGATGTGATCTCAGGATACAATTAAGTATTTATTGTGGACTAAGCGTTGATAGTTGTCGTCAATTCATTTAAAGAGACATTGACTATTTGAGAGGAAATGTAGCCTCAAAGATGCAGGCCATGTGCCTAGGTTACATGCCTCAAAAAGAGGCCTAGTTCTGTGGAAGGCAGGTCTACATTTCTTTGACAAATGTGGTCGACATTGGAGGCATGCTAATGCAGTTCTACATCAAGTTGCACTTGTTGCTGACACCGGAAGATCCTGTGATGAGAACAGCGGAAACGTTTGGTGATTTTGTTACGGCTCGAATCTGTGTTAGCTCCCTTATTACTCTCCAACGCACTAGCCACTGAGCGACCTCAGCCACCGAAGGTCTTATATATCTCCCGGCTTTGCTAGGTTTTTCTAGGCAAAACTGGCTTAGGTCCACACAAAATATTCACAATGCACAGTCAGTCATCATAGCCTTCCGATCTGTATCCATCGTCCTCAAGTTGGTAGAACTGTGTCGTTTAAGTCTGGGAGCTAGGACTGGGGGCGATGAACTAGCACTTAGATGGCGCTACAGTCCGTCGTGCATTTTGGCGTTAACCAACAAGCGTCTTCAGCTAACTCGATCTTCAGCTAGCTTCCTCTGGTTTCATCTCCTGAATCGTGGTCTTCTTCTACTGCTCCGTCCGTCTGGGGTGGACTCAAAGACCCTCCAGACCGAAACGCGGATGTACATCTATTTTTCATATCCAAGCCATCCTAGTCGTTCTATCTGAACCCTTTTAACTAGATCGATGTCGCTGAGTAGTCCATACTGTTCGTTGTTGTATTGCCTCCACTAGCCTTCATCTGTATAGATGGGACTGTAGACAACCCAAGGGATTTTTCCCTTAAAACAACAGAGGAAAGCCTCATCTATTCGCGACAAAGTCCATGCCTCCGCAGGACTGGGATGCCCAGAGTCTTGTATAGTCACTTTGGTTGTTCGAGAGAGGGCTTTGCTACTCAACAGCCTTTTAAGGCCAAGAAAGGCTTTTGGTCCTCACATGATACAACAGCTATGATCTTGTAATCAATGTTGTGGAGATCTATGACTCTAAAGTTGGCTTTGTTAAGATAGTCTACCTTCCTGAGGATCGGTCAAACAATACTGAGGCTCCATTTGACAGGCATGTCTTCGTTCGAGTTGGTTCATGCTCCTTACCAAGCCATCTGACTTCAGTTTAGATACGGCTATTTTTTCTTCGTCCAAATCGGTTGGACGGAATTGTTGGCTCCCATCGTCCAGATTGAATGGACGTATTCTCATCACTGACTACGATTCTAAGACTATGATCCATTGTTCGTCTTTCCAGGCTAAGGTTCGACTTTTGTAACTTTGACAAGTTCCGTTTATCGTTTGGTAAATCTTCTGAACATGATTCCTTCAGTAGCATGCCTCTATGACAGGAAGATATGAACCAATGAAACCGAGAACTCGTATAGATATTGCTCACATTGTGGTTCCAAGCAAGCCTCATTAGGTGTAGGTAAGTGCGCAGTCAGACTTATCATCCAATTCCTAATAAACGGCTTCATCTAAAAATACGTGAACGAAGAATCAATTCTTGACCACTTCCCATACAGATGTCCTGCACTGGATAGAGCAATTCAATCACCAAAAGGATGATTTTAACACTAACGTCATTCATCAGCCACAAAACTCATGCTATCGGACTACAGCGCTAATTGGGACTTGAACTACCCGAAAGCTTCCACTTTTTTATACCTACCTAGGCCAATGTATAGTATTGAGTACGTCCTTCCTATTCTTCTCCCGTTTCGAAACTTAAAAGTCATTCCTTTCCATTTGCTAGTATTTTTCTTCCTTGAATTGCAATTAGCATTTCAATTTCAGCTTTCATACCGTCAAAGGACATTGCATTGGCCAACGGCTTTCTGTTTTGAATGCCTGTCTAGTTATCACGTCTATATTGTGTTTCACTCCGATTTCAACTGTCCCTGACCTGAGAAAAAAAAAGGATTAGCATGTCAAAGCGTTTTCTTCCGGCCACTTACCGACTTGTTCTGCCGAGTTTGTGACACCACAATGGTCATTGGAAGTCCTTTTTATCAAAGTGCAAGCGACATTTGTCTCAACATTGGATAGACAACTGCGCGGGTCTGTTTATTTTTTTTTGAAGATAATTTCTCTAAGCTCGTGAACTATACGATCCTCATTCGTCGCATCATCAGGCAAAAAGATAATTCCATCCTCAGAATATGTTAGCGCATTATTCATGAAAGTTTAATCTATAAATCCACAGAGGGAGCTCCAGAGGATATAACCAATGCACATTCACTTATGCAAAATGCTGGCAAGGCTCGAATGCAAATTCTTGGAATCCGATTTGGGAGTTTAAATCAACAAGCGGAAACAGCAAATGCTTCCCACATCCGCTTCCTTGGGTCGGCCTCTGTTGCCCAAGCCTGTCCGCACTTAATATGTGAATAACTTTATTCATTCGCAAATCAATATCAGTGTGTGTAGTGTGTGAATGTGTGTGTGTTTGCGGTCGTTTTGGTCACCGGTCATCCACATGTGTGCGTTGAATTAATATAATCCTTGTGGCGGAGGTGTGTTTCTGTTTCTTTTTTTTTTCCTGGCCGTGCTTCATAGATCAGATTGAATGTTCAGCTCAATGTTGGAGGCGAGGGTTTTTGTCGTTTAACTTGGTCCTTCGTTCATCACAATCGGATATTGTACAATTATAAATTAAATTATTCGCCAAGCGAAACTGGTTGTGTGCAACTAAAAACAGGAGCAGGAGTGAATGAGTTTCGCGTGCATCCATGATGCAAACGTGATTATTAATGAGAACGTCGGTTTTAAGCCGACGCAAATGCTATCATGAAATATGGCGGCTTAATATTTAATTAGATTTCATCATTGTCCGGCAGGACAATGGGCTGGACAATCACGTTTTTGTGACGTAAGATAATGAGACCGCGGTAAGAGGTAGGTTTAGGTAATCGGCAGTTGGACATGGATTTCATCTGGTGGTCCAGCGGTAGAAGAAATTCAATATTGTATTGTGTTTGGTACGTATGAGGTTCTGGCTGTACACGTGGGTCCTCTTGCTTTATGTGCCATCAATCCGATTCAGAGCTCATTTATTTGCCTTCCTATTGCTTCGGCATCCGCGACTTATTTCCTAACGCAATCCACCATACGGTTCAACACTTTATACATATTTGTTTGTCTTCCCTTTCATTCTCCTTTCAGTATAATTTTCTGTCCTCTATTACTGTGATAGGGCTTTGGGGCCGAAATGAATCCTTCAGCCTAAAATAACAGCAATAGTGAGACCCATCCTGATGTATGGAGTACTAGTTTGGTGAATATCACTGGACAAGAACTGGACTGGACTTACCATCTGAGAAGAATTCAGAGATTATCATGTAACGGGTGATGTAAGACCTACTGCTGAGCTAGAGACAATGCTCCACTGCCTTCTATCGATACTGAAGCCAGACGAATAGTACATAGCAGGTGGAATAATATCAACACTTGTGTTTTGTCAAGGCAGATCTGGCCTAACCTGGATCTGAGGAGAACGGGAAGACTCCTGTTTTTTAATAGGAAATATATAAGCTTTAAAGTAGGAGTAACCCACCTTCTATGCACCAGTCCAGCCCTATCAAGGCTGAGAAGGAAGTTCATTTATGAAGACCTCAGCGACTGTTTGCGAGTCTACATGATTCTGCACATAGAGTGGAGCACACAGCTGTTTACACCGATACGCCCACAGTATTCAAGGTTTCTGGTGCTCTACTTGGTGGACCTACATTTTGATCTTAGTAAAGGGTCTTTCATTAAGCGCTTCCTATCTTTAAATTTAAATAAAACAAAGTGTGTGTGAGATATCGTCGACATTTTTTATTCGTTTGAAAGTCCTTTCGATGCCATTATGTATGGAATATAACATCGTTCAAATGTCCGCCACGGCTTCTCTGGGTGGCGCGCATCCGAAATGTCCAATTTTCCATGACTCTGGCGCATAAATCAGACTGAATTTGACCGATGGCATGGGTTATATTGGCTTTGAGGGCCGCTGTGGTTTGTGGCTTATTCGCATAGACCTGCGACTTCAGAAAATCCCACAAGAAAAAGTATAACGGGGTCAAATCGCATGATCTCGGTGGCCAGTTTACATCACCTCCACGTGAGATGACCATGCCCTCGAATCGCTCGTGCAGAATTTCCAATGTGGAGTGAGCTGTGTGGCTCGTAGCGCCGCCCTATTGAAACCACATGTCGTTGGGGTCCATATCATCCAATTCAGGCCAAAAGAAGTTGGTAATCATCGACCTATAGGCTTGGCCAAAGTCGTTCTCAAAGAAATATGGACCGATGACGCCGCCAGCCCAAAATCCACACCAAACAGTAACTTTTTCGAGATGCATTGGACGTTCTTAGATCTCATGTGGATTGGTTTCGTCCCGAATTCGACAATTTTGTTTGTTGACGTACCCATTCATCCAGAAATGGACCCCATCGCTGAAGATGATTTTTCGATGAAAATTAGAGTCAGTTTCCAACTGCTCCACAGCCCATTCAGCGAACACACGTCGTTGTCTATGGTCGTTTACCTTCAGCTCCTGGGTCAGTTGAATTTTGGACGGGTGCAGGCCCAAGTCACGACGCAAAATTCGCCAAGTTGTGGTCGAAATCGACTGTCTCAGATTCTCCTGCACACTCTCACGGACAGTGGCGATGTTTTTGGAAGATCTTGCGTTTCGTCGACGTACGGGTTCTGGTTGATCGTTTACTGAACCAATGGACTCAAATTTATCCACCACACTGCGAATAGTCCTCTCGGAAGGACGATTATGGCGACCGTAAAATGGGCGAAGCGCGCGGAACGTTGCCCAAACAGAACACCCATTTTGATAAAGCAATTTTATTATTTGCAAGTATTGTTGAACGCTATATCCGTCCATGGTGATTTGGCAAAACAGACTGAATAAATGACAGTCGATTTAACAGATGTAGCTTCAACAATATGGCCGCAATCAACTGTCAAAGTTCGGAAGTCCCTATTGGAATACCCTTTATATCCCTACGTAAGCGGGGACAACCACCTTATCTAACTTTGCCGAACTTAGAGTCTTTTGCAAGATGTTAACACTCTTGTGAGTCAAGGAACTTATCGGTATCCACAGGAACAAAATGGTTAATGAATAGGACCTTTCAATAGTTTTCTGCATCCTCTATCACTCGTTAAATCCAACACAGTACAAGGCTTCCAACAATAAGCTAAAAAGAGATGGGACGCACTCTCATTTTGCCGAGAACAGAATAAACTTAACGCTCTTCATTGAGAAGGAAATTCTCACCCATTTCCTTGTCCGGCACTAGCAAGAGCCAGACTGCGTGCGACGACTTTAACGACATCTCACAGGTTGGATCTAGGCACCGACTATCTCGCACGTTCAACGACACACATTACACGAGTCGTGGTAACAACAATGCACATCCTAGTCCTACTTGAGTAAATGTTTAACCACCATCTCTACCTACCAACTTAACGCGCTTCATAGGGACTTTCACAGGCCACAAGCTATTGGCACCTCAATAAGAAAGAAGCGTTTAAGAACACATGACCATAGGTGTAGATGGCAGCACAGTCCAATTCATTTACTTATGCTTCAGTCTATAAAGAACTACAATGGATAGACAGACAGCCTTCTGTGAATTCTATTTCAAAAACCTGTGCCCATGTTCTAGGGTAGTCATAATCCCTTAAGCGCACAACAAAATCTGTCTGATGAGCAATTAAGTCCAACTTGGCTTGTCTCAATGAGAAAACATTGTTAGGTTACAGGACAGAATGAACTTTAACAATTTCTCACCCCTTGGATTGACATTTGCTGCTACTTCAAAGGGTGTGCTAAGGGTTATCATCGATCATTTACTTTGCCCACTAAAAACCTTTGAAAGTCAATAGCAACTTCTCATGCTACCAGAAACTGATATTCCTTCGGTTAGGTGCTTCGCAATTAAGTCCAAATTCCTAACCTTCCTATTTACACACCTTGAAATCAAATAGTCCATCCATTTACCATCACTTATCTTTAATTCCCTTAACATTCATTAGTCTAAATTGCTGGAAACAACCTTTGAGGTCAACCTCTGCCCCCGCCCAACCATATCAAATAGACTTATCACACACAGTCACAGAAGCTTTGCAAATACTCGCTGATGAACACATATTAACATTAGTGACGTCAAAGTCAATTGGTTTTTCATCCCCCAAAAATCAATAAACTAGGTCGCTCTGGATTTATCGAGCTCCAGTTCATAGGTATAAAGAGGTGTCTACACCATAAAACTCCCCCGTTAAAAAACCCACAACCTATTAATTGTGTTTGTTATTTACAGAGAACTGATGGACGATGGCCAATGAATTGCATATAATTAGTATGCTGCATCGCCCCTCTGCCTGTCCCTAAATAGTGCAATCCGTAGCCAATAAATCTCTGTCCATGTCCTAGCAGATTTTTGATAAATTTCGAATGCATTAAAGGAAGAACTTTGCCGGCGACTTTATGCATATCAAATTAAGCAAACAAAGCGCTCATTTCGCCGTAGTCCTTGTCGTTGTCGTTGTCGTCAGCGGTGGCGGCAGTGGCGGCGGCAGTGTATCCTTACAACAGGGAAGTAATCTGACTCTGTGCCACAACGAAAATGAATCACATGGTTTGCCCTGTAATTAATTACGGAACTACTATCGAGCGTGGCGGCTTGCATGGACTTGAGTGGTGAAACTTGCTTTGGTGACGATGCGAAGGACCTCTATGCATTATAACTCGTATCCATTAATTTCAGCCATGTTAACTGGCTCGATGCTTAAGAGGCATGCAATCCTCACATTCACGCCGTAAAGGTTTTTTTTTTGTCAGAGAGTGTGGGCTTTGTAAGCTCTCCCCACAGCCTGTAGACACTTAATAAGTGACGGCGGCGATGAAAAAAAAAAAAATAAAAATTTAAATTGCTGCTTTGGAGTAAATTTATTACACTCGAGTCCCGTTTTGTATTGGGCGCTATGAGAAGTTCTTTCACCGGTACCGAGGCTCTATAATCGGCTTCAAGTTGGATACTCTTAAGCAAGATAAGTTGGCAAAGAGGATGTAATGGTGAAATTTATTGAAAAGATAAAAGAATCTTGTTGATGAGGGATTTTGAGAGCAGCTCGGGCCAACTTAATAAGTGCACGGGAAATATTTATCCAATAAATTGGATGGGTAAAGGTGTTAAGGTGGTTATCCATAGCTGGTAGGACGAAGAGAGAGAGAAACTTTCATTTATGCGGCGATATTTGCTTTGGAAGTGACTGTTTTGTGCTGAAAGCAATTTTATTTCGATGCAATGTCACCTCTCCAGGAGTTCTGTAACCGTTTGCAAAGGGAAGAAGAGAGATATTGGGCATTGAGGATGCGTTCGACAAGACAGTACATTATTTTTGTACGGGGATACCATTCCCCTCAGGGTCGGTTAGGTAGAAAGGTGTCACGGACTCACTTAGGCTCTGAGCCCATTGTGATGAATTTAGTGATCCTTATGAAGGAGAAGCACGTCTACGCAAAATAGAGTCCTTGTACCTATGCTATGGAACATTGACACTCTTCTCGACTTGAGGAAGTCTGTATTCACATTATTCCCTATACCAGGCTTTATTAGCAAAAGGCCGATGCTTGGAAATCCTTGAAGGTATCATGAGGAATGATCAATGTTTCAGTTTTGACAAATGCGGATAAAACATAAGTCAGGGTAAAACAAGTGCCAGCCAAGCTTCATCACAGATTCCAAGATTCCAATGCAGTTTGCTTGCTTGCGGAGTGGTGTCAGTGAAACATTGTCTTAAAGGGTTAATGTATCCGAAATAGTTCGAAAGCATTACGTGCCAAAGAAAGATCCGAAAAAAGAGCGTGCTTTGCTTGAATAGTTACTCCCCACAAAGTTTAAGAAGTTCTATCTGAACAAAATTGACAAAAACGACGGTCTATAATATCGCAGCGTGGTAAAGTTGTTCATCCTTGCAAGGTTATTCAGGGATAACAATATATCACCCTGTAAATTGACAGCCAAATGCCCATTAGGGCTCTGGAGTCGTAAACAGTTGGATCACGATTACTGAAACCCTGCAAGCGATACATAAATGAGATATCATCAGGCAACACGGTGATCCTATGTTGGGTATTGGGTCTTGGGAAATGGATGAGCTTATGAACTTGAATAGAAGGCCCTTCCCCCTTCCTTTGTACATTCAGCAGTACTGATTCTAAAATTGAAAAATTCAACGAAACCCTAGATTGAGCTCTTATAGACAAATTTGGAAACGCGCTTAGCAGTGAGAATACTTATGTCAGTCCTCGATAAGAACAAGGCTACTTCTTTGATTAGATTGAGTTGTAGAAGTCAATAGCTCTAGGTGCCCCCGCTGGTAATCAGACGAAACGGCTCGGGGTACCTCACAATGAATTCGGATATATCTGTTCGGGGTCTACCTTGTCCTGACTCTTGTGCAGTATTTTGAGCTGCGGGATGTTTTAAGATTTATATTTCTATAGGGTACATCCCATGCGTCCATTCCTCTTAAGTCAGTCTCCCCCATTTTGTCTTCATTGCACCAAAGGGTCCTTGGGTCCTTCAGAGGTGATTGGTGGCCTAACCTTCGATGACCATTTCTATGATGATGCGCCTGTGGGTGGTGAATCGGTGCTTGAATCGGTCATAAGGTTCATTTTTGAATCGGTCCATGACCCGTGTACCCCTCGAATAGCAGCTACATACATTCAAAGCCTTGAATATGAACCTTGCTCTAAGCATTGAAGGTAGTGCTTGTAAACACTGCATTATGAGCTCTTTTCAAGAGTTAAAAGAGATTCATACTGATGGGCACTGCACCTTGTTGGTTTGGGGTTTGAAATCCTATTAAGCTCGCGTCTTAGAAAACGGCTTTCACGTGGATCACTGATAAGCTTATTCAATGACAAATTTGCATCCAGATATGTCAAGGCTTTTGTCTCCTATACGACAGCAATGTCAACCTTATACTAGCCGAAGACAGTTTCCAGTTTCTTTGGTCCTTAAAGAGGGAGTTCAGTGTTCCTCATCGTATTGAATTTGAGGGCTATGATTCGAAGATCCTTCTAAAGATTAGTTTTTCATTGGTTCGATGTGGTCGAGCCAGTGTAGTCAAAGTGTTGCTGCATCTCAAACAGTTCGCTGTGGTATCCTCTCCTCCACTCACCCCTCTCCCAAATATTCGACGTAGAATTTATCTTCTCTCGAAAGTGTTCAAGTGTGAAGGGAATAAGTCGTAGTCTGTGGCTCTGTTATCATTCGACATTTGGAGCTTCTAAGTCGTTTTCATAACGAGGTTTTCTTCCATCTTAAGACAGTTACAACGACGTGAAGCTTTCAATCTTGAAAGTCAACTCTGTTTTGAAATGGTCGTACGCATACCTTAACTCTGAATGATGTCGAATCAGCTCCCATAAAGTCGTCACTAAGCAGTTCGAGTTTTTTTTGTCCGCTGTCTTCAACGACCATCCAAAAAGGTTGGAACTCAGCTTGGAAGATGTCTATGTACATGTCAACCCTTTCACCACCATTGCTCTAGCTATAAAAGTAACGCAACACCTCTGGTCCTCTCTCCTTCAACTTGATTCATCTTGATTTGCAATATAAGTTCGAAAAATGATAACTAAGTTGTATGTGTGTGTGTCTATGCTCTTATGTAGACTTTCATTAAGTCTTAATTTCGTTTAATAACCCTCTATGTTCGCTTTGATTAGAAGTAAGGATCTGTAAGGGTGTTCCCTTCGTTGAACTTTTAACGTCCGGCCAAAGGCTAATTACTATAAGAAAACGAAAAAGGAACATTCGTCGTTAGAAAGTTTCGTTCCATTTTTTTTTGCTTTTGCTTTTGCGTTGCGTTGCGCGTTGCCCCATCAAAGACCGTCGCCGCCGACACAAGGGCGAGAGAAGAGAGCTCAGTTAAATTTTACGACATAATTGCGAAACTATTAAAATAAACATTCTCGGGATGCAAGAGTTGGCAAATCGTTAGACGCAAATTACATCTCATGTAAGAGTAATTTAAGGGTGTAGCGCAAGCCGGGCAGGGCTAACGAGTGGAACTCGTTAGCGCACAAAGGTTATAACCATACATTCTTGCGCTGGAATTTGACGCAAAAATTCCTCGAGGATTTTATGGTCAAATTGATTCCTGCGAGAACTTTGCTACTTTGGTTCGACAACTTTTCCGCTGCTTTGACTTTGACTTTATTTGCTAATTAACCCTTTCGTTGGGTGATAAGGGCGCAAATATTTGTCATAAAAAACAGGACTTTCGGCTGAAAGAAGTCCCTTGGTTGAGAGGTGTTGTTGTTGCGATAGTTGAAATTAATTTCATGTCCTGGAATATAAAACTACTTGGGGCCGTAATCCTGGGGATGTGTCGTGTGTCGGTGTAAAGGATTTATTGGTGGAATTAAATTTTCGTATTATTACCCTCGATGGACTGCTTTGTTGGAGTTGAATACGCAATTAGGATTATTTTTTTCTTTGTTTTGTTTTGTTTTTGTTCAAGTGGATAATTTCATATTTTATTGGGTTTGAGTGCGCGCAGCAGGGCCCCATTAAATTTATGTCCTTTGGACAATAAACATTAGAAATCAATGGGCTGAGATCTTAGAAGAACTGGCATTAGGAATTTTTATGTGTTGACACTTTGGTCGTCAGCGGTTGTTTATTGTCCCATTAGGAATAGGAGGTATTTATTGCTGACACAGATCGAGCCAAGTCTCATCAAGAGAGAACAGAAAAGAAGGTAGAGGTCAGTCTTAAAATACTGTTCCCGGGAGCAGGGTTAAGAAAACGCCAAATAGTAATTACATTTTGCTCGGATTGTTATGATAGTTGGGTCAGTAAACATTCTTTGGTAGCATCTGATGGGGACTTAATAGTTTTTTTTTCCCCCAAAAAGGGTTTTTGTTGGGTTAAGACGATTATTAGGACTTTTATCGAGATATGGGTCGCCATTAACTGAAACCATTAAGTAAATCTGTCAGTGAGAGTGAAGTGGTGTCACCGTCATCGATTGTAATAAGTTTTGGGATAGAAAGAAGGGCATTTTCATGAATCCCTTTCCACTAATTGAAGGCATTCGAGGCCTACGCTGCTTCTTTTCTCAATTTCAGTTCCCGAAAGCGTGTTTTGAGCGGTATATAGCAGAAGCAGAGAGTGAGTTTGCTTTCTAAAGTGAAAGGAGCCTGTTGGATCCTTATATAGCCGTTCACTTTGTGAATAGATGCGGCAAAAGGCTGGCAAAACCAGATAGTTAGTTTATGTCACCAAAAAGGGACACCCAACATCAGCGAATTGGACAAAAGTTCACAAGACAGTAAGGAACTTTGTCCACTCTGCTCTGCTAT
Source organism: Criorhina ranunculi (assembly GCA_951813785.1). NCBI lineage: Eukaryota > Metazoa > Arthropoda > Insecta > Diptera > Syrphidae > Criorhina > Criorhina ranunculi. The sequence goes on along the minus strand of OX638381.1, from coordinate 87,827,420 downwards.
ACTTTCTGATGACGGTTTCCCATCGGAAATGAAATCAAAAGAAGAATAACTCTTCCCAATCGAGGTTTCCTTCGGCTGAGAAGGCAACAGAGTCCTATCTCGAACAACTAAGGAAATCTCGAGGTGAATCTAATACGGCAGATAGGTAGGCACTTAGAAGTTATAACCCTTCCGTGCGGCCAATCCAAAATATGACTTATGAACCTCCCATTGTCGTGCAAAAAAGCAAGCCGCACCATATGAATTCACGTCTTTTTGAGCTATACTGTCTGACGGTCTTAAAGAACCAGCGTTCAGGACTTTAAGCCAGTTATTTGTTCTTCCAAAAGTACTGCCAGATGTTGTTCCTGTCGTGCCACTCTTCAATTTTCTTGAGCTAGGCGACTGCAAATGCCCTCTACTTCCTACGCATGATTTTGACCTTTTTTCGGAAGGCGAGTCCACAGCAGAGTCTCTCCAATTCAGTTGCTCTTGGCTTCTTCAGAAATGCTAAGGCATCCAATGTCCAGCCTTTTTTTCTGGGCCATTCGCAGATCCTTCTTTTTTGAAACTTGAGCTCTGAATGCAGCTGCGATGAGAAAGTGATCAGAGTCGATGTTTGTTGCCCTGAATGTTGGCGGTTCAACCATCTGAAGATAGTCACGTTGCAATAGGCATTCGAAGTTTTGGGAACTTAGTGCTGTTTATTATTGTCTGTTGTAACGTCTACTTCTTCGGCTCTTCCGGGGATATCCGGAACAAAAAATGGTCACAATGGGATTATATAGATATGAACGCTGTTATCCTGATGTGAAATTTCTTTATGCATGACAGAGTGTTTAAGATTCACACGATGTAACGAAACGCTGCACTCTCACTTCTCTGCGCCATTGCAAGCAGTTTGTATGTGTATGTAAGCAAAGCTGAGAGTGTCGACGTAAATGGAATTCGTGAATTCACAGAATTAGCAGTCATTTTCTTGCTTGAAAGCGCATTCCATCACACAACCGATACATATGCTAGGGCCTTACAGAGCCACAAAACTTTTCGGTGACAAACCCCACGTCTTCCTAGAAGTCGGAGTCGCTTTAAGCTCAACGTGTTTCGACAAAAGAAATTTATTACCCAAGACAACTCCTTAATTTTTCGCTTCGTTGGCGAGTTGGATTCAGGCGCCTTTGAGCATCCACCTTCCTCTTTCTAGCGAAGAGAACAACTTCAGTTTTAAAAGGGCTAACTGAAAGCCTATGCATAGTACACCATCCATCGTACCATCACGTGCCATACAGTACAGAGTCCACCAAAGTCCTACTCACTAGCACTGCTTAAACCCATAACACTTATGATTCATCCAAGCCGTGTTACATATGCATTTGCTGTCAACTGTCGTATAGTCAAAAGCGTCCTCTTTTTAGACGCCTGTTTTCCTATAGAACACATATTCAGTTCTACCAATGAGACTTTCAAGCACAATCTTATTGTATAATAGAGAGGAGATACCATTGTTAAAGACGATCGTGTACTGTACTTCTATGACCTCAATTTTTGAGCTTATTCAAAAGACTTTTGCACATGCAGCTCAACCTGCCTTTCTACGGTTTTCAGTAGAACAGAAGACAGAGATGGTTCTAAAGCTCTTGGCCAGTCACAGTCAGTAGTCATATCTACTAATTTTTGGTATAAAAGTCAAGGAAGTCAACCAAGTGTTATAAAACAATTTTCTAAAAAGAAAATAATAAATTCCAAACACAAAATATACTTATGTAAATTTAAATAGCTTCGTTGTAAAATTACCAAGCTTAAGGATACAATTTATAGAATTATTTTATGACACCCTGTGTTGTCTTCTGACACGTGTTGCTTTTCTTTATAGCATAAATTATCCTTCAGTCAAGGTTATTTTACGATTCCTGAGACATAAGGATTCACAAGCCAACTCCACATGAATCCTCCGGATCACAAGTTCAGACAATTTTAATGTGCCTTAATTTTGATGGATGATAGTGATCAGTTAATCAAAGCCCTTCTGCTTTTTCCTTGTCCAACAAATAGCTTCTCATATATCTTTTCGATTTTTTTTTTTTAAATCTCATTCTAAACACTTTTCTCTCTCACACACAATGTGACAACAAATTTTTTTAGTTTATTTTTCCCTGCCGACTCCTTCCACAAAATGAAAAGGATATCCACCAGAAACAAAAGTTATCTGCCAACTGTCAGTATTTAGACTTGATGTTGACAGCAATGTGATGTCCTTCTGATTTGTGCTCTGACTAAAAAATAAGGAAAAGGGTTCAGTTCAGTAGGTACCTAGTGGATGGAGTCTCATTTTCGAGGAAAAGTTCTACTTTTCATTTTTTTTTTCCGCTATTTTGACAGAATGAACATGTGACAGAGTGGTATGGGAATAATTATTTGTCGTGATATTTTTTGAAAGTTGATACTTGTTTATGAAAACTGTGACGACATGTGACACGGATGTCTTTTGTGTCTTTTGTTGCAATGATGTGATTAATATCGTTTAAGTTTTAATTAAAATTGTCTGTAGGGGCTGCAGTTACTTGGGGCAAAAAGGACCATTTGCCATTCGTGAAGGAGGTCGGGTATATATCATATTTCAAAATTACTCACATACATACATCATTGAATCCATTTTTTTTATTATTAAATTTCAGCCAAAAGAAAGTGCAGACTTTCGATAGATAAATTACGAAATTGAAACTGTTTGCCAATGTGAAGAGGACAAGAGGAAGAGAAAAAAAAAACGTCCTTTTGACTCTTTGCCAAACCGGAAGTATTCGAAGGCTTAAGAATTTTGTGTGGAACGCCCTGGTGACGCCCAAGAAACTGACATCTGAATTAAAATCAATTGACAGCAAGTTTCCTGAATTGTATTCAATGAAACCGAAATCCTGCTGGTTCCTGTGTAATTCAATAGAAAAAAAAAATATCGAACTTGTCTGTGAGTGTCCCCAATTCAGTTCTTGGTTGGAGATAAAAAGACTTGAAAAGTGTCAAATGGTTTTGGGATTAAGGGTTGATGATAATTTTGCATTTTCAATATCCTTTTTGCAATTTCTAGACTGCTGGCTGTGAGAGGTTATTGGATATAGGAAGTGTGTTCAAATTTTTGTTAAATCTTTATGCAAGCAGTGGGATTCTTTTTAAAAGTCTCCGTATGCAACTAGATGTTGTACGAGACAACACAATAGAAGCTTCATGCAGGCACAACGATTCCATTCACAAGAGTTTTGTTACCTTTGAATGGTTTTGAGCAGGTTTTTAGGACCGAAGTAGTCAGGTAGCAGGGGTGATCAGGGCTATGCTTGAAAGCCGGAGAAAGACACAAAGGCGGAGTGTCTGCGACAATATTGACGACAAGAGGCTGTCTTTGTAGCTTACCTCCGTAGGCTGTAGCTATTGGTTACACTGAGAACTTTACTTAAGAATGAGCTATAGTCTGTGGTAGACCTGGGCCTCAACCAACAAGAATCTACAGAGAACTCGATCATTAGCTAACTGCTTCACACATTTAGGTGGTTGAAGCCCCTTTCCACTTGCGCGCGCCGCGTTCATCTGGGGAGAATTCGAAGACGCCGGGCTTGAGCACTGGTGTACATTCGCTTTAAGTGTCCCAGCTATCTTTTAGTTATTGTATCTGCACCCCATGTAGTTCATTGTTGTATCTCCTCGTTTACTCACCATATATGCAGACTGGAACAAAGATCAACTGGAGAATTTTTCTCTCAAAACAACTAAGGGCAAGAGTAGGACTGGGATGATCAGGGTCTTGCAAGGAGGTAGAGCTTCACCCTCTGAGTTATTTTGAGTTTGATCTCAGCACTGATGTTATTGTCTGAGTTTATAGCGAAGATAGGGTAAAAAAGGCTCTAACTACCGAGACGTGTGAATACTCTGCGGGTGAATACTCTCGAACAGGCTACTGAAATCGCGTTGCGTTCTCCCAATTATGTCAATGCCATCAACGTGTTCGAGTGGTTATACGGCCTTTTAAGAGATTGTGCCTCTGATGTGGGCAATTAGGTTCCGTACAATCCTTTCAAGAACGATGTTCAAGTAATCGTGTGACAGCCAAGATCTTCGTGAGGTCTTTACCGGCCTTAATGGAGCAGTGCGAATTCAGCATCGTCATCCTGTTTAAACGGGCTAGGTAGATACTGTGCTGTATAGCTCGTCTTTCTTGATGCTGTCATGTGTGGCTTGAATACCGATTAAAAGGTGGTGAGTATCGATTTGGAATTCCTGGATTTTTGCAAGATCCGCCGAAGTGGGTATTTGCATTTGGTCGGTGGTGGCCTTAACCATACTCATATGAACCAAACAAGTTGTTGATAAGAAGCTTTAGGGGCTTCCATTTGTCATAGCCATAACTATTTTCGCATAAATCTCGACTTGGATGACTGTTTGTCTTTCCCAAAACGAAGCTTCAACATACCAATTTTTGGGAGCCATCTAAGCTTGTGAAACTTAATCGATATAAACCAGTAGTAGGAGCTCAAACTTGTGTTTGAATATTAATTTAAGAAGCCTTTGGCTGAATTCTTTCCTCTTCGAATGATTTTGATGGGCAACCATGTTGTTGGAACCACTCTCTAAAGGCAGACTTTACTTTTAATGATAATTGGTCGGATTACACGAACCGAAGAATAGTGATTAAGATCTCCTAAGCTTTGTTGAAACAATAAAATTAGCTTTCATGTATTCCTTTCAAAGGATGAAAAACAACAAAATGGTTATTGACCATCCTCTCCATAATCCTTGTAGAAAGTTGCTTTTCTTAAAACTTCCACTGAAAATGAGAGCAAAAAAAAAAACATCAATTAGCTTCAATGTTAGTAGACTTTCCTCTTTTCCATAACAACTCTATTCCTTATTTATCAGTTACAATGGGTAAAATGAACAGACCTTTACCCAAGAGAACAATAAGAAGGATATTCTTCTATGAATAGGTACACGTGCGAACTCAAAACAAAGATATGAAACTGATAAGGACTCTCTTTCGCAAAAAAATAAAAACCTAAACCTGTACTTACTCGTCTATAGTATAACTCCGAACACGTGTTATGGCAAATTGAGTTCCTCGAAAAGTTTCTTCTTAACATCATAATAGATGCACGTAACTCATCCATGGGACTTGACTAGGATGCGCACATCTTTGGCGTAATGAATCATGTGATATCTCTCCCCTGGCACATGGAATGATTAAGTTTTCTCTTTCGTGCAGTATTCAATTAAAGGTTCTTATAAATTATTTCGTAAAATTGTAAGGCGCTCGTTGGGGCTCTTTCCTTTTTATTTTATTTTTTTTTAAGGCAGGAGTATGTAGTAATTTGTAAGAGAATGTAGATTTTTTGAAAGGGATTTATAATAGAAGACCGAAGGAGAAGAGGTAGAGGTAGTTCGTTCACTTTGAACGAGAGATAAGTGATTTTGTTGAATCTTACAAGTGGCGTGTACTAAGTGCTGGAGTAATTGAGTGACTTATGTTTGGAAAATTCTTGTAACTTTTTCAAGAGCATTAAAAATTTCCGAGGAAACTTTAACTTGTCTATAAATACTTTGCATCGTATTTGAATCGCCTTTTGTCTTTCTCTGTCCTTTTTTGTGCTCGTTTAAGGAAGCACGTTCAGTTTTGAATAGTCTGAGTCGATATCAGATCATTAGCAATTAAGGAAGCTCGGTTCTGACTGAAATGGAATCTATATTCTGTTCAGGATATTAGCATTTTCATGGACAGCCTAGCGACAATTATGTTCCTAATACCTTGCTCACTTCCAATAACGGTCATAATTGCCTTTCGTCTGTCATAAACCGATGATGGATGGAAGAGATATATTGGAAAAATTGACGAGATGGCCAGGGAAGACACCACCCAATCTCCTTTAGTCAGAGCCAGCATTCCGTTGCATGAATTACATAAGATCTAAGTGGACAGTGGCCGGAGAGAAGGCCCACAAGTGGTAACGCTTATGAAAGGAACTGTTTGATCCTTTAGCTTGTATGAAGCCTTGAATTGATTTAAACGCGGAATCAGAAATTTCGAAGAAGTATTCAGGTGGTCGCCGTGGCTTAGTGGTTAGTGCGTTGGACTGCTAAGCGAGAGACACAGGTTCGATTCTCAAAAACCACCAAACGTTTTTTCGCGGCACCACCTCTTCGCAGGCATGACAAACCTGCAAGAGTACAATCTGTCATGAAAAGCTTCTCAATTCGCCGTTCGGAGTCGGCACTAAACTGTAGGTCCCTTCCATTCGTGCGAAGAATATAACACGCACAACATGAATGGTTGTGAGAAGCTAGGCCTTGGCTCTTCATGAGCTGCCGTGCCAAATATACATACATACATTCAGGTGCTATGCAAGTCTAAGAAGAACTTCTTCTGGCAGTTTTGTGACCTTCAAGGTCTTCTTGCTCCAGTACCCACTTAAGAAAGATTTTGTTGTTGCCAAGTTCTGAAAAGTACATACATATTAAAAGAGTACAAGGACCTTAGTGAATCATCAAGTTAGAACCAAGGACTTTAAGAGCCGCCTATCCCTCCGTGGGTTGATGAATAGGAATAAGTTTGATACCAGATTTCAGGCCAATATAGGCGCAGGTTTTCAGAGCGTGAATCTCAGCCTGGAACATTTACCAAGTGATTAAAATGTTTTGAGGTTGAGTTCAAACTCTCCAGAAGCGGACACAAAGAGAGCAATTGAAGACAGGATCAACCGGGATTTCTGCAAATATTGTGCAGACCTGACAACTTGCAAACTCAACAAATTGCTCATCGCCAAACGAAACAACGTTCTTCACAAAAAATCAATGCATTGCAACAGATCACAACTGAAATTAATGGTGGAACTTCTTACAGTGCACATAAATCCTGATAAGCACGCACACAGTCGGCAAAAACTACGAGGAGAAAGAGGAGGACCTGGAACACTTCATCTGCCACGGGCAAACCACTGCAAGGTTACGTCAACGAGTAATGGGGTGTATGTATGTGGATACCAGACCTAACGCACTCAGGCAGCAAAGTGATCGGTGATGATCTAGAGTTTCCCAAAAATACTGGAAGTTTCATAGTTCTGTCCCATAAAAAATGGTGAAATCATAGAGATGGCTGTTTCCTTTTTTTTTAATTTTTATAATTCACTAGCGCTAAAGGGGTTATGAATACCCTTATGATGCTATTCACATAGCGCTAGTGTTGGTGTAGTGATTTGGAAACTCAGGTGGTATTAGGTTTCAGTCATTTTGCTCCAAGGGTGGTTGGTGTCCAGGATGACTGGGGAGAATCATTGGTACTGTTGCCACTGCTTATAATTCACAGTATTTCTTTCGAACATCCCGATGTCATTAGTACGATCAAAACTTTCAAGCCATATGATCAGTGTTATGTCTGTGCAGTAGAGTTGACGTGACGTCAGCTTTTTTCGCAGTTGATCGACTTTTTTGACATCGGGATTCGAACCTGGAACCTTCAGCGTGACAAGCGATGATGTTACCACTACACCATGGAGAGTTTAAAATGTTTTGCTTCTGGCAGAACAATAATCCCTACTGGTTCCCTGGTCACAAGGACATCTATCTCAGTCTCGTTCCCACGCTACAAGTAGATGAAATCCTTGAAAGTCTGAAGAGACAACAAGGAAGCAATGGCTTATGTCTATGGAAAACCAGGAAACAAATGCCAAAGCAAAGCTAGCACCATCCAATAGATAATGACTTAAGCAGGAGCTCTTGTAACGATAAACAACATTCATATGTATATTCAATTCAAAAACGGTTCTTAAAATCGCATGACTGTGCATATTAAGTCCACATGTTTAAACCAATTTTACTCTCAAAGATTCGACCCAAATGTACTTTGTATACATTCGTGTCATATGTCAATTTATTTTTAAATCTTTTGATTATTCTTCTGACATTAAATCGTTAAAAATAACCAAAAAAAATTTAACAAATTCGATTTACCTTTCAATAAGCCTACACACTTTGTATGTATGTCCTTTCAATGGCACACCTGACACACTTCAATTACCATTTACATTGCAATACAATTTCGAAAAGAATTATATGCGAATCTGTCTCTTGGAATACACACACTTACACACACTCACTACTCATACGTACTCGTATCTCATCTACCTTTTTGGCAAAAAGGAAGGAATAAATCGAAAATGCAAATGACATACCATTGACATTTTGGGCGAATGAATAAAATCCTTATCGTCATCAATTCAAATGGCGTTCCACTGGTCCAACCCAAACCCAATGGCAAAGAGATACTTCCATTCCATCTCCATTACTGTAACGATGTACTTAGAATGTAGGACTGTTGTAATATCGATTGGAATTGTAATGAACATAGAAAATATCTAGAGAGATGAATTTTTACTCTTGGATTTTGGTCGTGACTTGGTTTTTTTTTTTTTTGTGCCAGGATATGTGGCAATGGCAATACATATAAAATCTAGTACATTGTGTTACTGTGACCATTTTTGTGGCATTAATCCTCTGAACAGATTTCTAATTCATTTCATTCGTATTTCTATGTGTCTGTGTCCAATAAGGTACGAGGTATAGTCAATTCTCTTTAATTGTGTCCTGTTAAGGTCCACATCCGGGATTTCAAGAATGTTTCAATAACTCTAAAGTTAGAGGGAAACGTATTCGAAGTCATTGCGAATAAATTGGACAGTATGCCAGCAGTTAGTAAGGCTTTTGTGAATATTAAGTGGGACGTTGAAGGGATTAGGACAATATTTTTTGGAAACTTGCCAGGCAGCTTTGATTTTTAAAAATTAAAGGATCTGGCTTCAAGAATTCATTATATCTCACTTATGGCATTACAAAAAGAGTGTTTTGAGTAAGAGATACGAAGGAATGGAAGGGTGTTACTTGAGCTCTGCAGGGCTGAGAAAAAGAGCCAGGCTGATTGAAGAAGTTGTCTTCTTCTTCTTTTTGAATTCCTAGGACTGAAGGCAGCTTTAAAAGAGTCACAAGATCTTGCAGGGTTGCAGGACTGAACTCAGCTCTGTAAGAACTATAACATTTCACAGGCTTGCTCCCAGCATGGTGTACAGTTGACACTACCATTGACGTGTTTAGTACAGCTGCAACACAAGAAGTAACTAAAGAGAGAGGCTGAAGACGGGCCTCTTAGAAGTGTTTTGAGCCAAGGTCAGGCCACGGAGGCATCTTCGGTGACGGACGACGGCCCGCTTGCGGTTGCACGGGTAAGCTCTTCGGACGGGGGTAATTCTTGTCTTCTCGCACTCATACAACACCGAAGATGTCTCCTCGGCTTGACCCTGGCTTAGAAGTAAGAAGCACTTTAACCCTGTATTGGAACCATATCCTGGAATCGGTATGAAAAATGATAGTGGCAGGGTGCCTCATCAAGACTGTCAAAGAAAACCCTTTTACGATGTCAACGATGGAGGTCATAGTGTCTGTACTTAGGCTCTGATGAGTAAAATTCTGCAAAACATATCCATGTTGGTAGTTGCAAAGCTGCTTGAAGAGCTTGTTCTAATGTCAAATGAGTTTTGACAGCCTTTATCAGGCTTTATATAGGTGGCCGTTGTGGCTAAGTAAGCAAATACAGCAAAACAACCAAAAAGTTCTTCGCCGCACTACCTCCCGGCAGGCTATGACAAACTTCCTTCCGAGAGTATAATCTAAGCTTCTCAATCTACCGTTTGAAGTCGACAATAAAACTATATGTCCCTTCTATTGGTGAGTAAAATATAACACGAGTAGCTAGGTCTGCCGCGACAAATATTCATAAATCCACTTTGGAATCGGAGGACCAAAAGACGTAGACGTAGAAAGAGACTGTTATTGGCCAAGGTCCGTCCATCCGAGGTCTAAGTAGGTCTTCTCTCATTCTTGTAGCTTGCAGGCAAGAGATTTTTGTCTGAGAACAGGTGGTGCACGGTGGGTCGAACAAGATGCAGCCCCCGTCCGACGAGCTGAGCCGAGCTTCAACAAGCGTGCTGTCGTCTTTCTCATCGGCACCTTAGCCGCCTCTGGCCCTCACAACAACTCGATTATATCTTCCAGGACACTCTGTAATAAAGGAGTCTATTCTGACCATTCCCATTTCGTTCAAAGCTTCACACGGTCAAAAGGATGAGACAGATTTCGAGTATTTGGTCAAACTTACATCTTGTACAGGAACAAATCTGATCTTAGACAAATTTGTCGTTGTTAAATTTGTAGTCGGATCTCCCTAAGGCTGTCAAGACTACACACAATTGTTTATAAATCTGCTCATCAGTCAACAATCACCAGTAGCTTGGTTACAACAACATCAAATAATTCCAAATTTTTCCAAGTAATGAAGTTCATTTGTCTCACAATCCATAAAATAAAGGTTCCCACAGTTACACCAGTTAAGATGTTTTCAACATAAAACTCCCCTTGTTTGTGCATTAAGCCGTCCATAAATAATCTATTGTTCAAATGAATAAACAAAAAAATGACAAAATCAATCTTCATTTTCTTTTGTTCATTATTATCACACAAAGGAAACAATTTTTTTTTTTTTTTTATTACAATCAATGTCTTTGTTCCGCCGGATCTTCTGGGTATTTCAAATCAGTATATGGCATCCTGTTTGTGGATTCCATTTTTATAAGTTAAAATAAACAAGAAAGCGATTTAACAACTCATCAGACAAATGACGGCTCATGAGCTTTGATTGTCATTTATTTTACCTAACAATTGGTAGGCAATTAATTTTTTTTTCATAATGTTAGTGGGTGTCCTTTATTTTTTTGAAGTGCACACGTGTGGAATGGAAAGCATTTCCTTATTATTTTTTTTCACTGCAAATCAATTTTTTCTCCTAATCAACGAGACTTTTTTGACGGCAGATACTCCACCACTAACCTCGTTGAAATTATGTATATCTAGAGCTTTGTGCATCTCCGAGATCTGAAATCAAACTTAATGCTCGCAATTGGTAAACGACTCCAAGCAACACGTCGAAATTAATTCATTTACGATGAAGCAGTTCCCTAGGCCTGCAGCTATGGCTAGAGTTAATGTTTATAATTCACTCACGCTAAAGGGGTTATGAATACCCTGATGATGCTATTCACACAGCGCTAGTGTTGGTGTAGTGATTTTGAAACTCAGGTGGTATTAGGTTTCAGTCTTTTTGGTCCGAGGGTGGTGTCCAGAATGACTGGGGAGAATTATTGGTACTGTTGCCATTGCTTATAATTCACAGTATTTCTTTCAAAACTCCCAAACTAGTGTTTGGAGCTAGCGAACCAAAAAATTGAAGCCGTTCTCGTTAGCAGTTAACTCCACAGGATGGATCTGAAAACTATACTCTTAGCTACGCCCATCAACACCCAGGTCACGTGAGTTGTGGTATCAAAACGGCGCATCCGCGCTACTTTTGTCTCTGGCAGGCTTACCAGTTTCAGCCACTACTACCTACCTACCTACCCTCGTTTGCAGCCGTAAAAAAAAGGAACACCTAACCATGCAGGTCGGTGAGCACATTATAGAATCGAAGCCGTACATCAAGAACCTGGAAGTGTTGCTGGATAGCAGTTTCAGGTTCACGGACCACCTAATGTATGCAAGCGAGAAAGCCTTTCGAGCGTGTAGGCTTATTTCAAATAATAGAGGACCAAGGTAGCTGCGCCTTCAAAATTGTATTAGCAAACGCGATAAGTGTATTTTAAGGTCCTATACCTATCAACCTAGAAGCGAAGAAGATTGCTGCACTAAGAGAACGATGGACATTTAAGTTGATTCGCAACGATGGTGCATGGACTAGCAGAACGCACGCGGAGGTAAACTAATATAATTTCTGTCGGGGCATGGATGCTTCCAGGAGTATTTCTACAAGTACAAGCACGTAGATGGCCCATTCTGCTAGTACAGAACGCAGAACATATGCTGATGGAATGCCATAATTGCATAATTGCAAGAGACATCTTGGAAAAAGGAATTGGGAGTCATGTCTTCCAGAAGATTAACCACATCCATGCAGGCTGCAAGTAAAGTTACCAGAAAGAGCTTTGAGAATGGCAATAAACGAAGAGTCTGCTAGCTCTGGCAGTTGAGAAACACATGATGGCTGGTATTGCTGCAGGGAACAAATAAGGGAGATCAACATAAAGGGGTGTGTGTTTTAGCTCGTAGACATGCAGGAGAGCGGGCCACAGAAAAAAAAGGAAATCTACGTTAGGTTAATCCTTGAATATGCTTGTTATGTACGGTAAGCTTGACATTTGTTCGTCCGTTTTGTTTTGGTCGTAGATTCTTATAACTTACCACCCTATCTGGACCGTCTTTAGCTGATTGACCTACAGTCTCTGAAAAAAGGAGAGAAGTTGGTGAGGTGAGCCCTCTCCAACAACTCCTAAATCGATTCCCCTCCATTAGCTCTTCAGAATGCTCTGCACCGTCAACATCCTAGTTCCTCTTTAGTTGTATTAAACCTGATAAATGCCTCTGAAGGAGGGGAGAATGCCTAAATCAAAAACATTGTTAATGCACAAGTAAATTATTTCATTAGTTGGACATTCCATTCCCAGCACAATCGCCTAGAGCCTGTTTCTCTCTATTCTCGTAACGCTCCTTCTAGTTTCATTTTTGTTAACAATAAATTCAAGAGATTAAAAGTACATTTGTAAGGGAATTTTCTTCCGGCAGCTTCCATCATTATTAATGCGACAAGTTTGGCCTTCAAAACATCTCGACAACAGAGACAAACAGTCCAACAACATTATTTATATTAGTTAAATGTGTATACAATCGTCTCTTGTACTCTTGGCATTTAACTCAAACAATCCGGGATTGTTATTGCAATCATCATCTTGTTTCCCTATTCTCATTACAAAATCCAACAACTTTCTAGCGTGTTTCAGTTTTACAATTTTCTTGTGGGACCTTTGTCCTTTTGTCCTTTTATAGCTTTTACATTGTCATACTCCCTCAACCGGAGAATTAAAAAGAAATAAAATTTGCATAGCCCTTAGGTTACTACTGCTTACCTGAATGATTTACATATTTTTGTGTCCAAGCAAAAAAAACTTAAAACAATTGTATGCTACAGAAGTGTAGAAGAAATAAAAATTGGAATACCAGACAAATGATTAAAATTGAAAGCTTTTGTTGGTATAATGAATAAATTTACCGTGTTATATCGTTTGTGTAGAATTGTAGACAAAATGGTTTTTATTTTATTTGCATGGGATAACTTATTTAATTGCCAACTGTCCAGCCAGGTTTTCCCACAAAGGGTTTCAGTTCTTTTTTTTTTGAAATAAGATTCGACATTGTGTTGGTCTATGTGACGTTCACTTCAAGATATGTAGCCGAAATCCAGGAATATTGACGAGAAGATGGGCGCCGAAATTACAAAAAAAGGTTTTGAATCTAAGCTTCAAAAGAGCTGGGGATTACACCTTCAATGGAAAAGCCAAAACAAAAGAAGCTTAAGTTTCTTGTTCATCTTAGGTCGACCTTTCTAAGTCATCCCGAGTTCACTATAAATTTAAGAATGACCTTTTCTTATAATGGATTTAGTATCTTTTTGAACTTATCCCGAAGGCACCTTTCGTGGAATACCAGAACAAGATTCTCAACCACTTTTTTACTTAGGTGACGGTTAGAGTTCAGAATGCACCTAAGCCTCAACCCTTCCAAGCGGAAATATAGGCGATCAGAGAAGTCTTATCATGGCCGAAGAAAAAACGTGATATCTTCCACAGATATGCGTATCTTTTCAGACAGTCAGACAGCGATTAGGTCCCTAGAATCAGTCTCTTCAAATTCATTAGTACCTCTAGATTGCCGATCATCTCTCATAGAGACTGCACTGCAAGGCTGATGAACTCGTCAGATATGGAACAACCGTACCCGTGCCCACAGGAAGAGACACCTTGGGTATACCGATCGCTACATGTAAACTTAAACTCAAGCTGGAAGCTATTGAGAAAACAAATTCTAGGTGGACAAATGGTATAACCTGTCTAGCGACAAAGCGGATTTGGCCACGGCTGGATCTGAAACGCTCTAAGAATCTAATTTCTCTCAATAGATCGCATATCAGATCCATAATAGGTGTCATCACGGGACACTGTCTAATAGGCAAGCATGCAACAAGGCTTGGCAGAACCTGCATGGACGAAGAGGAGGTAACTGCCCAGCTTTCTTCTGTAAAAGAAGACTCCATTTAGGGGAATTTTACTTTAACGACTTAGGCGATCTGATAAACACAGCTTTCAGAAGCTGGCAGCCACTGGCAAAAGCTGGCAGCCACTTCAACCTAACCTAACCTAACCTAAGCCTCAACTAACAAGCCTCTGTAGTTAGCCCGGTCTCAGCTAACTGCCTTCAATTGTGCACTCCAAGTTGGCTGATGATTCTCTTCTAATTCTGAGCACCACGTAAGGCAAGGTCTAACTCGACTGCATTGTCGATTCGGATTAGATTTGAAGACTCTGAAGGATGAAATCTTGGTGCCCATTCGGTTAACATATCCCAGTCATATCAAACGTTCAATTTGCAATTTGGTTGACGAGGTCGATGTAGCCCGTCTTGAAAGCCCGTTAATCAAAAGTGGACCGAATATCTTTTGAGGATTTATTCACTCGAAACGACCAAAGATATCTTTATCTGTTTTCAATACCTAAGGTCTAAGCTTTAGCGCCATAAAGTAGGACTGGTATCATTATGGTCAATGGCCGCCTCAGTTATTGACGCAAGAGTTATTCTTCGTTTGATTCATGATGAGGTGTTGTTGTCCGATGTGATAGCAGAGGCAAGGTAGAGCAAGTTCGTTACTACCATGAAGTTATAGCTACTGTGACGTTTTATCCAATTCATCAATGTTGTGTGCTCCTTCCTGTTGACAGCAATATGTTTGTTATACCCTCGGTGACAGATAGCTTAGATCTGCAAATGATGTCAATATCGTCGGCATATGCAAGATTATGCCTTTGGTTGATGTCGGACTTGTGAGTTTCGTGGTAAAAAAGTCAGATGACAGCCTGTCGCCTTGTCTAAATTCTGATATTGAAGGTCTCGGTGAGGTCGTTAGCGACCTTGATGGAGCATTCTCCATCCTCATAGTGATTATCTTGCACCGACGGATAAGTTTCACAGGGTGGTCAAAACTTAGGCATGACGCCATAAAGCTCACCTCGATAAATGTTGTAATTGGAGGCCTCAAAATCGATAAAAGGATGGGGGGTATCAATGTAGACGTCTTAGGTTTTTTCCGAAGGATCTGCTGAAGTGTGACATTGTGGCCTAAAACCTCACTAATATCGACCAATAAATTTGGTGATGAACGTTCTAACTAAGGCAATCACACAATATGATAAGTTGCAGGAGTCCTATTTGACGGTGACCAGAAAAGCGTAATCAATGTTTTCCTACACTTGAAAAATGTACTGATTCCGAGCAAAATTGAGCTCATGGAGGTAACTCCAATTCGTGCTCGCGGATGAATGATTGAATTTAGCCGAAGGAAAGTTGAAAGCAAATATTGTCTGAGTGCACTCCTAACATGGACAGCACTGTAGTCGTGAAAACCCGTTTGAAGCCTATTTTTAACTAAAAGCTACAAACGTAAGTAAGGGAACCGTATTCGAGTATAGCTTTGGCTCGCAAATGGAGATTTAAACATGGGCAAACAGGGTATTCCCGAAGGGCTTGATGGTAACAATAAATGCCTGAGAACTACGTTATGATATTCTTTTCATTGAAAGACAGACGACTTAAGACGACCGAAGACCGAAAACTGACAAATCGATATAAATTCCTGTTGGTGTGCTCTTTAGAAAGTCGTAAGGGAAAAGGTATACGAAGCAGCCAACAAGAGGTCGGAGCGCCTCAAAGTTCCTTGTTATATTAAGCAGGACACTGTCATATTCTGTAAAACAGAGCAGTTGATGAATTAGGTCAACGAAGCATATGGGGAGGCTGGGCAGCGTCTTATGTCTTATAACTAAAATTCACTACGAAAACTGAGTGGTTTTTCTTTTTAGGACCTATAATGTGGCCTATACTCTTCAAAAACCAATTAGCGTCTGTAGATCCCCCCGAATTGAGTTTGGAGTTTCAAATGACGCGAAGAACGATTTTCAAAACCATTTAAGCTGGTATCTATTTCACGCACATATTGGAACGGTAGCGAGTCCTTCGTCTGAATATGTGGGAGTTACACTTATAACATTTTTTAAAGTCAGAAAAATTCCAATCCAAATAAGGATGACTTCAAACAACGAACATTGTAAATTCGAAAATAATCCAAAATAGTTGTGTCATTTATGGCAGTTTTGAACAATACATTCAGTGATGAAAGTTTCACGGTTATTATATCCACGCTACGAGGGAAGCCAATTTACCTCGACAGAAACACAATGAAAACGGAAGTGTTCGTAAAGTCATAATTACTGTGAAAGACTTAACACTCGTGTGGCATAATGGCAGCGATATGGTGCAACAAAGAGGTGAATTTTAATCGTTCAACAAGTTGTAAATATACATTTAATATCCGCGCATGAAATAAACGACTGAAATGTTTGCGTGAAAATAATTTGTATTCGATAAAAGTTGAACAAGGAGTTGCTTCGTGTTCTACTCGTTGTTGATGACGTTATGAGAAAATTGTTGAAAAAGAGAAATTGGTCCGGTTTCTATGACTCTCTGACAATTAAGACCAAATTTCGAAAACATTTATGAAGTGAATTCGAAATTCAAAGCCTAAAATGTACAAGTCTTCATTTCACTAAGCATGCATTCCACTTTAAATATGACGTTAATTCCTGTCACGAATCTGTCTCCTTTTTTGGGTTTTTTAAGTGACAAATACAGTTTCATCAACTAAAATTTCGGTTAACCAATTATTTCGGTCTAAAAATGAAGACACATGTTAGCAACTATTCAGTCACACCCGGCATAAGGCAAGGGGTTACCAAAAAGTTAGTAATTTGACTGATGGAGTGGAAATTTGAAGTTTGAACTTTGTTCGGCGGAACATTTAATAGAATTATCAGATACTTTTCTATGCATACCTTTAAATTTACGTGAATGACTTCTTCGAAAGATGAATTATGCTAATGAGGTGAATAATTTGGGAGTGAAAACTTTTTGACAGAGAATATGATAATAATGGAGGAATCCTGGGGGAATAGTTGTTCGTTTTTCCTCTTTTTGGGAAAATTCTTGTGGTTTTTGAGTTTGACCTTTTTGCAGAAAGGTGGGCTAGTCAAAGATAGACGGTTTTGTATATAAATATCTATTCAGTGGGAGATTTGGATTCTTGTTATCATTGTTTTGTTCTGCGACGTGGGTATTATCAAAGGTTTAAGAAAATTACCTTGGTTGCAGTGAGGAAAAGTTCTAGAAACTATTTGTTTCGGTGCCGATTTTGCTAGACGAAGACAGGCCACGTTCTTTGGCAAAGCCATTCAGTTGTGGCATTGTTTGGTCGAGTTTTTCACTTAATGTGGGAGGAATTTGCCTTGTTCTATAAGATTTCAACGATTTCGTCAACTACTAGAGCCCAGATCAACAGGAAACTCCACCTTGACCTCCACTCATCAATCAGTGTGTGAAACTTAATCAGCCCTCTCACACCATGGGGAAAATCATACTCATCTTCTCAGACAGTCAAGCTGCTTTAAAAGCGTTCGACTCGCCTGTCATTAAATCCAAATTGAACTGCAACGTAATCTCGGATCTAGCTAGGAACGACATGGTCATCCTTCACTGGATTCCTGAACATAGTGGATTGGCGGGTGATGAAAAAGGCGACTCACTGAAAAAGACCGAGTGTCAACAAAATTCATTAGACCCAAAGCCTTCTGTGGAATAAGCAAATCACTCTTTGTAAGCCACGCAAAGGGTCTTTGCATGCTACAATCCAGAGAAGCCTGGCTCAACACACCAGGGCAAGCATGCTCAAAACTACTATTCCCTCTGCCATCACAAAGAGAATTTAGCTTTATTGTGAACCTCGATAGGAGCACAAATTGGATTTCTCAGCGGTCACTAGCGCCTGAAAAAGCACCTACATTGCATGAACGTTGCAACAGATTCAAGATGTAGACTTTGCCTTGAGAAAGAAGAGACTTATCTACACATCTTAACGGAATGCCCAGTTCTCTTTCAAATCAGAAAGAAAATCCTCGGTGACGAAGTTGTCTCTAGGGAACAGCTTGAGAAGTTCTCCAAATTCCTGACATCTTCTGGAGTGAAACAATTCATCTTGGAACACTAAGGAAGGTACAATAGGATTGGTTAGAAACCGCAGTGCCAAGGACTCCTGAAATAAAAGTACGTAATCTGTTGGTTTGTTCAAGATAATCTCGAAAACTATTTAACCGATTTGGTTAATTTTTTCACCGTAAGAATGCCTATTTATTCTCAGTGAACACTGCGAATATGTTTCACAAAAAAATAAAAAATAAAAATAGGACGTAGTATCTAGTTTTAAAACAAAAGACATACATTTCCATGCTAATTGTCACAGAAAGCAAGGTGGGCTATCTAACAATGTAATCTACCACCGTAACTGCTCATAAATCTCCGATAAAATACACGAATGGCATTCCATATACCATTCCAGAGAATTCCAGACTCAAACATCCAATGATTTACAGAAAACATGTGAATTTGAAGATAAACACCGTGCAAACGTGAATGGACGCTTCCACTTGTGACTCAAGTTATTGTGACTCCTTTAAGGAGAAAATGTTTCCTTTCAAAACTAAGTGATTTAGCATTTTTAAAATTCAAATTTATAGCCTACCATGCAAGAAAAAACACAACAAATAGCAAGCATTCCTAGAACACAGCACAGTCCTTCTTTGAATTCCTTATTGTCAAACATACTCGTACATTTGATTCACTCCCATCCATCTTGATGTTGTACTCCACAGGGAATCATTCCACATTCGGTTGCAGGGACACTGAAAAACAACCCATTGATGTTGTTGTTCTGTTTCTTAAATTGCCACCCCTCCCCCAAAAAAACGGAAAAGGAAACTCAACCATAAACAACATTTCATACCCTCAGGAGGGAGAGACAGAACAGCAGCAATGAGGAGTCCCTTGTTTTCGGGACTGCTGCTGCTGCTGCTGCATCCAACACCATCTTTTCATAATTTCGATCCCAGTGAGTGTGCACACTGTGTTGTTGCAAAGAAAAACATTTTTCATGTGTTTTCGTGAAGCTTATATGAAACCAAGGAGCAAGGACATCCCATACATCCCACACATCCCGGACAGAATAGAGTGTACCACTTTCTTTTATTTTCTGCTGTTGCAATTACAATAGTACCTACGTCAAGTCGAAAGCCTGGAAGAGGCGAAATTTCGTGCAACGAATACGCTTCGGGGACGCGTTCTTTGTGTTTAATGGGAAAACTTTAAAAATAAATTTTTCTCCAAAGACTAGATGCGCCCGTTTTTTTTGTGAACGGAAAAGATTGCACTTTCCCTAAAAGTTGCCCAAAGTGAGTGAGTTCTTATGTTGTGTTGGTAATGTGTTTTTAAAATTAAAACTTACGTGCTTTTGATGGGCCAGCGCTATTGTAGATTGTTTTTTTCAAATTTAAATTTATCCTTGTGATGGAGATAGATTTCTCATTGTACAAAGTGCATTGTAATATCCTGCACCAGCACACTGAAAACATCTTCCACCTATCCATTAAGAATGAGGTAAAGTTGTGTCCTCGCTTGCGATTGTAGCAATTTTCTAAATGGATATTTTCAATCGTTTTTTGAGGACGAAAACCTTGCGGTTCTCAAGCACAAGACACTGCCAGAACAAAGCGATCTATTTCTTTTGAATTCAATTACTTGGCATAACCGAAAGGGACGACATTTTATTTCAACAAAAGACCACAAAGACGACACAAAAAAAAAAAGAAAACTAATTTCATACATAAAAGTCCTCTTAACACATTTACGGGTACGTTTTTTCCCGCGGGCAGTATAATTTCCAAAAAAAGAAAAAGAAAAAGTATCTGTTAAAGGAATCCACATTCTTGTTATGCTAATGCTGTATTTCTCACTACACTTTGTGTTACAAAATCAGATTCAACCGAACCATTGACAATTTACCTTGTTCGCATTGCAGTCTTATGACAATGTCGTTACGGGTAATATATGGATCCCTAGGTTAAGTTGAGCCAACCAAGACCACCCCAACATCAACTGAATATAAACATTTTGATTTTAGATTACATATGCCTTCGAGGTAACGTAACGAATCTACCTTTTGTGTGTTTGGTTTAAGGATATAGATACGCTCGTGGAATATGCAATTTACAATTTGAATTGAAGCTCAAATTTTACAATAAACGAACCCCGAGGATATTTTCACGTTGAAAAGGATTCCTCCGCCCATTTGCAAGGGGTTTTTGTTCTTTGGATCTAACAATGCTTGTTCATTTCTTGTGTGAGATAAGTCTCTAGAATGGAAATAATACCAGATACCTCTGGGGAGTGTTGAAGATTGATGTTTTCGTCGACGATTAAAATTGGGTTAAGCCGACGAAATAGGGTATTAAGTACAGCACACACGTGGGGGTTAGCTTTTAAGTGAGGTTACACATATAGAGGGGTTCACAGAAAAATTGAAAGCGGATGATGGGTTTTTGGCTATAAAAATGAAATAGAGTCTTTTCTGAGTATCTTGTCATTTACCTAGGGACAGAAATATGTATCAAACTTTTGTGTTTCAAGAAGGGACACCAGGTCCCAGTGCGAAGTTGGCAGCAGCAACCAATAACTCTGTAATGAAAAATCTCATCAGAGGATTGCTAAGAATAGGTTCGGGGTTTTGACCGAAGAAGTCCATCGCCAGCAAAGAGAAAACGTTTGACCTGTGAAGCTGCAATCATCACTTGCATACGATAGAAGTTCATTTAATAAAGAGAATACGTTCAGCTGATCAACTTGCTGATCAACTGAACTAAGAATCGCCGTAGGATAGACCGGAAATAGCATGCAAAATTGCGGAACCAGAAACAGTTTTCGCTTGAAGCTTCCACGAATTTCTTGCATCCTTGTTCTTCGTCTTCAATCAAAGTGGTTGCAAACCGTATCGAGCTAGTTAAATGTTCAGCTTGCTGGAGAAGCTTGTTGGTTGAAGCTCGGATTTACACCAAACTGAGCGTAAATTTGAGTCAAGTAAAAACATTGCTTTTGGGCTGCAGGCTGCAATTGATGCAGCTATACTTCTGGATCTTGATTACTGTGCAGAAAACTACCAGCAGCACCACCTTCAGCTTGCTATAAAGCGCTTAAGCCTGCCTAAGGTGTCAGCTAGTTTGTTGAGATGATTGTGAAAGAAGCTGTTTCCTAAAAAGGTTGTTCTTTACGTTCGAGAGTTCGAGACGTACAGAGAAGATGACAATTTATTTCTTCTTCCTCCTAGTCCATACAGCTCCTGCAAAAAATCATTACGGATAAGGTCCAGCCTATTGGCGTGCCCGTTAATGGTGTAGCGTTCCGTAGTAACGCACACTTTGGTGCAGTTCTGTCTTAATAGATAGTGACGGCGTTTTTGATCTAGTTTTGGCGGAACCTGTTTGGCGATGAGGTAGGTGGATCCATCCGTCGACCAACCGCAGGTGATGCCGATCACGTTTGTTTTGAGCAGTATCCTGTAAGTAGTGAGGGGCTTATTAAGATTCGGACATGCAGTTACCTTCGCGTATATATCACATTGTACCTCAGACACGATATGGCCTATTTCATTGTCATTACTTTAGCTTGAAAGACGCTATAGTGGTTGAGGAAACGAAAGGAGTAAAAGACTGAAACCTAACACCACCTGAGTTTCAAAACCACTACACCAACCCTAGCGCTGTGTGAATATCATCATTAGGGTGTTCATAACCCCTTTAGCACTGGCGAATTATATAAAAAAAAAACATGCAAAGTTTACGTCTTTCGAGAAGACACTTGCACTCACTCCCGATTTTGTTTTAGAGGAATCTGTGTAGATTGATTGGATAAGGCCCAGGTTCAGCCCAAACTGTAACGCCAACTAAGTAAGTCAGTAAGTGTATTATTATTGTTCGGGAGAGCTGAACAGCCCTTGACACTGCGGTTTCTGACGAATCCTTTTGTTGTAGCACATGATCATCTTTCCGGTCAAGTCTAGAGGGGATAGTGGTATGTAGTTTTTATAGCTGTCTTTTGGTAAAAATTCGAGGTCATTGAGAATGGTGGAGTATGCTTTACCGTTTGTGAAGTTTAGATCTAAAGTGTTTCAAGATTTAAGTCCTAAAAACTTTTATATATGCCATGCATTCCCCTTAAATAGAATTTATCGTTTACGAATCGAGATAAAAACTCATCAGTCCATCGTCTCTGTACTCTTGGAGGTTTGTCATTGCTTCAACACGTCTTATGCAAAGCGAAAAACTTTTTGTTTTTTTTTACTGAGGCTCGAA
Source organism: Criorhina ranunculi (assembly GCA_951813785.1). Taxonomy (NCBI): domain Eukaryota; kingdom Metazoa; phylum Arthropoda; class Insecta; order Diptera; family Syrphidae; genus Criorhina; species Criorhina ranunculi. The sequence continues at coordinate 87,804,978 of OX638381.1, read as the reverse complement.
CCTGTGTCCACTCACTTAGCAGTCCAAAGGCCATCACCACTTAGCGACCACGGCGACCATCGCACATTGCTACGACTTAAATCAAAATTAAAATAAATATATATGACAGACAATCTCATACACAAACCCCTTTTCAAGTTCAATGACATATACATAGGTGGCGCTGAAATTTTGTTTTGGATCTGCGCTGAAAACTGTCACAAAGTTAGTGTAAGTTCCCCACTCCAGTGCATCTTCTCTTGACACCTCGTTTTTCAATTAACAAAACACTATACAAACTTTTATTAATCCTCGTTCATAAAACTTTTGAAAAACTGACATATGCACAGCACTTCATGGCACTTCAGTCTAAAAGTGCAAAAAATAAGTAAAAACTATTTCAAAAGTGCGTAGGTGCAGATTTTAACCTTATCAAACTGTCTCTAACTATCCACCAACAAAAACTATAATAAGTGCCAACAGCATCACTTGACATTTCTGTTTTAGATACTCGTAAAGTTCACTCTTGCGGAACACCTACGCTGGATATCATTAGAGACTTAGTTCAAGGCCACTCCCAGTAGGTGTGAATAAAAGATCATTGATTTTTATTTCACCATCTTCAAGGATTTTCTCCAAATCATTAATCCCATAGAAATATCATCAACATTCCATCAGGATTTCAAATTAAATAGATAAATTAACTAAGACCATGTCTCGAAAATCCTTTGCCATCGTCAATGTCATTACCGGATGAGATATACTCGAGGGTGGTGTATGCATAAATACACGCACACATAACCCCAACCCCATACACAATGCCGGCAGAGTAAACAGTTGTCTGTTGTAATTTCCATCCATTATCCGTTCGTAATCCTATGGGGATCTTAATAGGACAAATGAGCTAATGTTGTAATTAATTGAAATCGAAGGAATCAAGCAACAAATAACCAAACAAATCGAACAAGCTCTCGATTTTATGTGGGAACGTATCAGGTGGAGATTATGGTTGCATTAGGGGTTGGAAGGCATTTCAGAATGGAGTGCTTTGCGGTAGAAAGTTTCTTATTTCACACAGTTGGTTATAAGGATTCAACTTAAAGTACTCGTTACAGAGACAAAAGTCAAAGTTGAACCGTACTTGAGGATAAACAAACAAGTTTTTAAAATTCTCCATCAATATAGCCTCTGGTCTCTAAAGTCTCAGATACAAAAAAAAAAAAAATTCAAACAACGACGAGATAAGAAATAAAAAAAATTGTTTTCAAAAACCCTTGAAACAATGGCAGACATAACGCGAACGGCAATAGAAATTCACTCAGACGCACAAGCATCTTGCAGACCTGGAGCCTCTTAATATAAAATCCAATTCAAAAACAATCCATAGCAGTAGCTAAGGACGATGGAAAGGGCATGTGGGAGGCTAGTAGCAACATTGAACAACCCAAAGTCGTTACAGCAGTGAAATTTTATTTCGTCCTTTCACTGACAAAAGAAAAAGAGGAATTTTTTTTTTTGAGTAATCACCATGCAATTCAAGGATGTCAAAGGAACTTATTGAAACTCTGATTGGCCTATTGAATTGTTGAAATAAGGCCGCGCATTCGAGAAAGGGGGCAGAGATGATTCTTCTTCCGTAACATCTTCTCGGATGTCCCTGGTAACAGTCAACATAATTGATTTCTTCAAGTAGCAATTATGTTAAGTTTTTTTTTTGTATATGAGATATATTGTCATTTAAATTTTATTTTCGAGTCCTACTTGGAAACGTGGCATATTCCGGCACTATTACATTTTCATAGGACAACCCTCTTTGGAAGGTACATATACCAAACGTGGGCTGCATCTCATTCCCTTTTGGGAATTGGTCGCCCATTTAAATCTCTGAAACAAGGTAGAGAGGACATTTATTTTTGGAAAGTTTAAACTCTAAGATGTTCTCGTTTTGACATTCAGATGGTGCTTCACTCGAGTTTGGTGTTTTTTTTGGACTTTTCTTCGGCTGAATAGTTGAGACTTTACTGCTAACCGACTAATCTGTAGTCGGTATATGTACATGCTTGGATCTGTTACCACCCCAATATAGTAGTTACAGGCGGACGTAGTCTTCATAAACCCGTAGAAGTTCGTAAAAGTGGGACCACTTTTAAGAGCATGTGTAATCTGCATAAGAAAGACGACATCAGTCACCTCAGCATAGGGTGTTAACGGGTGAAACCTTTCGTCAATAATATAATTGGTCCATATCAGTGTAACCTTAGGCCAGAAAAGTCCGGCTTCCGAGGAATTTGCCTCACTTGACTGAGCCATAACTTTTGACAACGCGATCTCATCAGAAATCCTATTGCCAATCGTTGTTTCCTTGGACAGTGAAGTCAATTGAGTTAGGCTCTATCCCAGACAACTTAGCAAACTCTATGGAAGGCGTATGAAGATATCATTGGTAGTTTCGAGCGGACATTTCTTTTGTAAGATATTTGCGTTGACAGCCTTCTGAGGAGGGAATTCAATGACGAATCTTATGAGTTATAGAGCGACATCGGCGTTTTGTTAAAAAACGCTTGAGATGGCTTGAGCATGTTAAACGGGTGGACACCAACGTTTCGGCCGGCAGAGACAACGTAGGAGAGGAAAACCTCGCTCTAGGTGGTGACATGCATAAGTAAGTTTAACCAACTGAAACTGCGCAACTAAACAGAGGCTTGTTGGGTTAGGCCTAGGTTAACCCCAAACTGTAGCGCCATAGAGCACGACAAGGATCATCACGGTCTTACACTCCATTGCATAATTTTATTGTCTTTGCTTGTAGGTCTATATGCCTTTTGAAGGGTTGTCACATAGCTATCAAAGATGTATTTTCTTCTTCCTTGATTCTTTGCACGTGCCTGTTGGTGCCTTGAGGCTCTCCTGTCGTAGAAACCATTCTGGCACAGTCTGTATGTTGGTGAAAGTTTTCTTCTTGTTTTCTTTGTTGCTAATCCCTCTGTCCAAGCGAGGTAAAGGAGGACTGAGCTGACTAGACTGGATATGTTAATCCTGCCAAAATACCCAAGTCCGTTGATGATTGGCTGTATTCAAGGAAGTGATGACTTTTTGCTCGAACAGTCCACACGGGATGTAAACCGTATCCTATTGTCAAGCATTGCTCCTAAGATATTTAGAAGCTTCTTTCGACTTGATGGTTTGACTTGGAACCAGGATATTTACGTGTTCCACAGTTTTTCGACTAAATGTACACCAACGGATCCTGGACAGTCGTTGATTTGAATGACTGTTGACTGTATCTCGTGAATATGTTTTGCTATGTCATCGAATCCAAATTGTTTGACTCTTCTCGTTCTTATTCGGAGAACTCTGTCGTACAAGATGTTCCATAAAAGGAGGCCTAGTACCGATTCTAGTGGAGTTCCCGCGGGGACATTGTAGTACTTAACTCTTTCAACGATTTCGTAACTCGAGTTCCTGTTGGTGAAGTAATTTGCTACTATCTTCAGCAGGTAGTATGGTCTATTCTGGCGAGTGATCTCCTCATAAATGACCAATTTTGCAAAGTTAAAGGCGTTTTTAATGTCCACAGAATTCCATAGTCTTCCACTGCCATTCTTCTTCTTGTATAGCTTCAGTTGTTGTGTCGATTTTTTCTAGATCTAAACAGATGATCTTTCAATGCAGAAAGTGAGATATTTGAAGAAGTGTTTTCAAGATCAGATACGTGTGTATTTTTGAAATGAAACTTCTAAAGCGAGGGTAGTGAGTCATGGAAGTCAAAGTCGGAATATTCCTGACCTAGAGCCAGCGTGTGAGCTTGAATGAGTGTGTACTTATTTATTCGTAGAAGATCGAATAGGCAGTAGAGCAGTGAGAGACAGAAAGAGAACCACAAAAGCTATTTGTGAGGCCGGCACCCGGAGACTTTTGCATTTTCAAAGTTAAATTTGCTTTTGGGTTCGAAAAATCGTAGGAAAATCTTCAGACTCGGCTTTCACCCACCAATTGCCATGCGTACACTTTAGTCATTAAAATGTAAGATGGCGGCTCCAAGATGGCGTACTTGGTTTGTAATTTTTAGTTCGAATCGACTCAAAATCGATATCTGAGGGTATTTGGGGTCACAGATCATGAAATGTTGGTTAAAATTTGGAAATTCATGGCGTTTATGGTCCAATATGACGACTTGTTTTTTTCTTGATATTAGCATATTTGACGAAAACGACAGAAGTTTCACTTCAACCGTGGCCTTATGTGGGTGAGGCATACGCTGGTATTGAACTGTAGTTGAAACATTTTTTTTTTAAAACACTAAATTAAATTGCTTTACCAAACGACTTCTGCATGGCATCTGTCGTTTTCAGGAAATTTGAAGTACATTATCTCGTGAGGATTGACCTACCAATCTTTGATTGGGTATCTCCTTCACCAGTCTCTTCTTTCCCAACAAAAGTAATTCAAACAATATGCCATCCATTGTTTTAATATTTATTTTTGATTTTTCATTCGAAATACATGTATGATGAATTATTTACTTTTGAAATTGATCCAGAAAAAAACCGTCTGTTTGAATTGTAATTCCCAGAAAAACTCATGAAACAAAATCGTATATATTTCGGGAGAAAATATAAAACTCCAAGGGAATAGCGATTTCTCTCGAAATTCTATGAATAACTCTGTGTCTATCAAAAATTTATTAATTCATAGTGGGAACCCTGGGAAGTATAATAAATATTCGAAATGGTTGGCAGAGCACAGAAGGGATTAAACCATCATCCCTACATTGTTACTAAAAAAAAAATTAAAGATTTCACGTGTACCTACCAGGTATCTACTAGTATCTGTATCTACTTCATCAGTATCACAAGCACATCGTCGTTAAACACATAATTTCCCTTAAGCTAATCAGATTTAGTTTGCGGTTTCGAAGATCTTGCATCACACCGGATGTTTACGGTGATGGTTGTATATTTATGGTTGACAGGTCATTACGGTGGTGATAAGTTGTTTATATTACGCGTAATTAGATTGTGGTCAGTTACTGGCGAAGGGACCTATAAACATATTGCACACCGGAGGAAATTGACTTGCAAAATAAACAATTAATTAGATCTATGAAGGATATTATATCCCTTTAGAGTGTACAAACCTCATAAGCACATATATGGTTTTCCGTGTCGGTTCAATGATATATGGATACCAACGATGTACATATTTGTGGCCACGATTTACGGTGATGATATAAATTCAATTTTGAGGTAGTGAAGCTGTTTTGGAAGTTTTAAAATGCAAAGGGTGTACAACATAGTGCATTTCCAATGAAGCTGGAGAACGGTAGTGTGCCTTAATATGTTTATGTTTGAGGGAGACGCTTGCATTTATCTATTTTCCTGATTTGTGACGAAGAAGAATGTACTTTGCCGAACCAATTCATAATTCAGAAATGATCTAATACAAGGCAGTGATCCATCTTTTGATGACTTCAATACTTTACTTGGAAAAGGTTATACGGAGTTCGCAGAATATTTTCTATCTTCGTCTCTGTCACAAGGGCTTTCATGAGAGTTTCGAAGGGTTCAAAATATGTCTAATGAAAAATGAGGGCAAAACTAAGTATGCAAGGACTTTTACTATTAACGACTTCGATAGGTAAGTGCAGCTTTAAGGTGGTCAGTGACTTTGTCTAATTAGTCTTTGACTTATGGGAAAGTGGGGCAAAACTAGAAACAAACACGGACCAACTCACACCATCTTCTGAGCGTCAAAACAGTCATCCTGTCAAGAGATGGCTTAGCAAACAGAAAAGCCATCAACCTGAATAAAATTCAGATTTTCACGACAACACGGGTGAACCGTTTTGTAGTCGACGAATTTTTGCTTTCCAGACTACATCCACATCTTTATACATCTCGTAGAGTTCGCGGATATGTCTTCTCCGTCATTCACTCTCCTCGTAGATAGGACCAAATATTCTAGCCATTTTTTTTTTCGAAGGATCCCAAGATATGCTCCTCTGTCTTACTTACGGTCCATTCAGCATTTATATCTTTTAAGCAGGACTGGCAAGATCAGAGTTTTGTAGAGCACGATTAAGGACTTTTGAGAAGGAGTTTATACCCTAGTTGTTTGGATAAATGGAAGTTGTAGCGGTTGTCCAAGATTATATTTCGTGGAATCTACATTACGATACCATTTGTGGAGTTCGTATTTGCCTTGAGGTAGATAAACGCCTTCTCTATATTAAAACTATAGCTGTTGATTGTCAAGTTCGGTCCTAGACGGTGTTTGACGGATCGGTTTTTGGTCGACAGCATAACTACTAGTCATTCTCATTTTCTTTACAGAATGGAAACTCCACGCCTCAGGAACGCAATGAGATCTGCGTAGAGCTTGCGTAGAATATGATGAAACCACCCATTCAACCTAGTCTCTATATGTAAAGCATATGCACACCAACGCTCTGTAGATTCTTTGAATTCAACTGGAAGAGAAGACGCAGTAGAGGAAGATCTCACATTTTGTCGAGTCAGCTCGCACTGTCCAACGTAATAATTACTCAGCCAAGCTGACTACCTAGCTGAGCCTTCTTCTTTTCAGAAAGCCTGTTAAGTACACTCTGCTAAGCAGTGGAGTCCTATTGAAACAAGTGGAGGAGTTTCAAGATCTTCGGATCTTATTCACGAGTGATGGAAGGAACAATACAGAGTTATCCTATAGGAATGGTCAGGGTGGATCAATATTATGACAGCTTGGTCGATCTGGTAATGGATAAGCAAGGTCGAACTAAGTGTCCAAGCTAAGTAATCGGTCTAATAATAATGGGATAATTCATAGGGATCGAGTGAGGGACATAAGAATACGAGAGAAACTTATTGTTGACCAGCTTCTTCTCCCAACTGAACAATCTGTACTCCAACGGTTTGGTCACGTATTGGCCATGTTCCCAAACCGGGTTTTAGGATGTGCTATGACTGCTAGGCCTAGGATAAAAAGGTTGAATCAAATTCTTCATCCTCCCTGGATTTTTCTTTATGAAATGAAGGCAAAGGCAAAGGATCGATAACGATGGCGAATTAATCTGAGTGCCTCTAATGAAGGATAAGCTGTTCATTGAAAATGTGTGTACCGATATTTATTACTCTTTCACTGCTCCCTGGGATAATAAGTTTTTCATAATATTTTGGTTGAACAAGACGTTAAGTGCAGTCACTGTACATGCATTTCCTCAAATTAGTTTGTCTAAGTAAAGGTGTCACTGCAATAGATTCATGTTTCAATCTGTCACAGATTCACTTTGTAGACTCCGTCGAAACATGGCTTATCTTGGAACTCATCGGCATCCGTAACGACATCCCTCATTTTGAGAATAGAAATTTGATACTTTTATTTTTGTGGAAAGTGATAGGGTATTTAGTGATCCCTTCTAGGAAAGTTGTCCTTTTTTTCTGTCGCCGCATTGTCCTCTGTATTTGTCCAAATCGATGCTCAAAATTTCGCCATGATACTCGTTGTTTATTCAAAACAAATATACATAAGTGTATCCTGTGTGTCCATTGTCACACTATCAAATGGCACAGGTGCAGCCTTAATTGCTATGAATAAACATGGAAGTGGATACGAAATGAAAAATTAAACTACATATCTATGAATTGGATAGTTATCAAGGTGCAACAGAAAATATTAAAAATGGAAATTTCTAACAATTCTCTACTCTCATGCATGCAATAGCACACCTACATACACGCCGCCACCAATCTCAATTAGAGTTTTGTTTATCATTTCTCACATTCATGAACAAAATGCATTGGCTATGAATAATCAAATGAATTTTTTAACTAAAAACTAAACAATAGTAGATAGCTAGTCCAGCAGGATACGCCAAACTAAATAAAAATCAATAAAAGGACATCATACACCGTGGCTTTAAGGAAAACACCAAACCAACTGAAGTGTGAACGAATTTTTTCCAACTAAATCGAAAAAAATTTCTGTTTACTTTCACCCTTTCCTTTTGGCACAAAAGGGAAGAAAAAAACCTTCTTCATTGCCTACATTTGCACCCAACAATGGTGTCAATTGTTCGTGTATGACAAACAACCCATTTTGTATGTGTGTGTGGGTGTGTATTTAGTCGGTTTGCCTCCCGCTTGGTTTGGCTTTATTGCAATTTCCTGCTCCTGCGGTGCCATTTGCTACCTTTAACCCGTAAACCCATCCATTTATGTGTGAACGAATTGGGATAAATGTCTACGTTTTAAGGATTTTCTTGGGATTTATTGTGCGCCCCCTCCCCCCCCCCTTAGGTTGGCTTGGATTGTTTGCTGCGGCTTAGAACTTTTGATTCTAAATTTGATTAATGTGAAGTTTCTTGGTTGCAATATTCTACAGCTAAAAGAACATTCAGCGGTTTCCTTTGTGAAATAAAATCCAATTCTATACTTTTCACGATAAAAAGTGGGGTCTGGAGTAGAACAATGTGGGGATTAACAAAACTGTGTTCCAGTGTAAGGGCTGTTTGTTGTTTAAATTAAGAAAATCCATACTTTTTGCGAAGCGAATTGATTGTTGGCGATGGTCCAACAAGCCTAATAGCTGCTTCAAAACAACCTTCGCAGAGCTTTATTACTATTGACTGGCTCTTCGACTGTTGCATATAGTACTGCAACCTAAAAGATCCATTCGCAGAGCCTTAGTGTAGTTTATAATACGAGTTGGAGATTAGGAAGGATACCGATACCTCAGAACTGGGAATCTAAAACTAAAAACCAGAAACACAATTTAATTGCTTCTATCCTTCTCTCTGACTTCAGCCGAAACCTTGAACTTAAATTTCCCTCCAGAGAGAGATGGACAGACTTGAATTCCAATCATATATCCAAAAATGGATTTAGGAGTAGCCTCTGGAATTTACGCATCAGAACAAACCATTGCACGGTCGATAAGATTTCCAAATTACAACAACGTGTTCCAGACGGAAGTTCTAGCAATGGCCGAGACCTCGCGAGAACTATCACAGGAGACACTCCCAAGACGATACATCGACATCTACATAGACAGTCAAGCAGCTCTCAAAGCCATCACATCCACAATAATCAGATCAAAAACTGTGAAACATTACCACGACGAGCTCAAGTGCCTTAAAGCTAATCATAACATTACTCGTACATTCATTTTGGTCGCGGGACATAAGGGCATCCATGGGATTGAGAAGGCAGATTAGCTCACCAGAATGGCGACCTAGAACTTCAAAAGTCCAGCTGTACCGTGAAAAACTTTCGAATGAGAGATGGAGTGCACTCCAAGGATGCTCCGAAAAGAACTTTTCAAAAGGAAAACAAGCAAAATCATCACATTCAACAGAAGTCTCAAACGCATTCTCTCGGCCCACCTAACGAGAATGCGTTTGAGTACAACGGACCTATGCAGAGGATGTGATGACGTAGGCCCTGAGGAGAATACATTCCACCTCCTATACGAATGCTGATGCCTTAGTAGAAACAAAAAGTCAGCCGTCAGAGAACACTGAAAACCATCCTAAAATTCCTTCGGAACTCGGGTTGGTTCCCATACCTGGGAACACAATGGATTCTTTTCAGATCCGAGTGAGGTTGTACCACCCTTACAACCTAATCTATCCTAAGTCCACTAGAAATCCGTCAAACAGAAATGTTTAATCAAAACCTAAACGGTACTTTCAGTGTAGCTAGAAGCTTGCAATTTGGAGCGAAGGTAGGCCTTGAGTCACATACAAACGACAAACTGTGACTTCTTTACATATCCTCCTTTTTTCCCTTTAAAAGGGATAAAATTGAACAGTTTACCATGTGAAACAGTGCAAACATTTGGTCATTTTCAGAAACTTTTTGGACGTTCTCACGAAAACTATCGCCTCCAAGGAGCGGCAATTTGTGACTTGAAAAGGTAACGGGCATAATATTTTTTGTTGCAACGGTTAATATATATTTTCTATTAATTCTTATCAAACTTTTAAACTATTTACATAATAAATCAATGATGAATAAGTCCTGATAGTCCGGATAGTCCTGATAGTCCTGATAGTCCTGATATTCCTGATAGTCCGGATATTCCTGATATTCCTGATATTCCTGATAGTCCTGATACGGAAAGACCCAAAGATGCTGGTGATCTTATCAAATTGCTGCTGGAATATGCTCCCGATAAGCCTGAACCCAACGACAGTTGAGGCGATTGCACCAAAGATGGTATTCCCCTCAGTCCTGATACGGAAAGACCCAAAGTTCCAGGTGATCTTATCAAATTGCTGCTGGAATATGCGCCCGAACCCAATGACAATTGAGGCGATTGCACCAAAGATGGTATTCCCCTCAAAAGACCTTGTGACTGGATAACCTGTGGCACCGACCTTATCAAAGTTGGTGCCTGCAACAAGCTTTGTTGCTGAAGAAGTGGAACACTCTTAATCAAAGTTGGAGCCACAACCTGTTTGGTGAGTGGTGTACGTGAGACTATCGCATTGAATCCGTTCACATCATCCGCAGAATACTGAACAACTCGTGTCAAACCATCGGCATCAAGCAGTGAATAGGAGCCCTTAACAACATCTCCATCACGGGATTCGATTTGATTCTTGATGTCACCAGTGCTGGGATCCTTAACTTCATAGCTGAACGTATACTGTGGTCTCACGTCGACTGTTTCGATTTGTTTGCTTAAAATCGATGGTTGATAGATGCCAGCTCCTGGCAGGACGATAGCATGTGCAACAGCAACGCAAGCAAAAATGACAATGAACTGGAAGAATACAAAATGTTAATTGGTAAGTCGATAACAACTGACCATGTTGGCTTGCTTACAAGGTGGGCCATGTTGCTGAAGGTGTTGATGAAAATTGTTTGATACCAAAAGAACGTGGAATTTCCTTTTTATACAAAATTTCCACCATCAAGACCCAACCCAATCCCAAAAATTATGCGAAAATAATTAATTTGTTTACCGGTTCTATGCGAATCAAAGAGCAACGTTTGATACTCTCACGCACAAGCCGGGTAAACAGTTTTGCTACCGGTGGAGCACAAGTGCTTTTGATTGAGAGAGGTGTAGTAGTGCAGTAGTGTCATATGTTTTGATGGGAAATTGTAACAGTTCTCGGCTTTGGCTGATGTAATTCCAAAGAAAATTGTAATCACCGGTACAGTTGACTTGCGGCTAGCTGGTGCGTAAGAAATTGAACGTATGGAAAGCGAAACGGAAATGTGGGTCAATCTGTTATTTTACGAGCGTCAATAGAGGTAATCGATTGCGTAGTGATTTTGAAGCATAGAATGGTGATACCCTTGTTGACGAAGATGTCAACGAACTTGGGAACCTAAGAATTTGTGTAAATGTTAGTTAAAACCAATAAATGTAGGAATCTTGAGAGTTTAGTAAGTCCGATGTTTCGTGAGTTCTTTAGTTTTCAAAACAAAAGCTTTGCAATACTTATAGATGCGAGTTATATTGCGAAAAACAAGGAGAGGGAACATGCAGGCTTTGCTCAATCCTCTTATTAGATCAAGTTCGAGAATGCAGGACTAGATAGAATTCGGTTGGATGATTGAATTTGCTATGCCTTGTTTGGGTCCCTGAATACAGCGGGATTACCGAAACTTCTCCGATCCTGAACCCAAGTTAGATTTGCCCGTATCTTTGGTTAGGGTTTCTATCGATGGTTGGGTTTCTAGCATCTTTAAGAACTCCGTGGCATTCTTGCTGTCTCTCAACAAAAAAGACTGCACACAACTAATTGGCATTACGGGACATAACGTCTTTGCCAAAGGCGATGGCAACGTGTTAGGCTTAATTGACACCACTGACGACGGTGCGGAACAGTTCCTATGTGATTGCCCTGGCACTGAATCTCTTACTCGACTTTCTTGGAAAGACAATGAAAACACAGTTAAATGGTTGTATTCTGCGATCGTTAGACCTATTCTTAGATACGGAGGACTGGTCTGGTGGCAGCATGCCACCAAAAGTAGTAACTTCAGAGATATGACCAGTGCGATGAAAACAACAACAGGAGCGGGAATGGAAGCAATTCTTAACCTTCTGCCTTTAGATCTCCACATGCAGAAGGCCACAGGGAAGGGTGCTCTCTGAATTAGCCAGTCAAAACCCTGGAGACCGAAGCCATATGAACATGCCAAGGTACTATGCAACTATATTCGCGCTAATGTCAACTTGGACTACATTGTCCCATACTTGGACTTCGAGAGACCCTTCTCGTGGATCTTTTCAAGCAGAGAGGAGTGGTAGAATAACAAAGTATCTAAGGAGTTTAAATCCATCTACACCGATGGCTCATGGACACGGGCATAGAAGAGGGTCCTTTTCATAAGACTCAGAGATCACAGCAGCGTTTCCTAGGCGGAAGTTCAAGCAGTGACAAAATATCATGGGAGGATACTACGATTAACATTGACAGCTAGAAGGTTTTAAAAGCAATTGCTGCTACGCAGATAACATCGATAAGCTTGTAAAGTGTTGTCGAGAAGTGCTTAGGGTTCTTTGCACGTAGCCCAATGTAAAACTCTGCTGGGTCCCTGGTTACAGGTGTTGAATTAGCTAGAAATAGTTCAGCCCTAGACCGAGAGCAGACGGTAAGGGTATACCCTCTCTTTTGGAATCTCAGGGCCAAAATTGCACAAAAATCCCTAATGGAAGCAAAACGTAGGTGGAAATCATTAACCAAGGTTGTGGCCAGAATATGACCAGCAAGCTTCTACAAAAATGCAAAAAATCGCTGTCAATGCTGGTAGGAGTGCTAACCAGCCACAATATGCTAAGCTATCATACGAAGAAATTCTATCTGAAGGAAGACGACATATGCAGGAGATGCGGCAATGAGGACATTGCCCATTTTCTCTGTCGTTACTCAAAACTCTGTCAACTTAGAAATAGAAGATGTGGTTGTAATTTTAAAAGCCAAATTAAGTCGACTACATTGACTCGGCCACATCAAGCGAATGGACAATATTGCTCCAGCCAAGAAGATCTTTGAATGACAGTCTCCAGATTGGAGCTGATGAGCAAGATCGATCCGTTCTAAGGACCAAGCTACTGTAACTGCCTGATAAGAACACGTCATCGTTTTCTAGGTAAACACTACCTCGCCGGTTTCATCGCGCACTCCGGCATCACGGAGGACCTCTAAAGAAGAGGATATCACAGTAGGCCCACTTGCGGTTGCAGTGATAAGGGACTAAGGACCACCTCAAATTCTAATCTAATCTAATCTAAGGACCAAGCTATAGCGGATGCTAGAGCTAGCTTGGTCCGGTGAACTGAAAACAGGGTGCACGCGATCCAAAAGGATGGTAATTTTCAGTGTCTCACGCAGATACCCCTCGCGGAGAGGGAGTTTGCTAAGGAAGTAAGTAAGACAGACAGAAATTGTGTCCTAAAATATAGCTACAGGAGGCTTAGCGTCATAAAATTGATCTCAGATTTTAAGTTAGGCTTCAGCCTTACGATTATCAGTTGCTCATGAAATATAATTATGTAATTCTTGAAATTATAAGCAAACAAACATACAGCCTGTGGATAATTCTATACGTCATCTGTACACAGAAGCTGATTTTCTTAATTTAATTTTAATTTGTTGTATGTATTTGCGATATGACACGCTCATAGCCAATCAACTTGAGTGTGATGGCATACAATTATGAATTAAATTATGCGCACGATATCCTTGTTTTATTTATTTATTCCGCACGAGGATAATACTCATTATTTCAGTCACAATCGGAACAATCGATAAAAGTATGTCGCATTCGTATGTGATGAAAGTATTTAAAATATTTTAATGCTTAATGATATTTATTTCCATTATTGACAAAAGGATTTAAAAAAAAAAAACGCTTAATAATTATGTAAGTTCGTTTGGTGTGTAGCACAACAGCCTTTTGTAGATTAAAATATCATCACTTGTCGTTAAAATTAACAGAAAATTACATTAAACGGTTGAAAAATTAAACTTTTCTCTAGTATTTTAGTCGGCTTTAGGTATGGTTATGTTAATGTTCTTACATCAAAATAGAATGTTTTCCATCGAATAGATTACGAAGTTTACCCGCTAGAAATAGCCTCTGATAATTGGTATCTTTAAAATGATGGAAATATTCGCCAACATCTTGTCGTTGGTAAATTCATTCCGCCCCGGCATCTTCATCTGGGTATCCCTTGGGCTATTTTTGTAGAAATAGTTCGCGGAAGAGTGGTGATTGTGACGTGGTTTCTTCTTTACAAATCCGCTAATACATACAACTTGGGTTGAGGGGGAATATTAAAACTTCCCCTTTGTTTTTGTGGGCAATTCTTGGAATATATATTCCCTGTGGCGAGGGATTAAATAAGTTATAATGAAACCTACAGTTAGGTTATCAACTGGAATTACTATCTTAGCAAATAGTTATAATAATAATAATAATTCTAAAATATTATTTTAATTAGTATTAAGCCGGTTAGATTGGACAGGGTTATGAATTTCAGCTGTCATAGAACTATAGCCATCAGTGTGGGCTTATGTTATTCTTAGAGAAACCATGTTTAAAGGTGGTCTTTACGACCAACTTTTATCGAATCTTTGGAAGAAAAATCGAATAGATGGGGCAATATTTGATGGGAAAGTACGTTTTTAGAATCGGTATCCTCTTCAACGATTTTTAAAGAAGCTGTAGGGACGAGCATATGTCCTGCTCTATCAATGCTGAGAAGGAAAGGCGTCGAAAAGTACTTTTAAAAACATCTCAGCTAGGATATTTGAAGCCGGTTCTACACTCTGGTTAACACTGATGTGATCATCTTTGGGTGAATGAATGCCTTATAGACTTAAGCCATATCAGAAGGGGTAAAGTATGTTTGGCATCGTTTAAGGAAACCTAGATATTTTGCAGCATTTTTGACGTATTCGACTAAGTGGTTGTTCTAATGAAGATTTTCTTCAACACACATATCGAGCGACACATGGCGCAAGAGCTCAAAGAGAGCCAGGGCCTAGCTTTTTACAACCATTTGTGTTGGCCGTGTTATATTTTTCACATGAATGGAAGAGACGTTTCGTTTTATTCCCGTCTCCGAACGGCCGATTGAGAAGCTCTTGTGATGCCTGCATGTGACAGGTCGTGCTGCGAAAAAACGTTTGATGGTTTTGAGGCGAACCTGCGTCCTCTCCAACAAATTAACCTTTAAACCACGGCGACCACAGGTAGCATTTTTGGATAATGGTTCGACATACGGATTTCAATTAAGTGACAGAAGACAACAAGCATTAAATTCAACTCCATTTGTGGTACCCCCTTTGCATCATGCTGCTGAGGTCAGATTAAATGAATTATCATTCATATTCAGACTTAAAGCCGTCCAAAACAGCTCGAATGTCAGTTTTTAATCCATTGAAGAGGAGGTATATCGATGGCAAAAGTAAGGCTTTTCGACAAAAGACCTTGATGCCAAGCTCTGTCAGATGCATATCAAGCACAACAATCTTACTCTCACCAGCATGATGCAGAGATTCATTCCTCTTCTTGGTGAAATATGCCATCATATAGACTTGCCAGGGTGGACGAACACATTTTCAGAACAAAGGGTGAGATATCACCAAAGCATTTGTGAATTGTGAGACTTCTCAATAGTTCTGTACGCTCTCCATTACAGACGGTGATAGAGCACAATCTAGAAGCGTTGAGTTTGCTGTAAATAGTGCATCGACCAGATTGGTCTTTTCTGAGGAGCGGATACCTGGAATATCGTTATAAATAGGCTTTGAGTGTGGTGCGAAATGGCCTAAAACATTCACAAAGTTCGATGGACATGGTCTTATATCCAGGGATGGGCCTCTGTAGTCGCTGCGAGACATAGGATAAAAATATGCCTATTTTTACATATTTTTCTTTATGTATTCATAGTCTAAGGACGACTCAAAGCGTTTTAACTTTGCCTTGCGAAACTTTCAACAAGACAAGACCACAATTGGCAACAAAACTTATTCAAAATCTAGTTCCTCGCAATCGGAAAGGACTTTCAGGACTTCCATGCTAGTGGACTTTTTGGCACAAATTGTTTTCATCGCACCGATTACTCTAACAAGCACAGACCCTAATCGGTCTTAAGTTTAAAAAACATCTTATGCTGGTGGGCGATTGAAAATGAGTGCTATAAAATCATCCTGCCTTTAAAACAAAATAAAGTTCTCATTAGTTCGAGTACTCAAGACTACTTTTCTTATACAACTGTTCACTACTGTAGGTCCTTGCCAATTAAATTGAAAATTCCTAACTACACTTCACCTAATAAAAGCCAACCCATCCTTCCTTTTTCAGAAAATTTACGAATTGAAGTCAAGAGATCTAAGTTATTATAAATTTTGAAAAAAAAAAAAAAAAAAATTGTATCGCGCAATTACGCGAAATTGAATTCCTCGTAAGTATACCTATATCCTTCGCTATCCATTCGGTACACACAAAAACCCCATTGTGCATCAATCAATTGCGGATATATCCTGATTTTGATAACTCAATGCTTTTACGGAAATCAACTACGATTTTGAAAACACGATGTCTATCCAACCAATTGGATACGGAAACGTGCCAACACTCTCATACGAGGTGGCTGACAGTTCATGGTTGGAAAATACACTATGGTACGATTCGATCTATCTATATACAATAATGACGATGATTATAACGATGCTGATGTCGATGATTATGAGGGGAGATCTGTAAGTGGAAAATAATTGGGCAGAAAATATTGAATTTGATATGCGATTGCCATCAATTGCACTCGGTTGAGTCGAGTAAAATAAAAAAGAAATCTAGATTGATTTGTTGAGATTTAATTTAGAGAAATATTGAAGGTATTCGCTTGGTATTTATTGAGCTATGCACCCTGATAAGAAAGCATTTACTCATGCAAGAAAAACGGGAAGTTCAATTGAAAGGAGTGTTCCATTACATACTTGCACTGATGCATTGAAAATTATTTCACTTCAAAGTAAGGACTTCTAATCCCATTCCACTTTCTCTGTGACTGCCCGGCGTTAGAGATAGCCAGGCATTGCACACTTGGCAAACACTTTTTTGAGAAATTATCGGAGATTTCTGACATAAAATTATGCAACATCAGTAACTTTCTGAATTCCACAGGATGGATTTGAAAACTACACTCTTAGCCACACCCATCAACATTCGGGTCACGTGAGTTGTGGTACCAAAACAGTGCATTCGCGCTACTGGTGTTTCTGGTAGGACTTTACCAGATTCAAACACTTCTACCTATCAAAGAACCTCTAAGCTATCGAATTCATACTTCAGCTGACATTAACTTGTTTAAACCAGAGTCCAAGATGGATCAGTGCGTCAACTGATGAGACAAGCTTTCATGAATCTGATTCCAATTGTGAGAGTAAGCTTAAGTTTGGTCTTCCTACTCGTATGACGAGTATGGAAATGTCAAATCGATTTCCATGTCCTTGCCATCTTAGGAACGAGTGTCCTCGAACAAACCTTCCTTTCAAAGTTGAAATCGTTGTATGCTTCGTCGTCATAGAACACAAAGATGTTGAAATAGTACTTAGCCGAAGTTCTGTGTGTCATTTTCAGAAAAAAACAATGGAGCCACATCCTTTCTTTCTCGTTCGAAGGACCAGATGATTTTTCACTTTTTTTCTACTAAAGACGCTCGCAGACATTTCTTATTTCACTGTTCACCATCACTATAGTTGTGGTGAACGGTAGAAAACGTATCACTTATCAGCTGGGCTTCTTGAAAGGGGACAAGACCATCTCAGACTACATAGTTATAGTGAAGCCCCCATCGTGAAGAGTGTTCGTAGTGCCTTTTACATTAAAAGAGGTCTTGTGAAATTTAAATTTAAAACTGTATAGGCAACAGCAAGTATGTAGGTAGTAAGGGTACCTGTACCTGGAGTCAATGAAGAATAGTTGCCCTCGTATAATTAAAACTTTCTTTTAACTAGCAGCCTGGCGCAAGAACCAATGATAAAATGTTATTAAAGGATCGAATAGTAGTCACCATGCCAAGCAAAACTTTCAACATATTCTAAGTCTTCGATTGGAACTGACAGTCAACTCTATTTCAAGTACATCACCTTTGACCAGCATGTCTAAGCAGAAAATCAATTTTAAAATCAAAACTCAAAGTCCTCGTTTTCGTTTTCATTCTCCTTTCCAACGGTATATATGACAAAAAAGATTCAAGCAATTGAGAATTGCGCACACATAAAGTTGATAGCCCTCGTTTCAAGTATCACGTCTGTCTGCCATTTTCAGAACAGATAGACAGTTTGAGCATGCCTTTTTCCTCACCCTCACCCGCACCTATCATACATTAACTGCACTTATCCTTCATGTCCTTGTGGAGTTGCTTTTAAAATTCATTAAGAACAGGCACTCAATTACAAGTACGTGCACTCAACTAGCTCCTCGTCCTTACAGCCATAGAGAGTAAAATTCTGTCTCTCTCTCTCTTCCCCAAACAAATGACATCGAACCAAAAAGTGCAAACAAAACACAAGGATCAGCAGAAGAGGGTCATTCACTGAGCAAACAAAAGGACGACTTCCACACACATTTGACTTTTTAATTGGAAAATCGTTTCCATCCGTCTAATTGAAAGGATATTTTAATTCAAATTGAAAACATGGAGACAATCCTTCGCTTCTCTATTTATTTTTTTTTTCCACATCCAACTTCTGTTTCTTTTGTCCCCTTTGCAGAGGACTGCACTTATTGGAATTGACACCAGAAAATCGAGAAAGTAGATCCTTTTTTTGAAAATTGCACCCAGTTTGACCGGAGTTGAACTATCTAAATTTTGGTCAATTTAATGACGGCAGTAGAAAGTTGGGAAATAAAATTTTAGGTTACCACCGTCCCCCATCCACCCGTCCAACGTTACATCCGATCAATTTTGGTTTTCTCAATTTTGGGGTCTCCTTGTTGGTGGGGGGTGTTGTCCCATGAAGAAATTCTTTTCCTTGCTGACGCTGGTGTCCTGTGTTCGGACAGAAGATTTGAATAAGTTGAACTCAAAAAATAATTGGAAAAGTTTTTTTTTCTGAAAAGGCAACGAAGGGACATGGGGTTTATTTGGAAGTTGGTACTTGGATTGGTACTCTATTGTGTATTCAGTGATAAAAGAAGGACATTCGATGGTGCCTCCCACATGTCAAACAGATAGATATGGCGATGCTGACGAGTTCTTTGAGGAAGAGGTTGTTGGCATAGTTTCCACTTGGTTCCACAGATTTATACGTACAAAGGACCAAGAACGTTGACCCTTCGGAGAAATAGAGAAAATTCGTCGAATGTGGTAGAATTCCATTTAAGTTCATAATGGACGATAAAGTTATTGAAGTTCTGTCGGGTACACGAGGAAATAATGACAAAGTGTGCGGTATGGCAGATAAAACGTACAAAAATGAAGCTGAAGGCGGTTCAATTTAGGAATCCAGAGTCTTTCACTGAATTTGTCACCAAATTACTTACTAACTTTCTTTTCAGGTGGTATTCGACTTCGAGTTCGGACCTCTTTACTTTACTGTTGGTATTCTCCCTTTTACCGACCTATATACTTCTATGCCTCGATTACAAGGCTTTCCAGTGGTCGCCCACACTCGCCTTTAAAGTGTTGCTGCATGTGGTTTCCAGCATCATCTCCACGATTGTTTCGGACGTCAAAGAGGTCGCATGATCGCAATGTGATTGGTCTGGGTGGATGTTCTTTTCCTGTCAGATGAAATCCAATTGACCGTTGATCAGGTGGTTGGCATTGTAGAAGTCCATAAACCGTTCGACATTGTCGTCTCTTACTTCGAAAGCTTGAACGTATTTAAGCGCGGTGTTATCAGTTCCACACGATGTCACCGTTGAAAGCAATTTTTTCACCCTAGAGCTGACTGAAACGTTTGTTGATTGAGGCCCAGATCCGCTCCGGACTGTAGCGCTTCCTTAAGCAAGTAAGTCTGAAATCTGAGGGTCAATATACTGTTTCTTAGGTGGTACTACAGTTCGGGGTGAACCTGGGCCTCAACCAACAAGCGCAATATTCTGTCACTGTGAGGTTTAATACGACGCTGCTTCTTGCTGTTGGAGTAAGCATTGGTCCCTTGCCAAACCTACCAGTACTTCCGGCTGTTTTTCAAGGGTAGAATAAGATAGTGCTGCCCGGGGGCCAGAGACCAGCCAACAAATTTCGAAGAAACTGGTGCTCTGAGGAACTTCCTGCCGAGAGTCAAGGAAGGTACTTACGTTGCAGAATTGTAGCATTGTCCTTCCTTGATACCCAAAAGGTCGTCACTAAAGTATCAGTCCAATCCATGCCTTGTTGTTACTATGTTCATATGGTGCAGGAGAATGAAATTTGAAAAACACTGCACCCGATTCCAATTCCAGCTCCTGTTCCAGCATCCATTTTGGATCCGTCTATGTAGACGGCAAACTTTTCGTCGGAGCAGACCAGACTCTCGTCGCAGTGCTCTCTACTTGGTATTTAAAAATCTTCTATCGCAGCCTCAAATAGGGATGATATAGTCGGTTTCTGTTCGCTCCTCTGTGGTGGGCCATCGTTTTCAGAGTAGAGACGCGATCGTAGGTATTTTTTGTCCTCAGACTCCCTTCCATGCTGCAGAACGTTTCTACTGGGATCAGATATAGCATTAGATTGGAACCACACACTTGTAAAATGAAATTTCAACTGAAGCACATTCGTTAACAAAGTATCCCCTCATTATGTGAAGCAGATTGCAAGCCGACATTCAACTGACACTTATCCTGTCGAAGCAAACAAAGCGAGTGACTTCAAAAAATCTGTCAAATGAAACACCTTCACTGCTAAGGACTTTTCGCTTTTCGTTCTTTCCGTGATGAACCTTACTTTCTTAAGGGTGGGATTAGACCCTTAATTTGTAAGTCTTAAACAACTGAATGCTTGGAAGGTACAGATATATGGAGCGACATCTCGTAGGAATTAAAGCTTCGCTTCTTGTTATCATTCACGTGTTAATTTTCGTGCTAATTAAAGGGACCTACAGTTTTTATTTTGCCAAATCCGAACGGTGGATTGAGAACCTTTCTCGAGTTAAACTTTCCTTTCGGAGGTTTGTCACTTTTTGGTTGTTTACTGACTCGAACCTGTCAAAGTCTGCTAAGTCATTCAATGCACTATTGACTGAGTTACTACTTGATGCATATTAATAATATGCCCTCAAAATCGAAGAACAATTTCGAAGATGAATACCATTTTGCAGAGCCATGTCTTTAAGTTATCAAACAGCACTAGTATGTAAGTGCTTACAACCGTCTTTTCATGCAGCCTTCAGTGAGCTTGCGCTTTTTGATTTTCAAACAACTCCTACGGTGACAAAGTTTGATATGTCATGGAGGAGTATCAAAACAAATTTAAAATCTGCGTCATGTCATGCTGGTTAATTCCAACGATACAGTCACAGTTAACTCAGTTCACTAACTTGCAATAAATGCTAACAAATTTCGCCACCATAACTCTTTTCATAAGCAAATTTTATGAACCATGCAATCGTGTTCTACGAAAAACACACACACGACCGGATATGTTTCGCGTGTTAACTCCTGCTGTTAACTCATTATACCCAACAATTTCCGTACCTTGTTGCTCTTTTATAAGCATCACCTCGAAAATCAGCAACCTTACCCAAACCCGTCCAAATAATATGTAAATCTACTTCACTTCAGTCATAACTTCATCTCTTCACCCTCAGTCACGGAAAGGTTGCTTGTTGATTACATTCCAAGCTATTTCAATAAATTCTCCTCACACTCTCAGGATACAAATCTTAAGGTAACTCGTGCGGGTCTCCAAAGAGTTAATATACCGTTTCCAACACAACCATTTCAAACTTTTTAATCTGCATGACGGTTTTAACATAACCCAACAGCGCGTCTCTGTGCACTACCACCACAAACAAAAAAAAAAAAAAAACAGAGTCATTCACTCTTCCAGTGAATAGCTTGGCGCTGATTTGTTATTCAAGGCTAGAGTATTAAAATTTTATAGAACTCAGCTAAGGGTGAGATGTCGTGCTGCTTTCATTGAGCAATTCAAATGCTATAAAGTTATCAGAAGCAGCTCATCCAGAGCGTTTGTTGGCACAAAGGATGCGCGACATGTTCGGTCTTTGTTGCTTTCTTCGAGACATTAACTCGGTTATCTTATGGCGTGGAAGGAATCCATCAACTAATGTTGTTAATGAAAGGAAAATATTTTTTTTATCCTTAAACGTTCGTTCACCTGTCTTGTTTGTGTGGTTTCTAAAAATAAAATAAAAAATTCTCTGAAACAAAAAATCATCCCTTTTCTGTTGGCTAGTCTGGGGAAATCAATTAAAGGATGATATGTCATGAGGTGATAAATTCAAAGAAAGGCCGTTGGTGGTATATAAGTTTATCCCTGCTTTAAGGACATAATAAACTCTCCTTTGGCTTTTGAAAGTGTATTAGGATGAAAGATCCTGTGTGACCTTGAGTGGGTAACAGTTGGATTACTGGTTTTTATGAGTTGTACATAAAAACGAACAACACATACAGATGTACCCACATATTCGAATATAGAAAAGATTTATTGCCCAAAAGGGACAGATGAGAGAGGGAATACCGCTAAAAAAAAAAAAATGGTTTCAGAAAAAAAATAATGGATGTGTACACGTGTATCTGAGAAATGTGTTGTCGCCTTAGAATTATAAGTTTGATAATGATCCTATTTATAGAAGGTTTCCTTTTGGTCTTTCCTGTGGAATAGGAAACACGTCTTTTTGTTGCATAGTTTTCAACACGAGCGATGAAAGGATCCTTGAAATGCTGGTTTTTTTTTTTTTTTAGCAAATTGATGTGAATTTTCTTTTATTAAGAAAGACACCGATGAGCCTATATCAACATTTCTTATGTCACAGTTCAAGTGTTTCCACGGAATCTTCGAAAGGTATTTCTTCCTATCGAATTCGGATGTCACATCCGATCCTACCCATCCTCATGGAGGAATCTCAAGTAGAAGAAGAAAGCAACTCTTATCTAATTTTTGTAAGTGCAACATTTCTGTAGAGAATATTTTTTTTTGTGGTAAACATAAAATTAGAACACAGACGTGAAGGATATAATTTTCATGCGTTATCCTTGTGTAATATAATTAAATTATCTTGTGACTCTTACTGCAGCACGTAGTCGTGGTGCATATTAACGATGTGTTAGGTTATATCTGAAAAAGTCACAAAAGGCAGATGTGACACAAAGTTTAAAGTAACCTGTTTCGTATTACAAAATTGTACCGTCATGTACGTACCTTTAAATAGGACAATCCCCTCCTCATCCTAAACTGCATAAGGTGATTTAATTTCCTTGCAGATTGGGTAAAAAGATTAAACTGTATAGGTAGGTAAGGCTAGGCTTAGTTTGAGGATTGAGACGTATCCATAACCGTGTACTCACAAAATTTTCTCCAAATTTCATCAGGATCACTCGGTTGAGTACATATTTTTTGAAACTTTTAATTACTTTTTTCTGCGAAAGTAGGCGATGCATTTGCATTCATTTGATCTCAATGCAAACAATGTCATCTGTATGAACATATACAGAAGCCTTGTTTTGCGGTAATCAAATAAAAAACAACCTGTTAAAAATTCGAACTAAACTCTCTTAAGTAAAGCTAAACAAAAATAAAATAAAAATAAAAAATAAAAAAGAGTCAACTGATAAGCTGGTAAGCCTTTCGGGAAAAGTGGTGTACTCGTTTGAGTACAGTGGGCGAATGCACTCAATTATTTTATTTTATTTTTTTAATTTTTTAGATTCATGGAATTTAAGTCAATAAACTGTCGCAATTTTTATGGCAAATGGTATCTAGGTTTATCCATGGCTTTGGATGATTTGCCTGTTGATGGAAATCAAGTGGACATAGTTATTGTTCCACCAGATGTGGACATCCAAACTGATGAAGAGGATATAGATGTAGAAAATTTACAAGATTCAAGGCTTCCGGCTGATGTTCTTGGATCAATTGAAGTAGATTTGAACGACGGTTTTGACAGTGAAGACTATGTTCCTCTTGCTGAGTTAAATGTTAGTTCGTCAAACCACCAGCTTCAAAGTGTTGTACCAAATTGGTCAAACAATGTTTCGTCTACGCCGGAATTATGTGTAACACAACACTTTTTGAAGAATTTGGTCAACGTAGAAGAAAAATTAGAAGGACCGGTTCAAATATTTGAACAATTCTTTGACAACGATGTTACAAGTCTAATCGTGGAACAAACCCTTCTCTACGCTTGTGACCAAAACTTTTAAAATTTAAAAAAATTTATTGGCATAATGCTTTTTACTGGCTATCACTCCTTACCACAGGAATCTATGTATTGGTGCCTGGACGAAGATACCCGTGTTCCACTGGTGGCGAATGCAATGTCCCGAAATCGCTTCAAAGAAATCAAGCATTTTCTACATCTGGCAAGCAATAGCACTATAGACAAAAGCGACAAGATGGCCAAGGTTAGACCGTTGATAAATTTGCTATGCAAAAAATATCAACAGTGGGGATTCTTCCACGAAATGCTATCGATTGACGAAGCGATGGTAAAGTATTTTGGTCATCACTCGGCCAAGCAGTTCATCCGTGGAAAACCAGTTCGATTTGGCTTCAAGGACTGGATGCTGTGTAGTAGTGATGGATACTGTTACAACTTCGATACATATTGCGGTGCTAAAAATCTAAAGAATTTAAATAAGACTATACCACTTGGATCACGTGTTATTCTTGGCCTACTGGAAGTTGTTGATAAGCCAAGTGACCACATCGTTTTCTTTGATAACTATTTCACGAGCCACGATCTAATGGTTATCCTTCGCAACAAAGGATTTCGTGCATAACAGAATAAAAAAATGTCCTTTGGAATCATTGCAAAGCGTGAGCAAAAACCAACGTGGCTACTCTCATCATCAATACGATCAAAATAATGGCATATTGATAGTTCGTTGGAAAGACAATGCGGTGGTTACAATCGCGACAAACTACGACAAGCTTGAGCCTTGTGGAAAAGTTAAAAGGTGGTCACAATTAGAGAAGCGAAAAGTAGATGTGTGGGATTTTACCACTTTTATTTGAAACTTAATAACTATTAACAAACAATACTTAAACTATTACGAACTATGTCTCGATCGGCAGCAGGAACTTGAGTGGTTAAATCGCACAATTGGTGATCCCGACGTGATTTTGTCCACTGCCTGCATCATGGAATGTCGATTTGGAGGAATAGGATATGCATGTGCGGGAATCTCCTTTCCGTAGTTCATTGGCGTAGTTCGCGTCATGCTTTCGATCCAAATCCATTAGGCTGGAACCCCCTTTCGAGCCGGAACTGGAAGATTTTGTCGAATTGGAAGATGGCGGACAGCCAAAGGAAGACGGCGTTGATGCTGACGATGAGTGTGGCGGCAGCGGCGGTGGCGGATGCTGATAGCTGGGCGACAAAATTTTGCTGATAGTTGTTTTGATGCTGATAGCCAGCACCGTAGTAGAAAGCGGCGTATGTGTCACTGGTGGCAGTGCTGTTGGTGTATAGGCCGCCTGCTGATGATGCATTGCGGCATGTGGTGGGAGTGGATGCTGCGTCGACGTGGATGGCGGATACATGTTCCAATTAGGTGACGGTGGTGGTGGTGTGGGCGGTGGCGTCTGCTGCGGATATATACTGTACGGAGAGTAAGGCTGATGATGATAGCTGTAGTTGTAGCTCATGTTATTGTACGCATCGTACGGCGAGTAGGTCGGCGGTGGTGGTGGATACATTTGATAATTGTTCGGATACTGCGAATACTGGTAATCGGGTGGTGGCTTTGGCTTAACAAACCCTTCCTCTAATGGCGGAGGCCCTAAGTTGGTTATTGGTGTCAATGGGGTGAGCTTGCTACTTTCGGTCAAGTTGTTCACTTTCGTCGTAGAATCTGGATTCTCTTCACTACCTCCCCGACTCTTCACATCACCGCGGACATCTTGGGGCCGAGTAAGGTGATTGCCAACTAGTGGAAGATGATTATTGTAGTTTCCATACCCATCGTGGTGTTGCACAGCTGTCGGTGCAGGTGGCAAAGGTGCTTGATGATGATGACTGTTCGGTGTGGTGGGTGTCATTGGCGGATTTGGTGGCGCTGTCAAGTTAGTTGCCACAGATGTACTTTAGCCAAGCCTTTTGTCGCTTATAACAAAAGCATAGGAGGAGTCGATCTTCATGATCAATTTGTGAATACCTATCGTATCCAAATAAAGGGAAAGAAGTGGTGGTGGCCGCTATTTACTCATATGATAAACTCTATGGCAGTAAACGCTTGGCGTCTTCATTGTTTGCATACGAGTGAAAGCGGTGATCTTCTGTCTTTCATTAGATCCATAACAAGGACTTATCTACGATCGCTTCCTCCGAAAAAAGTTCCAAGAAGTGTTGTACTCGGCGAGGGAGGACATTTTCCCAAATGGGTTCCAAATCAGCTACGCTGCAAGATATGCCATAACCGAGTTCGTTGGATATGTGAGAAGTGTGGCACAACTCTATGTGTGCAATAAATGAACTACTAAAATAATATCTTCCATTTATTTTCATTTTTAATATGCTTGGCAGGTAATGGGTTAAGATCGAAAAATTCGATAAAAACTTGATTGAAAATCTCGGGTTCAATTATGGCCACAATGTCAAAGAGTCAAGATGCTGTCAAGACTAATTTGGAATCAAATCCGAAATCGTATGGCAATGCCTTACCAAACCCAATAAGTCGAGCTTAAGGAACAAAGTTGCATTGTTGCATAGGAAAAGAAAGTGCTGTACCACTCTAGAACCAAACTCATTAACAAACTCCAGGTCGTATTGTTGATTCGATTTCTTTAGAGCTATTTTAGCGATCACTATACACTGTATTAGAGTACAATCAAAATCAATCAGTTTGTTTCGAATTCTTCAATAGTTCTCAAACTTGTGATATAATTCCTAGTCAATCACTGTGTGAAGTTATAATCATTTTAAGTTACACAGAAACTTAAAAGCTCGGAAGAGTTAAATGCAATCACCCACTTTTTTTTTTTTTTTTTTCGTCGGTAGAGGTTGGTGGAAATCTTCATAGATACTGTGGGCCCGTGCTCATCAGCATGCGAGATTTTTACTCACTAAAACCACCTCCCTTGCACTGTTCAATTAAAATAGATGAAATCGATTGTTGTTTGAAAATGAAAATTAGAATAACCTCAAATACTGTCCGTAGGGGGAGATTCCTCGCCTACCGTCCGTAGGGAGTGCCTAAACCGAATGAGTTCGAACTCAACCTAACACCTATCTTCTTAATAGAACGCACCTAAACCTAAAGCTTACCTATCGTATCGGGCTAAACTCAACCTACGACCTATTTTCTATATCTAACGCAAAGCTTATCAGTATCCGGATACTGAACTCACCTACCGTCCGTAGGGAGTATTCCCACCCTCCCTCCCAGTATCACCGGATACTGCTCACCTACTGTCCGTAGGGAGAAATTCCTCGCCTACCGTCCGTAGGGAGTGCCTAAACCGAATGAGTTCGAACTCAACCTAACACCTATCTTCTTAATAGAACGCACCTAAACCTAAAGCCTACCTTTCGTATCGGGCTAAACTTAACCTACGACCTATTTTCTATATCTAACGCAAAGCTAATCAGTATCCGGATACTGAACTCACCTACCGTCCGCATTGAGTATTCCCACCCTCCCTCCCAGTATCACCGGATACTGCTCACCTACTGTCCGTAGGGAGAAATTCCTCGCCAACCGTCCGTAGGGAGTGCCTAAACCGAATGAGTTCGAACTCAACCTAACACCTATCTTCTTTATAGAACGAACCTAAACCTAAGGCCTACCTATCGTATCGGGCTAAACTTAACCTACGACCTTTTTTCTATATCTAACGCAAAGCTAATCAGTATCCGGATACTGAACTCACCTACCGTCCGTAGGGAGTATTCCCACCCTCCCTCCCAGTATCACCGGATACTGCTCACCTACTGTCCGTAGGGAGAAATTCCTCGCCTACCGTCCGTAGGGAGTGCCTAAACCGAATGAGTTCGAACTCAACCTAACACCTATCTTCTTAATAGAACGCACCTAAACCTAAAGCCTACCTTTCGTATCGGGCTAAACTTAACCTACGACCTATTTTCTATATCTAACGCAAAGCTAATCAGTATCTGGATACTGAACTCACCTACCGTCCGTAGGGAGTATTCCCACCCTCCCTCCCAGTATCACCGGATACTGCTCACCTACTGTCCGTAGGGAGTGCCTAAACCGAATGAGTTCGAACTCAACCTAACACCTATCTTCTTAATAGAACGCACCTAAACCTAAAGCCTACCTATCGTATCGGGCTAAACTTAACCTACGACCTATTGTCTATATCTAACGCAAAGCTAATCAGTATCCGGATACTGAACTCACCTACCGTCCGTAGGGAGTATTCCCACCCTCCCTCCCAGTATCACCGGATACTGCTCACCTACTGTCCGTAGGGAGAAATTCCTCGCCTACCGTCCGTAGGGAGTGCCTAAACCGAATGAGTTCGAACTCAACCTAACACCTATCTTCTTAATAGAACGCACCTAAACCTAAAGCCTACCTATCGTATCGGGCTAAACTTAACCTACGACCTATTGTCTATATCTAACGCAAAGCTAATCAGTATCCGGATACTGAACTCACCTACCGTCCGTAGGGAGTATTCCCACCCTCCCTCCCAGTATCACCGGATACTGCTCACCGACTGTCCGTAGGGAGAAATTCCTCGCCTACCGTCCGTAGGGAGTGCCTAAACCGAATGAGTTCGAACTCAACCTAACACCTATCTTCTTAATAGAACGCACCTAAACCTAAAGCCTACCTATCGTATCGGGCTAAACTTAACCTACGACCTATTGTCTATATCTAACGCAAAGCTAATCAGTATCCGGATACTGAACTCACCTACCGTCCGTAGGGAGTATTCCCACCCTCCCTCCCAGTATCACCGGATACTGCTCACCTACTGTCCGTAGGGAGAAATTCCTCGCCTACCGTCCGTAGGGAGTGCCTAAACCGAATGAGTTCGAACTCAACCTAACACCTATCTTCTTAATAGAACGCACCTAAACCTAAAGCCTACCTATCGTATCGGGCTAAACTTAACCTACGACCTATTGTCTATATCTAACGCAAAGCTAATCAGTATCCGGATACTGAACTCACCTACCGTCCGTAGGGAGTATTCCCACCCTCCCTCCCAGTATCACCGGATACTGCTCACCGACTGTCCGTAGGGAGAAATTCCTCGCCTACCGTCCGTAGGGAGTGCCTAAACCGAATGAGTTCGAACTCAACCTAACACCTATCTTCTTAATAGAACGCACCTAAACCTAAAGCCTACCTTTCGTATCGGGCTAAACTTAACCTACGACCTATTTTCTATATCTAACGCAAAGCTAATCAGTATCCGGATACTGAACTCACCTACCGTCCGTAGGGAGTATTCCCACCCTCCCTCCCAGTATCACCGGATACTGCCCACCGACTGTCCGTAGGGAGAAATTCCTCGCCTACCGTCCGTAGGGAGTGCCTAAACCGAATGAGTTCGAACTCAACCTAACACCTATCTTCTTAATAGAACGCACCTTAACCTAAAGCCTACCTATCGTATCGGGCTAAACTTAACCTACGACCTATTGTCTATATCTAACGCAAAGCTAATCAGTATCCGGATACTGAACTCACCTACCGTCCGTAGGGAGTATTCCCACCCTCCCTCCCAGTATCACCGGATACTGCTCACCTACTGTCCGTAGGGAGAAATTCCTCGCCTACCGTCCGTAGGGAGTGCCTAAACCGAATGAGTTCGAACTCAACCTAACACCTATCTTCTTAAAAGAACGCACCTAAACCTAAAGCCTACCTTTCGTATCGGGCTAAACTTAACCTACGACCTATTTTCTATATCTAACGCAAAGCTAATCAGTATCCGGATACTGAACTCACCTACCGTCCGTAGGGAGTATTCCCACCCTCCCTCCCAGTATCACCGGATACTGCTCACCTACTGTCCGTAGGGAGAAATTCCTCGCCTACCTTCCGTAGGGAGTGCCTAAACCGAATGAGTTCGAACTCAACCTAACACCTATCTTCTTAATAGAACGCACCTAAACCTAAAGCCTACCTATCGTATCGGGCTAAACTTAAACTACGACCTTTTTTCTATATCTAACGCAAAGCTTATCAGTATCCGGATACTGAACTCACCTACCGTCCGTAGGGAGTATTCCCACCCTCCCTCCCAGTATCACCGGATACTGCTCACCTACTGTCCGTAGGGAGAAATTCCTCGCCTACCGTCCGTAGGGAGTGCCTAAACCGAATGAGTTCGAACTCAACCTAACACCTATCTTCTTAATAGAACGCACCTAAACCTAAAGCCTACCTTTCGTATCGGGCTAAACTTAACCTACGACCTATTTTCTATATCTAACGCAAAGCTAATCAGTATCTGGATACTGAACTCACCTACCGTCCGTAGGGAGTATTCCCACCCTCCCTCCCAGTATCACCGGATACTGCTCACCTACTGTCCGTAGGGAGTGCCTAAACCGAATGAGTTCGAACTCAACCTAACACCTATCTTCTTAATAGAACGCACCTAAACCTAAAGCCTACCTATCGTATCGGGCTAAACTTAACCTACGACCTATTGTCTATATCTAACGCAAAGCTAATCAGTATCCGGATACTGAACTCACCTACCGTCCGTAGGGAGTATTCCCACCCTCCCTCCCAGTATCACCGGATACTGCTCACCGACTGTCCGTAGGGAGAAATTCCTCGCCTACCGTCCGTAGGGAGTGCCTAAACCGAATGAGTTCGAACTCAACCTAACACCTATCTTCTTAATAGAACGCACCTAAACCTAAAGCCTACCTTTCGTATCGGGCTAAACTTAACCTACGACCTATTTTCTATATCTAACGCAAAGCTAATCAGTATCCGGATACTGAACTCACCTACCGTCCGTAGGGAGTATTCCCACCCTCCCTCCCAGTATCACCGGATACTGCCCACCGACTGTCCGTAGGGAGAAATTCCTCGCCTACCGTCCGTAGGGAGTGCCTAAACCGAATGAGTTCGAACTCAACCTAACACCTATCTTCTTAATAGAACGCACCTTAACCTAAAGCCTACCTATCGTATCGGGCTAAACTTAACCTACGACCTATTGTCTATATCTAACGCAAAGCTAATCAGTATCCGGATACTGAACTCACCTACCGTCCGTAGGGAGTATTCCCACCCTCCCTCCCAGTATCACCGGATACTGCTCACCTACTGTCCGTAGGGAGAAATTCCTCGCCTACCGTCCGTAGGGAGTGCCTAAACCGAATGAGTTCGAACTCAACCTAACACCTATCTTCTTAATAGAACGCACCTAAACCTAAAGCCTACCTTTCGTATCGGGCTAAACTTAACCTACGACCTATTTTCTATATCTAACGCAAAGCTAATCAGTATCCGGATACTGAACTCACCTACCGTCCGTAGGGAGTATTCCCACCCTCCCTCCCAGTATCACCGGATACTGCTCACCTACTGTCCGTAGGGAGAAATTCCTCGCCTACCTTCCGTAGGGAGTGCCTAAACCGAATGAGTTCGAACTCAACCTAACACCTATCTTCTTAATAGAACGCACCTAAACCTAAAGCCTACCTATCGTATCGGGCTAAACTTAAACTACGACCTTTTTTCTATATCTAACGCAAAGCTTATCAGTATCCGGATACTGAACTCACCTACCGTCCGTAGGGAGTATTCCCACCCTCCCTCCCAGTATCACCGGATACTGCTCACCTACTGTCCGTAGGGAGAAATTCCTCGCCTACCGTCCGTAGGGAGTGCCTAAACCGAATGAGTTCGAACTCAACCTAACACCTATCTTCTTAATAGAACGCACCTAAACCTAAAGCCTACCTTTCGTATCGGGCTAAACTTAACCTACGACCTATTTTCTATATCTAACGCAAAGCTAATCAGTATCTGGATACTGAACTCACCTACCGTCCGTAGGGAGTATTCCCACCCTCCCTCCCAGTATCACCGGATACTGCTCACCTACTGTCCGTAGGGAGTGCCTAAACCGAATGAGTTCGAACTCAACCTAACACCTATCTTCTTAATAGAACGCACCTAAACCTAAAGCCTACCTATCGTATCGGGCTAAACTTAACCTACGACCTATTTTCTATATCTAACGCAAAGCTAATCAGTATCCGGATACTGAACTCACCTACCGTCCGTAGGGAGTATTCCCACCCTCAATCCCAGTATCACCGGATACTGCCCACCGACTGTCCGTAGGGAGAAATTCCTCGCCTACCGTCCGTAGGGAGTGCCTAAACCGAATGAGTTCGAACTCAACCTAACACCTATCTTCTTAATAGAACGCACCTTAACCTAAAGCCTACCTATCGTATCGGGCTAAACTTAACCTACGACCTATTGTCTATATCTAACGCAAAGCTAATCAGTATCCGGATACTGAACTCACCTACCGTCCGTAGGGAGTATTCCCACCCTCCCTCCCAGTATCACCGGATACTGCTCACCTACTGTCCGTAGGGAGAAATTCCTCGCCTACCGTCCGTAGGGAGTGCCTTAACCGAATGAGTTCGAACTCAACCTAACACCTATCTTCTTAATAGAACGCACCTAAACCTAAAGCCTACCTATCGTATCGGGCTAAACTTAACCTACGACCTATTGTCTATATCTAACGCAAAGCTAATCAGTATCCGGATACTGAACTCACCTACCGTCCGTAGGGAGTATTCCCACCCTCCCTCCCAGTATCACCGGATACTGCTCACCTACTGTCCGTAGGGAGAAATTCCTCGCCTACCGTCCGTAGGGAGTGCCTAAACCGAATGAGTTCGAACTCAACCTAACACCTATCTTCTTAATAGAACGCACCTAAACCTAAAGCCTACCTATCGTATCGGGCTAAACTTAACCTACGACCTATTTTCTATATCTAACGCAAAGCTAATCAGTATCCGGATACTGAACTCACCTACCGTCCGTAGGGAGTATTCCCACCCTCCCTCCCAGTATCACCGGATACTGCTCACCTACTGTCCGTAGGGAGAAATTCCTCGCCTACCGTCCGTAGGGAGTGCCTAAACCGAATGAGTTCGAACTCAACCTAACACCTATCTTCTTAATAGAACGCACCTAAACCTAAAGCCTACCTATCGTATCGGGCTAAACTTAACCTACGACCTATTTTCTATATCTAACGCAAAGCTAATCAGTATCCGGATACTGAACTCACCTACCGTCCGTAGGGAGTATTCCCACCCTCAATCCCAGTATCACCGGATACTGCCCACCGACTGTCCGTAGGGAGAAATTCCTCGCCTACCGTCCGTAGGGAGTGCCTAAACCGAATGAGTTCGAACTCAACCTAACACCTATCTTCTTAATAGAACGCACCTTAACCTAAAGCCTACCTATCGTATCGGGCTAAACTTAACCTACGACCTATTGTCTATATCTAACGCAAAGCTAATCAGTATCCGGATACTGAACTCACCTACCGTCCGTAGGGAGTATTCCCACCCTCCCTCCCAGTATCACCGGATACTGCTCACCTACTGTCCGTAGGGAGTGCCTAAACCGAATGAGTTCGAACTCAACCTAACACCTATCTTCTTAATAGAACGCACCTAAACCTAAAGCCTACCTATCGTATCGGGCTAAACTTAACCTACGACCTATTGTCTATATCTAACGCAAAGCTAATCAGTATCCGGATACTGAACTCACCTACCGTCCGTAGGGAGTATTCCCACCCTCCCTCCCAGTATCACCGGATACTGCTCACCTACTGTCCGTAGGGAGAAATTCCTCGCCTACCGTCCGTAGGGAGTGCCTAAACCGAATGAGTTCGAACTCAACCTAACACCTATCTTCTTAATAGAACGCACCTAAACCTAAAGCCTACCTATCGTATCGGGCTAAACTTAACCTACGACCTATTTTCTATATCTAACGCAAAGCTTATCAGTATCCGGATACTGAACTCACCTACCGTCCGTAGGGAGTATTCCCACCCTCCCTCCCAGTATCACCGGATACTGCTCACCTTCTGTCCGTAGGGAGTGCCTAAACCGAATGAGTTCGAACTCAAC
Organism: Criorhina ranunculi; assembly: GCA_951813785.1. Classification (NCBI taxonomy): domain Eukaryota; kingdom Metazoa; phylum Arthropoda; class Insecta; order Diptera; family Syrphidae; genus Criorhina; species Criorhina ranunculi. The sequence goes on along the minus strand of OX638381.1, from coordinate 87,770,735 downwards.
CTAACACCTATCTTCTTAATAGAACGCACCTAAACCTAAAGCCTACCTATCGTATCATGCTAAACTTAACCTACGACCTATTGTCTATATATATAACGCAAAGCTAATCAGTATCCGGATACTGAACTCACCTACCGTCCGTAGGGAGTATTCCCACCCTCCCTCCCAGTATCACCGGATACTGTTCACCTACTGTCCGTAGGGAGAAATTCCTCGCCTACCGTCCGTAGGGAGTGCCTAAACCGAATGAGTTCGAACTCAACCTAACACCTATCTTCTTAATAGAACGCACCTAAACCTAAAGCCTACCTATCGTATCGGGCTAAACTTAACCTACGACCTATTGTCTATATCTAACGCAAAGCTAATCAGTATCCGGATACTGAACTCACCTACCGTCCGTAGGGAGTATTCCCACCCTCCCTCCCAGTATCACCGGATACTGCTCACCTACTGTCCGTAGGGAGAAATTCCTCGCCTACCGTCCGTAGGGAGTGCCTAAACCGAATGAGTTCGAACTCAACCTAACACCTATCTTCTTAATAGAACGCACCTAAACCTAAAGCCTACCTTTCGTATCGGGCTAAACTTAACCTACGACCTATTTTCTATATCTAACGCAAAGCTAATCAGTATCTGGATACTGAACTCACCTACCGTCCGTAGGGAGTATTCCCACCCTCCCTCCCAGTATCACCGGATACTGCTCACCTACTGTCCGTAGGGAGTGCCTAAACCGAATGAGTTCGAACTCAACCTAACACCTATCTTCTTAATAGAACGCACCTAAACCTAAAGCCTACCTATCGTATCGGGCTAAATTTAACCTACGACCTATTGTCTATATCTAACGCAAAGCTAATCAGTATCCGGATACTGAACTCACCTACCGTCCGTAGGGAGTATTCCCACCCTCCCTCCCAGTATCACCGGATACTGCTCACCTACTGTCCGTAGGGAGAAATTCCTCGCCTACCGTCCGTAGGGAGTGCCTTAACCGAATGAGTTCGAACTCAACCTAACACCTATCTTCTTAATAGAACGCACCTTAACCTAAAGCCTACCTATCGTATCGGGCTAAACTTAACCTACGACCTATTGTCTATATCTAACGCAAAGCTAATCAGTATCCGGATACTGAACTCACCTACCGTCCGTAGGGAGTATTCCCACCCTCCCTCCCAGTATCACCGGATACTGCTCACCTACTGTCCGTAGGGAGAAATTCCTCGCCTACCGTCCGTAGGGAGTGCCTAAACCGAATGAGTTCGAACTCAACCTAACACCTATCTTCTTAATAGAACGCACCTAAACCTAAAGCCTACCTATCGTATCGGGCTAAACTTAACCTACGACCTATTTTCTATATCTAACGCAAAGCTAATCAGTATCCGGATACTGAACTCACCTACCGTCCGTAGGGAGTATTCCCACCCTCCCTCCCAGTATCACCGGATACTGCTCACCGACTGTCCGTAGGGAGAAATTCCTCGCCTACCGTCCGTAGGGAGTGCCTAAACCGAATGAGTTCGAACTCAACCTAACACCTATCTTCTTAATAGAACGCACCTAAACCTAAAGCCTACCTTTCGTATCGGGCTAAACTTAACCTACGACCTATTTTCTATATCTAACGCAAAGCTAATCAGTATCCGGATACTGAACTCACCTACCGTCCGTAGGGAGTATTCCCACCCTCCCTCCCAGTATCACCGGATACTGCCCACCGACTGTCCGTAGGGAGAAATTCCTCGCCTACCGTCCGTAGGGAGTGCCTAAACCGAATGAGTTCGAACTCAACCTAACACCTATCTTCTTAATAGAACGCACCTTAACCTAAAGCCTACCTATCGTATCGGGCTAAACTTAACCTACGACCTATTGTCTATATCTAACGCAAAGCTAATCAGTATCCGGATACTGAACTCACCTACCGTCCGTAGGGAGTATTCCCACCCTCCCTCCCAGTATCACCGGATACTGCTCACCTACTGTCCGTAGGGAGTGCCTAAACCGAATGAGTTCGAACTCAACCTAACACCTATCTTCTTAATAGAACGCACCTAAACCTAAAGCCTACCTATCGTATCGGGCTAAACTTAACCTACGACCTATTGTCTATATATATAACGCAAAGCTAATCAGTATCCGGATACTGAACTCACCTACCGTCCGTAGGGAGTATTCCCACCCT